>BSBK01007478.1:0-385000 GCA_027943335.1 Chamaecyparis obtusa | reverse complement strand
TAATATGATTGCAAGGTGGCTCTAACAGGCCGACTTGATTATATCATTTAGAGGAAAGATATTTATAGGCAGTCATTTTGTGACTGCTGAAGTGTGGTTCATGGTTGATGAAGTAGAGAAGAGCAGAGTGTGTGAAGTGTTGAGCCATGAGAAGAAGGTCTATGTGACCAAGTAAAGTACTTGTGCTATACATTGAAACTGATCCAGATAGTAGGTCAAAGTGTAGTTCACCAAGATCCATATATTTTGTTTATCTGTTATTCAGAAGGTTGTAGCCTTCGCCCATTTGAGTAGTGAGCTCTCAGATAGTGCGTCCTCTCCCCTAATAGGGACAATTGTAAAAGACTCCTAACAGGGTCCGACCCTTGACCAGGTCTATTGTTCTAAATATATTGTAAAGCAACTCCTAATAGGGTTAAGGATCTTCTAACAAGGATCATAATACTCTAGTGCAGAATATTAGTGGGTGTCAATTCCCACCGGGGTTTTTACCAATTTGGGTTTCCCCGTAACCAAAAGATTGGTGTTGTGTTCTTGTGTTCTTTCATTGTGTTTATGCTTTATGTTTAAGTATACTTAATTGGATAAAGAATTATATCTTGTAGATAACTGATTCACCCCCTCCCCCCACCTCTCAATTATCTCTTGGGACTATTCCTAACAAAATATAGTTTTCACTTTATATCTATGTCAAATTAGCTTCAATTGTGAGAGAGATAAGACCAATCTCCAAGTAAAAGCATATGTCTAGAAGACGGGCAAGCTTAAATGATTTGAAAAAATTGTGGATCCTATTCCAAGCCTATTGATTTCTAAGAAAAATCTAGAAGAGATTCTCTAAGGACTACATGTAGCCATAGAACAAACAATGGAAATTGGGAATACCCATATGAGTTAAATTCCCACCTAGGAAGAGGCCATGATATAGAATGTATCAAGAAAACTAGGCCAATTTGGGTGCCAAAAATTCTAACCTAATGCTCTAGAATTTGTAATGCTAAGTCTCAATAGAGGATTGGACTTGCTATCAAATATTTAGATGATCCAACATTGTTTGGGGGGGAGGGTGGCTAGAGATGGAGGTAGAAACAATTAGTCTTTGTGAGGTCTACAATTGCAAAACGGCGTATCTAGGTACCACTTCCAATCTTTCTACTAAGACTTGAGAGACTAACCCTATTTTAATTAAGATTCTAGGGGGTTATTCATAAATTTTGGTTTTAAAATGAGTGTATATTTATCAATTGATATTTGGTCTCTTAATGGAGGATATAATAAAAGGATTTTTTTTCGCCATCTGCCTAGCTGTGAAATTTTCCTTTATTGTGTGCCCTTTCATCCTTCCTAGGACTTTCGTGAAGACTCCATTGGAGTCTCTATAGGTGTTCTCCTATACATCTCATTCATCCTTTGCAGGTATGTTCTCAAGGTCATTCTTATGCAGTAAATCAACTTATTTATGTGGAGAATATTGACAAAGCCCAAGATGTGATCTCTCTTGTGTCTTTCCAAAAGATCAATGGTTGTCTTCCCCAAACTTGGCACAGACTCAAAGTCGTGATCAAACAAGTATGACACAAGATTATGTGTGTGTGAAATTGTACATGTCTGTAGAACACAACACTTCAGTAAAATAGTATAGGTTAACAAATCAAACAATCTGCAAATAAGACAAATATCATTAACCAAGAGATTTACTACCTTCTAGTAGATGCGAGTATGGTATTCTCATAAATAACTGAGATCGGTGACGATGCAACACCTAAATGTAGGATTTGAATGATGAAAGCTAATGAAAGATGGATGCAGATTAAGCTATATTTTTAATATTTTCTATGCAATATGGATGAAAAACTGTATGAAATTATCTAAAATTGAATGAAAATGGAATGAAATCTAATCTAGCAATGCTATGAAAAAGAATTAAAACAATGAAATGATGATAAACAAGAATCTCAAAATTGCACAATCTCACAATTTGCCAGATCACATGAGCAAGATTCTCCAAATTCGTGGTTCGAGGATCGTTTGTGAAGGACTGAGCCTTGTTTATATAGAAATCTAGGGTTTGTAAGAATACATGAAAAACCAAAAATCTCTCCTTGATTAACTCAAATTGATTGTTGAGTTATCAAAAAATCAGAATGAGTTAGCTCACAAAATCATGAAAAATCAGTTTTTTAACTCAAATTAGGAGTTCGGATCACTTTTTAACTCACAATCATATGTTGAGTCCAAAAAGTTAACAAATTGAATTGAATAGTTGATTTAAAGTTTAACTACTTTTCTGATTGTGCATGGATAATCATGAATTTATTTAATATTCCATGTGTTTTGTTCTCAACTTAATTGATTTTTTAATAAAAATAACCAATTTATGGGTTAATCAATTATTTAGTCAAACTTTATCCCAAAACTATGTCATTAAATTTGACAACTTGATTTAATCAATTAAATAAACATTTAATCAATTATTTTTAGAAATTTAAATTATTGTCAAATAAAAACAATGTTAATTAGGAATAAATTCAATTAAAATCAATTAAATAATTAAGTGGCAGAATTAAATTTAATTAATTAAATATTCAACATATCTAATTAATTAACTTTAGGATAAATAAGACAATATCATTTATCACCAAATAATATTTAATTAAACATAATTAGGTTAAATTAGGAATATTTAGGAATATTCCTCGATGCAGAATTAAGATAAAATTGATTAGGATTTTAATGTGTAGATTTGCCTTCGGTTAGGACTTTAAAGTTGATTTCAATCGATTTGTCGATGTGGGAGGTCAATGGTCTTGAAGCCCATTTTTGGGGTATTACATTTTGCCCCTCTGTGAATTACTATGCAAAGCACAATGGTTCAAAGATTAATCTTTTTTTTATGATGATGCGGAATCAGTTATGTGGTGGAGGAACTGATCCTAAAAGATTAACCGATTCCAAGACAGAAACCAATTGAAAGATTTGAAGATGTTGATTCAGGTCCTGATTGACCAAAGAATCGAGATGATGTCAATAGTACTAGTAATGAACTGGTGATTATGAAGAAGTGTCCAAACACCTGATTCTGAACCTATGATTATGAGGAAGTAACTGTTCTGACTCTAGACCTAATTGTCCAAAGGAATCGAAAGGATGCCAAATCTGAACCCTTCAGTTATGAAGAATTAAGGAAATAACACTAATGAACTGATAGTTACGAAGAGCTGATATAGTTCACAAGATTAAGAGAACACCAGATTGATATGAATTTTGATGAATCTAATATGCCCCAAGCGACGAGGACTTTGATTAATCAACAACTAGACGGGGTTGTTGTCTTGATTACTGAAGGAAATTTGATTGATAGAATTGATTAATGATATGTAATACCATGGTTGCACAATCTCACAATTCGCTAGATCGCACGAGCAAGATTCTCCAAATTCACGGTCATTTGTAAAGCACCGAGCCTCGTTTATATAGAAATCCAAGTTCTGTGAGAACTAATGAAAAAACAAAAATCTCTCCCTGATCAACTCAGATTGATTGTTGAGTTATCAGAAAATCAAAAAGAGTTAACTCACAAAATCATGCAAAATCAGCTTTTTAACTCAAATCAGGAGTTCAGATCACTTTTTAACTCACAATCACATGTTGAGTCCAAAAAGTTAACAAATTGAATTGAATAGTTGATTTAAAGTTTAACTTCTTTTTCTGATTGTGCATGGATAATTGTGAATTTATTTAATATTCCATGTGTTTTGTTCTCGACTTAAGTGATTTTTTAATACAAATAACTAATTTATGGGTTAATCAATTATTTAGTCAAACTTTATCCCAAAACTATGTCATTAAATTTGACAACTTGATTTAATCAATTATTTTTAGAAATTTGAATTATTGTCAAATAAAAACAATATTAATCAGGAATAAATTCAATTAAAATCAATTAAATAATTAAGTGGCAGAATTAAATTTAATTAATTAAATATTCAACATATCCAATTAATTAACTTTAGGATAAATAAAATAATATCATTTATCGCCAAATAATATTTAATTAAAGATAATTAGAATAAATTAGGAATATTTAGGAATATTCCCGAATACAGAATTAAGATAAAATCAATTAGGGTTTTGATGATTCGATGTGTAGATGTGCCTTTGGTTAGGACTTTAAAGTCGATTTCGATCGATTTGTCAATGTGGGAGGTTAATGGTCCTGAAGCCCATTTTTGGGGTATTACATTTTGCCCCTCTTTGAATTACTATGTGAAGCGCAATGGTTCAAAGATTAATCTATTTTTTATGATGATGCAGACTTAGTTATGTGGTAGAGAAACTGATCCTAAAAGATTAATCAATTCCGAGATAGAAACCGATTGAAAGATTTGAAGATGTTGATTCAGGTTTTGGTTGACCAAAGAATCAAGATGATGTCAACAATACCAACAATGAACCGGTGATTACGAAGAAGTGTCAAAATGCCTGATTCTGAACTTATGACTATGAGGAAGTGATTGCCTTGACTCTAGACCTGATTGTCCAAAGGAATCGAAAGGATGCCAAATCCGAACCCTTCAATTACGAAGAATCAAGGAAATAACACTAATGAACAGATGGTTACGAAGAGATAATATAGTTCATAAGATTAAGAGAACACCAAATTGATATGAATTTTGATGAATCTAATATTCCCCAAGCAATGTGCCCAAAGTGATGAGGACTTTGATTAATCAGCAACTAGACGGGGTTGTTGTCTTGATTACTAAAGGAAATTTGATTGACAGAATTGATTAATGATATGTAATATCATGCCCCCTTCGGGATGAAAATTAAAATTTGGCAAGAAAGCCAGCTTAAATGGTTTAGAGGTGATGTAATCAATTTTAGAAGAATTTGTACACGTCGTGGGACGCGTTCAACATCGTTTAGGGGTCCTGATGACCAAGATTGACTAGTTTTGACCATGAGTTGACCATGGTTGACCAAGTGGAAATTTGAAGATTTTGATGTGAGATAATCAATTAAGTTGAATACTAGATTCCTATGATGTTTTGAAGGTCGATTATGCAAGCAGTCAGCCGTCCTGGGTCCAAAAATTTTAGGTCACGATTTTGGCAAAGTAAACGAACTCAAATTTTGATTTTGATCCCGAAAATGGATTCAAAACATCGAAATTAGCCAAGGGTGTAATTTTCACGCAAAACGGAGCACTTTGAAAATTAGGTCAAAAACCTATATAAGGCCCAAAAGGATCATTTTCAATTCATTTTAACCTTTTGACTTTATAAACTTGTGGAGCCCCCTGAGAGCCAAAATGCAAGTTCCTATGGCATTTCATCGTTTCGAGCGCAACTGATGATATCAAATACCTCGGCAGTATGATAATCCAATAAGTGGACCTTTGTGCCTCTTTGTGAATTCAAATCGTTAGCTTTTCATGCTTTCTAGGATTTTTAGGACGTTTTTGAATTTTTGCATCACAAAAAGTCATACGACAACCTGTTGGGACACGTACGACATTCTAAGTCCAAATAGAGTGTCGTGTCCATTGTAGGTATTTGTCATATGAGGGACACCCATATGTTGTACGACATTTCATCGAGTCCCTCAAGTGTCGTGCGAGAACTTGTATAGTGTCGTATGACTATGAAGTGTCGTATGGGTTGGTGTAGATTGTCGTACGACACTGGACATCAGTCTAAATTGTCGTATGAAAAATAGAGAGCATTTTTTATGTCCTTAGGTCAATTTTTCAAAATTTTTGATTTCATAGCTGATATCCTTAGGTTCTAATGCAGTGATTGACATCCTCATTTTCTCGTTTTCCATTCCTTTAGCCTTATTTTTTATCAAATTACTGATATTCATTCCATTTATGTGCCATGTAGGTCATGTACCCGGATGTTCATGTCTGTATCTCTCATCCTGTGACACAGAGACTCTGCCTATCCTTACCTGATCCTATGAGAGTGCACCTTGCAGTGTGCGATTTCAAGTATTTGATCTGGTTGCCTGATATTCAGGTGAACCATGGACTGATCACCGTGCTCATTAAGCATTTTCATTCTAGGACTCAAACTTTTCACCTTCCGACAGGGGAGCTCACAGTTACCCCAAAGGATGTGTACAAGATCCTCCATATACCATTTCATGGCCCTCACCCAGACTATGTTAGTGCAGGTAATATAGTTTTAGCAGCATTATGTACATTGTTTGATGCAGAGGAGCATATCTCACAATAGATCTAATGGGAGATGCTTGTTCAACGGTATGGGAAGACCCATCGATTGGAGTGCATCATAGCAAGGATGATCGGAGCGATCATCATGTCTGACCGTCAGCAAAACGGTCTTCTTATGGGGTGGGCTTTGATGATTCAACATTTCATGGAGAGTCCCACAAAGCTAGGATGGGGTCAGTGTATGTTGGCTCACATGTTTTCAAAGATGCACAAGATTTTCTACCATGAGGCAAAGACATTTGCATCAGGCGCTATTGTATTGCAGATATGGACATGGGAGCATATTCCCATTTGTAGACCAATTTGTGGCGATGAGCAATAGCCTCAGGAGCCACTTATATATAGATATTCTGGATTCATCACACCAGTTTAGATGGGATGCACTGACTACTAGTGTTGAGTGTTGGATGATATGATGATCATGACATGGAGACCGTATCTTTGGATAGAGGCATGGCCTACAGCTCATGCCCAGTTCAATTATTTTTGTCAAAGCCTAATATTGATAGGGCGGTCTACCACCATCCTGGAGAGATTCCTAATCACTTGCATCTGGAGACAGTACAGACTCATCTAGGATGAGCCACATGAGTTCATAGCCTACGCATGATTGGTGTGAGAGATTGGTCTTGGATGGTCAGTGAGACTATCATATGCAGTGTGCAACCTTGAGTATAGAGGGCTTCAAAGTAGGGATTGGGACTACCGTCCTCAGGTAGTCGATGCAAGTGTTACTGATGCTTACATAGCATATATGGCAGAGCATCCGATGAGGTGTTTCTCTGATCCCATAGATCTTATTCCGACCATGGAGGACATTAAGGACATGATAGGTGCCCCTATGGGTAGAGGACAGAGATGACGGGAGGTCCAGATCCCGATAGTGCAGCCTATTCCACCTAGGTCGAGAGTAGTGACCCACCTAGGCCAGCAAGACAGATGAGACCCCCTCCTAGACCATAGATAGTTCCAGCAAGTAGACCAATAGTTTTTCAATGTCGGTACACTAGAGGTGAGGGTGGTACATTAGGTGGAGTGGGTAGTACTGATGAGGTGCTAGGGGCCCAACAAGATGCACCTATGGAGGAGGCACAGGATGCCTCGTATTTTGATTTAGGAGCTGTTAGGGTTAGTTAAAGTCACATTTAGAAAGTGTCTTTGACCCTTCATAGTACATTCATTTGAAGTCCAATTTAACGTGTTCCCTTGATGGTCTTTTCCTTCAACAATCCTCCAAGTGTGCATGTCCTTCAAATTGTCAAGAAATAGCCTCCAAGTTTGTTAGGTTCAAAGTTGGCTTTCCTTGGTTGAGTGTTTTCTAAGACTCATGCTTCACATGAACCACTTCGAACCTCTTTGAACTCCGGTTCAAAGTAGTTTGAAGTAGTTCAATGAATGATTATTTTTCTAACATCTGGTTTATGCAGGTGGACCCCGGTCTACGTCACCTTTTTGCAATGAACCACTTTGAACCCCTTTGAACCTCAGTTCAAAGTAGTTCAAAAAGGTTCAAGGATAGTTAGTGGGAAGATTGATAAGTGAGGTGACAGTTGATGTGACAGATGATGTAAGCCAATGGTGAAATAATGGTTAAGTTATTAATGTGGACAATCTTGATTTGACAGGAATCATGGGGCGAGCTTGAAGTGAAATTTTGGGTTGTGAGTAAGGAAATATCTAACACGAGTAGGAGATATTGCTTATGGAAAGATTAATGATGGTTATAATGAATACGGATTTCAAGGGAATCTCTCTGCCAAGTCATTAGTACTCACATCATTCCAACTTAATGCCCCTGATTAATGCTCATTAAATCCGGTCCTTCACGACATAATCTTTCAAAATATAAATATTTCTGTAATTTTTCTCTTCTTGTCATAATCTTGCGGAGTCTCAGCTGTGGAAGAGGAAACTAGTTTTTCTTGAGTCTTCGGAAAGCATGTAGCCTCTGAAAGCTTTCTTTATTTTCTTGTTCCTATTTGTTGATTTTTGTTGAAGGAAAGGGGGGGTTGCTTTGGTTAATATTTCCAGTAGAAGAGATGAAATCTAGCATGCATTTCTTTGGGAATTATAAGAACATGGAGTGTCGTGCCCCAGTCATCACAGACATAAATCTTTTAGGGGTTGCAGTAGGAGAAATGGTTGTTCACCTTATGGACCATGCTGAGGGAGAGTATAGTCTTGAAATTCTTTCGAGCAGATTGCTTGAAGCTGCGGCTTTTCCCCCGTTAGTCATTATCCCTGAGCTAATTCAACAGTGTATTAATAGGTATGATATCAAGTCCAAATGCATTCTGAATGCTGAGGGTCAAACTTTGTTACCTATAAATAGAGAATTCATCATGTCAACTTTCAAAATCCCAGAATAGTCTTTTGCCAGCTATACCCCGACCCAGTCTTTGGCTCAGTTCCAGGAAAACATTGATAAAAATCATAGTCATATGGCGCGAAAATGGACCAAAACTAATTACAAGGGAGGGTCTTGATTCCCAAAAATTCTCACCAAAGACCATATGAAGGCACCTATTCATGATTTGATAGTTTTACTTCACCGGGTAAAGGGTTCACAACAGGTTCTCCTCTTTGAGGAGTGGATGTTTCACTTCATATAAATAATCTTGGAAGGAAGACAACACCTAGATTGGGTAGAGATAATTGCCAGTGCTTTGAGGGATCAACTAAATCAAGCTCAAGCAATTAAAAGAGAGTTCTTTATGTCCTCTTATTTGATTTATTGTCTAGCATGCACACAGGATTTGGGAGCGATTCCACATGCTCCATGGAATGAAGAGTTAATTGTTCCTAAGTACTACCTTTTGTTGAGAAAGGATAGGGTTTTGGGAGATTACAGATGGTTCCATGATGTTTTTGTTGGGAAGTTGTGTCAATAATTAGTGGGAGATTCAAATCAAAGAATGTCAGTGAAAGCCCAGAAGCTAATCCAAACCTATGGGATTTTTTATGTCCAGTTCCCATGATTCACTTATCTCCGGGTTGGAGGGTTTGATGAGAACCTATCAAGCTCCCTAGATTTCCTTTTGATTGCTTCGTGTAAGCCGCGATCTATAGGCAATTATTTGTAGTGATTAAGAATAGTTTGCTAGAAGAAAAATGGGCTTTAATGTTTCCAGTTAAGCTAGGAACCATATTTTGCCATAGCATGATGGATGCTTCAGTGATAGGTAGCAATTTGGTGAGTTTCCAAATGTATTTCTATGAACCAAGAAGGGGTTTTGATAGTAAAGGCTTTGCTAGATAGATTCTAAGTCTAAGCATTCACCCATCACCTAGTTCATACCTTGAAGATCTGTGGGAAGATCTCGGTAATGAAGAGGCAGTAATGAAAAGGGATTTTTCAAGACTCTTGGTTCCATATATTGGGTTGCTACAATTAAAATTTGACACAAGTGGGATAGAAGAGGATAATTCTGAAATCTTAGTCTCAAAGGCTGATTTTTCAGGAATAGAGAATCCCTTGACTATAGACTGGTCACGAAAAGAAGATGATGATATAAAATTGAGGGCTAGAACTATTGTCAAAATTACAAAAGCTTGGTTGACTAAGAAAAGGTAGAAAAGAATAAACAACCCATCTCCTAAAAAGAGAAATGCAGAATCTATTTCAATAAATATGAACCATGGCTTGCCTAATGTGTCTCCTTTGGTTCCTAATGTAGGTAAGATCACATCCCCTAAGAAAAAGGTAGTATTCTGTGGGCATCCTACAGCAATCAGAACAAGAGCCAGAACAAGATTAGAAAAGCATTCTTAGATGGCATCTCTGGGACCTGATTACCTGGACATTGAGATTAATGATGAAGACATTTCCTTTTCATTGGATCAACAGGAAAAGATTCAAGAGATTCCTACTAGTAATCCAGGAATACTTCAAGCTGAGAACATCCCTGTCAAAATGCCTGACAATCAAATTGTTGCTAGTTCAGTCCCTCCTTGGCTAACAAAAACAATGAGTAAAAGGAAGAGTTATAAGCCTATTTCACTGCCTGTGAAAGAGATTGTCACCAAGTATGCCGCCCGAACTCCTAAAGCTAAAAGGATGAAGAGTGATGCAATATTATCCACTAACCCATCTACTGGGAAGGTAACATCAGAAATAGCGACCTTCAAACCTAAAGAAGGAACCCATGAACCTAAGGCAGAGGATTTTGAGATTACAAAAATGGAACTAGGGGTTTTGACCAGGGACTCAAAGGATCACATCTTCAAGTTCTCAGCTGATCATATGTTAAATCAGTCACAAAAAGATGGAAGAGAGAAGTGTGAACTGAAACAACTTGTTTTCACTATGGCCAAGTTTATTTCTTCCCTTACTAATGTCAGAGCATTGCCACTCACCCAATCCTTGCAAATTTTTGATCCTAACTCAGCCGAAAGAAAGAAACTAGTGAAGCAGATGCAGCTAGGCAAAGCCCTAGTAGAAACTATGAAAGCCTGGTAGATGGCATCTCTGATGAGGGCTGCACTTTCATACGGTAGTTTGTGTCCACTTGTATGGATGGTGAGTCTTTACTTGGTGAAGTAAAAACTTTAATTCCTACCTGGGAATTGGAGGAGGAAAAATGTGCAGCAATTTGTACTCAAATACGGGAGATAGAAATGTATGGTGTAACTCAATTCCTGGAAGAAAACCCAATGAAGTTGGTAGACCCTTGTATGTTTTTTTATCTTGAAACATAATTTCGGCTGGAAGAGCATGGTGATTAAAGCCACAATCTCCCAAGTCAAAGCAATAGAGAAGGAGGTACTAGACATGCATGCAAATTCCCTAAAGGATACTAAGATAATGAGCCATGTGGGTGCTTTACAAATTGATGAAGGTGATAAAGATGCACATGCCATGGTGAAAGTTTTTACAGAAACCATGAATGCTCTTAAAGAAAGTGAAACACCAATGGTTCAGGACTTCACTAAGATAGCAAAGTGGAATCCATTTTGTTGCTGAACAGAGGCCAGTTACAGAAACAGTCATAGAGGATTAAGGAGTTAAAATGGGAGAAGAATGTGTGTCGAGAAAAGTTGATAGGTCTAAAGAATCTACATTCTCAACTGGCTCAAGAACTGGTGAACACATTCCGCACTTGGAAGCTCGTGCAAACTGCCACGTTTGAAGATCTTGGAGGGAATTAACTTTTTTGGGGGATAGCATTTATCTTTCTATTTTTAAAAGACATGTGTCTTGAAACTCTTGTTTTAGTTGCGTAACTGGTTTTTAACAGTTTTTCTGGTGTCCGAGAGGCTGGGTTTTTCTAGAGGCTCTCTCGGACCTGAACTATAAATGTTGGGCATTAAACTGTTTAAGGGTTAGAAATTACAGATAGAAAATAGATAGCTTTTCTAAATAGATAGCTTTAGTAGTCTTTTAAGTTTTTGAAACAATTGGTGACTTATTTTGATTAGACTTTGATCCGATCAAATATAAATATATAAATGCATAGTTTGATTTAGATCTTTGAATCAAAATCTGTAATGTATCAATTACTTTGAGAATCGGTACATTTTATCTATGCATGTATTATTTATGCTTAGTCACTTCTATTTTCTTTCTAGTTATTTCCCCTTTAGTTATTTTATAAATACCTCTGTTTTAGAAGTAGATTAATAGATCTCATTTTCTTCATAGTTTGAATTAATTGTCTATTTATTCTTGAAATTACCTCAATACCTAAGAGTATCTGAGCGATCCTTCCACACTTTCTAGTTAAAAGTGTATGTATTTTCTTTTATGTTGATAATTCATTGAATATCCTACAAGGAAGCTGAACCTTTAAAATTCAGAGGGAAGCAATCTCTGATGCTTGCCCAACTGTTGATGAATTGTTTGTCTTCAGAGGCATGGATTTTTTATTGATTTCATTTAAGAAGAGGAAGACAAACCTGTTCACCAACAGGAGCTGAGGTTCGACGTCGTAAGGTGAAAATAGATGCAGGTGTAGATCAACCTATGGAAGAGGCGGAGATAAAAGCAAAGTCAGATCTGGGATCGAGGCAGATGCCTCAGGATATTATTAGGTAGATTTGGCAGTAGCTTTGTGATCAGAGGACACACAGCTTGAGTTTAGAGATCCAGCTCTGAGAGCATGAGCACCGGTTACGACAGAGAGATGCTGAGGTCAGATGCTTACACGCCAAGGTGATCCACCAGAGGGTCGTGTAGCATATTATTCAGTAGTACCACAGGATCAAAGAGTCACATCCTACTCTCAGTACATGTTGGATTTTGAGGGAGCCATGGCCCCACGTACCAAGCCGCCTCTAGATGCACCTGTCAAAGGAGGAGGAGCACCCGTTGCTGAGGACCAGGCGGACAGTTGATACCTGATGCTCCTCATTTTTTTTATTTTGATCATTCTTGATAGCTCATTGTAGCTGATTCTTTTGTATACAGTGCCATAAGTGCACCCCTTGTACTATTCCAAGATTTATATATATGAGATCGATTATAGTGGTTCTGACTTCATTGCACTTGTCATTTCAATTTATGATGTTTTCATCATGTGATGCATATGTATGAATGTTTTCCTTTCACTGTTGAATGTGATGAATATGCAATGAATCTTTACTTTGAATGTATCAACATGCAATGCAATGATAGATGATAGATGCAATGTATACTTATTTTTATGTTTTTATGGATGCATATGTATGTATGCAATGAATACGTGAAATGTTTATGATATGATATGTAAATGCAGCAATACACATGATATTTTGCAGGTATGTGAAGAGTTCAAGTGCTCAACCATTATCAAATAGGATGTCTAACCTAGAATGGTGACTTCTTGTGGATCAAATTGTAGGGACCTTTGTACGATGTTTAGTCTTTATGATGTATTTTTAGTGTGATTTTGGAGAATATCAAACAATGTGCTTTATTCTGATCATGAGACAATGCAACCATGCAGAATGAAAATGCAAATATAATTCAAGACCTAGGACTTAGTCACTGATCATGTGTCAGTTTTTATCATCACTAAATATTTGTAGGTAACCAGATAGTCGATACAATGTCCACTGGTGAGACAATCATGGACATATGAATATGGACTTTTAATTTGAAATGTCAGATTAGATATAAGCATCAAGGCAAAAAAGCTAGGATGACCTAAATATCATGTCCATTTTGATTTAGCAATTTGTATAAGCATCAAAACATAAATGTTGTGATGACCTAAATATGCCTTGCGTACAAACACACCAAGTAGTTGGGGGATCATTTTGATTCCAATGTGAATTACCCGTAGTGACCCTTTATCGTTCACATCCTTGGGTAGTATCATGTTTCACAGTAGGAGTAAGAATTCACTCAAAAGACAGTTAGATTAGACTCCCGTGAAGCATTTGGGTATCAATGGTCGAGGTACACATGGCCATCCAATTCATGATGAAGGCACTTATAGTGGAGTACGCCAATTCAATCCAAAATTTCTAAAGTTGCTATATTTTCACTTGCAAATAGAAGACAAAGAAAATATTATGCCCCTAGTCATCACTCTCTAAATCCCGTAGAGGACATCATCAAGGAGCTTGAAGGGACAGAATATGCAAAAATCTCAATGTGAATCAGTTAGAATACAAGAAGATAAAAGCATTCATGCAAAGATTGTTTTTTTTGTTGTTTGTAGTTTGGTTGTGTTGTTTGTTAGATGCGGAATCCTTTTCTGGTAGAGACATAAAACTGACTCTGATATAGCTTTGAAGGACCTTGACAGGATATGACTCGTCTGAGGTATACTAAGGACTGTATGATAAGAAATTGATTATGCCCAGGTTTGAAACATTGATAGGATGCAGACGCTTTTCCTTGGTGCATAGACTAACTTTATTGAAAACAGGATGCGAAAGCAAACTAGGAGATATGTACAAACTAAAGCAGTACTGAAAGCTAGGAAATACAAAGATTACACTAATAGATGGAGCGTTTTGATACAAGTGGCACCCGTTTGTCAGGTTTTCACCATCTTGGCAGAGATTCTATATTTGCTACCAAGGTGCCTGTTTACCAGGTTTTCACCAAGGCACTTTTTCTTTTTCTTCTTTTTTTGTATTTTTCATCTTTTTAATTTTTTTGTATTTTTCCATTTTTTAAATTTTTTTGTGAATCACCAAGGAGCCTATTGCTAGGTTTTCACCAGGATGATCATTTTTTTAGTACTTTTTCTTATTTTTATACTCTTTTTTTTCAAGACATTTTCGTGGATTGAATGTCTTAGGCGTAGAATTTCTTCAGATGGAGAATGTTGATTGGTTCTTGGAGCTGTTCTCCTTCAGTCATTGAGAGTTGATAGGCTCTAGAGCCAAAAGTAGAAGTGATAACAAAGGGACCCAGCCAGTTAGGCTCAAACTTCCCCTTGCATTCTCGATGTGATTGATTCTTAGTATTTTCTCTCAAGACTAGATCGCTAACCTGAAACTCCATGTGTCTGACTTTCTTGTTATATCCTCTAGACATTCTTTTCTAATAGACTCTGAGATGATCATACGCAACTTGCCTATGCTCATCTAGTAGTTCAATTTCTTGTAACCTAGAGACTCTGTAGTCATCATCAGTTACTAGACCATGTATTTTGATTCGTAGTGATGGGATTTCAACCTCAATAGGCAGTACCGCTTCAGCCCCATATACTAAAGCAAAAGGAGTAGCCCTAGTGGGCATTTTGATTATTTTTTTGTAGGCCCAAAGAGCTAGATTTGTTAGGAATGGGAACATTGAGAGGGGGGGTGAATCAGTGTTCACTGTATTTTAACTTTTCACTTTAATCTTTATGATGAACTTAAATGCTTAAGTACTAAAATAAACATTCACATAAACATGAAACATGAAATCAACACATGACACCAATATGATTACGGGGAAACCCAAATAGGTAAAACCCCGGTGGGAATTGACACCCACTAATATTCTGCACTAGTGTTTTGTGATCCTTGTTAGAAGATCGTTTACCCTGTTAGGAGTAGCTTTACAATGCTTTAAGTACAGTAGACCTTGTTAAGGGTCAGACCCTATTAGGATTCTTTTACAATCATCCCTATTAGGGGAGAGGATGCACTATCCAAGAGCTCACTGCTCAAGTGGTGAAGGCTACAACCTTCTGATCTCAGATACACACTATATCTGTAAGATGAACTGTCACTGTGACATTGCATGTTAGATCAGTTCCTTTGATGCACTAATGCTTTGACCTCTTGCAAAGCTCTAATAAATCTTGTAGTGTCTTCACACACTTTTGCTTTGCTTATTACAACTATCTATCAACTTCCATACCGAATACAATGGGTGCATCTTATATTTATACACTCATACAAAATACACAATTAGGTCGGCCCTATAACTAATTACAAACAACGCTTCCAAATGAATTGTCTTAAGCGTGCTTACAATTATACATATAAAAATGTCGGCAACCTAAATACAATGGGTGCATAGCCTTTACAATATAACATTATATCCACAAACCAAAATACTAACTATCGGCTCCATGCTCTGTTCTCTACTGGCACACACTGGCTGTGCAACTTCAATTGACTGTAACTTTCTCATCCTTTCATATTTGCTTATGGATTCATAGACTAAGCATGAGTATAGTCTAAAAAACATAACTTCCAGGGTGCATACCATAATTCATTCATACACACATGCCCTGATGCTCTAAGCTGCAGGAACTCTGTATACTATCCAGTCTTCAACACTTAACCAAATTCTGACCTTTACATCAAGTGTGCTGACTCCAAACTACTATATGACTTTTTTGCCATAATGACAACACTATATCTAGTCATATACCTTAGTATAGACAACTTTCCAATAGATTGATCATTAGATGCCAGTCTCTTCCTATCTTGTTGGCTGTACGATGTAGGATTTTCAATAAGTTCTTATTGGATGCTTCAGCTTGTCCATTCCCTTGTGGATAGTAAATGGATGACCAATGTTGAGTGATCTTGAATTTAGAGTATAAGGAATCTAGGTCCTTGTTCTTGAATTGACCTCTATTGTCTGTGATGATGGAGTGTGGTATACCATATCTGCAAATGATCTAATTTAGAATAAACATTGATATCTATTTTCCAGTGGCCTGTGTCAAAGGTACCGCTTCTAACCATTTCGTGAAATAATCTATAGTTGTAATGATATGGGTATGACCATTAGAATAATGAGGATAGATAGCCCCTATGAGATCAAATGCCCATTTTTGAAAAGGCCATTGTGTTGTAAAGGGAATCAAATCTCTCCTGGGCGCATGAATCAAGTTTCCATGGACTTGACATTTCTGACAATTCTTAGCATATTTTATGGCCTCTTTTTCCATGCCTGGCCAATAGTACCCTGCCCTAATGAGTTTTTGAGCTAGTGTCAAACCCTTGGGATGTGATCCACAAATACCTTCATGGACTTCCTCTAATGCGCATTGTGACTGTTCACTTTCTAAACACCTAAGAAGTGTATCTTACAGGCTTCATTTGTACAAATCATTACCAATGATGACATATCGTGATGCCTTTCAGATAAGGTAACATTTTTCATGACACTTAAAGGTATCGGGAATGATTTGGTCTCTAAGGTAGGAGTATATGTTTTTGCAGCGGGAGGAATCTTGACCAACAACGTTGCAGATCATGTGGGTTTCTAGACAATCATAGGCAAGGAATGACAATGCTTCCACCAGGAACTCGTAGCATAGCTCATGTTCGGGTTGTTGTAGTAAAGATGATAGCGTTTCCATAGCGTCAGTAGCCTTGTTCTCCATTTTGGGAATCTATTCAAATGTGATAGATATGAAATATTTCTTTAAATCATCTACCATGCACTTGTATGGAACAATTTTTTCATCTTTTGTCTGATACATATCATTGACTTGGTGTATGACCAGTTGTGAGTCTCCATGAATGTGTAGTTCTGCTGGTACAAGGGAATTTGATTCTGAAGGCCTTCAGAATGGAGTAACCCTGTGGTGTTATGAACAAGATGCTAGCTCCAGAGTCATTTTGTGTGTAGGATCCATCAAAGAATAATTTCCACATTCTGGAAGATGGATGCATGATAGAAGAATCAGGAAATTCCATTTGCATCGGTTGGTCATCAAACATTGGTGCTTCAGCTAACTGATCTATAATGACTTGTCCTTTGATAGCTTTTCTCTTAACATACTCTATGTCAAATTCACTCAGTAGCATGACCCATTTCACCAGTCTACTTGTGAGGGCAGCTTTGCTCAATAAATACTTTAGTGGATCAATCTTCGCTATTAATTGTGTAGTATGAGCTAACATATAGTGTCTTAGGTTTTGTGATGCAAAGATGACAGCTAGGCATGCTTTTTCTATCATGGAATAGTTATTTTCATAAGTTACCAGTGTTTTGCTGATGTAGTAGATAGATCTCTCCTTCTTGTTTTCATCATGTTGTGCTAGTAATGCCCCCAGTGAAGTATCAGTAGTGGAGACATACAATATCAATGGCTTCCCTTGAATAGGAGGCATGAGAATAGGTGGATTTTCCAAATATTGCTTGATGTGATTGAAGTTATTTTCACATTCTTCGTTCCATGCAAAGGTCACACCTTTGTGTAATGTCTTTTCGAAAGGTTGTGATATGTCTTCTAGCTAGGATATGAAGTGTCTGATTGATTGTACCGTTCCTTGTAAGGTCCTCATTTGACTGATGTTTTTAGGAGGTTGCATCTCCATGATCACTTTGACTTTTTTGGATCCACTTCAATTCCTTTCTTTGAAACAATGTACCCTAGAAGTTTTCCTGAAGTGACACCAAAGGAACATTTCTTAGGATTTAGTCAGAGACTAAACTTCTCCATTCTATCCATTATTTTCTTAGGTCAGCCAGATGTTCAAATCTTGTCATTGATTTAGCTAACTTGTCATCAATATAGTCCTCCATAGTTTGATGCATCATATCGTGAAAGATAGATTCCATAGCTCATTGATATATAGCACCAGTATTCTTAAGACCAAATGGCATGATGTTCCAGTAGAAAGTGCCCCATGCACAAGTGAAAGTTGTCTTCTCTTGATCTTCTGGAGCGATCTTGATTTGGTTGTATCTAGAGAAACCATCCATTAAAGAGTACATTTCAAAGCCCACAATCATGTCCACTATCATATCAATGTTTGGTAATGTAAAATCATCCTTAGGGCATGCTTTGTTTACATCTCTGAAGTCTGTGCATACTTTGATTGATTTATCTAGTTTTGAAACTGGAACTATGTTCAAGATCCACTCTACATAATCGATGACTCAGATAAATCCAGATTTTAGCAGTTTATCTTAGCTCAACTTTGACAAGGAGTGCCACATGAGGATGCATTTTACGCAACTTTTGCTTGATCGGTTTGACTCTTGGAGCAATAGAGAGATAATGCATGATGAGATCAGGGTCTAATCCAGGCATATCTAAATATTTCCATGCAAAGTTGATTTTCTTCTCTATTAAGAATTTTGTGAATGCTTATTTTTCTTCATGTGACAGAGATTGTGCTACATGAATCAACTGTGGTTCTTCTGTTGCACCCAAATTGATAGACTAAGTTGTTCTATCAATACTGGAGATCTTTCCTATAAGTGACTCGAAAGGACATCAAATATCTCATCCTTAGGCACCTCGGAGAGGTTTTCACCTCCAGATACGTCTTTTGTCTTTACTATTTGAGGTTCTGAGACTGCCACATAGTGGTTTTCACCCTTAGAACTCTTTTTCTTTTTTCTTTTATTCTTTTGACTGAGATATTTGATATCCGACTCCATCATGCTGATGTTAGGTTCACTAATGGAAGTCATCATGGGTTCTATTGTGTTTAGGTAGCATGCAAGAGTATAGTCTATTTGGAAGGTATGGATGTCTTGGATTGGATCAGTGGATGTTTGGTCAATAAGCTTAGGATGTTGGATAGTAAGCATGGGAAAGGATTGAGTAATGGTGTTTACGTATATAGTGTTGTCATCATTGGCTCTGATTTGACTCTCAAATTCAAGGATGATATTACTACTCAGAACGTTCAATTCATTAAGCGTCTCAATGTCATTGTTGGATCCTGCATTAGTGATAAGTGAATCAAACTCACGAGGTCTGTCATTTCATTCTGGACTTATTTCAGATGTAGGTGTGTATCGGTGAATGACATCTATGTCTTTTTCTATGATAATTTAATCTTCTTCTGGAACAATTCCCCATTCATAGTCATTTGATTCTTCATCTAGATCTCTAGGAAAATCAAGAATATGTGTGAAATTAGGATGGATTCCCCAAGAAGGATTACCTTCAAAGTCTGAGAAGAATTCATATTCATGGGAGTCTATCTCAAAATCACTGTTGTATCCCAAATGTTCAGCTATTGTGATAGAGTTACCTTCTTCCTCTTGCTTATTTTTAGGATCATTCGGTTCTTGTGTGGCGACTGTCTCTTGTTCAATAGTAGGTTCTTGTATGTCTACCACATTAATTTTTTAAGGTTCCATTTCATTTTCAAGAAGGTCTAATATATGTTTGGGTATATGTTCATAAGTAAAAACATTAGTCGTGTCTGAATCATCACTATCTGAGTGTTGGGGTTCTTCCTTCTGCTGAATATCTATATTTGATTCTATTTTCTCTAGGACATGTGTAGAGCTCCCACTAAGATGGAAAGATTTATTGTGATAACCTAGACCTGTAGTATCCTTGGCTATTCTCCCACAATGTTCAATGGATCTAATGATACCTTTTCTTCTTGTTCCTAGAGGTCCTTTTCCTGTGTATCCCATTTTAGACATTAGCTTATGACCTAGTCCATATGATCTTGTAGGAATCTTAGGTGTTTTAGAGTCACATTTTTGGACTGTCTATGATTGAGACTTGTCTTTATATAACTAGGCTAGTATAGCCTCTTCCTCATCTGATCCTTGTTTGGATACTTTCTCTATGACAAAAATCCCATTAAATATGACATGAGATGCCTTAACTGTCGGTTTACCTTTTCTGAAGGTTGTCCATAAGACTTAGGTGAAAGTGGGAGAGAAGTGAGAGATAGGACCGGTTCCATTGTGTAGTCTCCCATGCTGATGTCTTTGATCTTGACTCCTTTTGATAGGTCTTCCATTTTAGATGTAGATGCTATGTCTATTTGTTTGGTGCAAGACTCTGTGTTATGTGGAACAATTTTATCTGCACTTTCCTTCAATGCATTGCAAGAGGCTGATGTGTCTACAGGTATAGTGACCTCTACTCCCTCATAGGGAAATTTTAGACATTGATGGTACGTTGGTGGAATAGCTTTCATTTCGTGAATCCAGGGTCTTCCTAGAAGAATGTTATAGGCCAGTGGAAGATCCAGTACTTGACAGGTGATATTTCATGTTCTGATAGGTAGCACAGTGACTCCTTTGGAATTTCTTTCTTTCTTGTCATATGCTTTTATGGTTATCTTCTTTTTAGGATCAATAAAATCTTCTAACAATCCCAATTGTGTAACCAATTTTTAGGAACATATATTTAGACCAGTGCCTCCATCTATCAACACACATTTGACATGACGGTTTTGGATTAAGACTTTAATATGCAAGGGTTGGTTATGCAGATGAATCAGTGAGTTGTCATATTCTTCTAAAAAGGATACGTACTGAGGGGACGTCAAGTGACCCACCATTGTTTGGAATCTGTCAAGCTCAAGATCTTTAGGAGCATTAGAGCCAATTAGAGCTTTGTCCATAACTGCACGATGAGCGAGAGAGATGTGAAGCAACTCAAATATGGAGATTTTGGCATTGGTGTGTTGTAGTTGTTGTATGATAATGTATGATATCTCTTTGGACTCTTTATAATTGGAAGTTTTGGAGGTAGTCCTTTGTTTAGATGCTGATGCAAGATTAAATGGAACCTTTGGGGCATTTGATGAGCCTAATTTTTGTCCTTGGAGAATTTCTTGAGCTTGAGATCGAGTAACTGCATTAGTTTGTTTGTTATCTCTGTCCTTTCTGACAATAGTGATGACATTACAGTGTTTAGATAAGCATGGTTCTACCATGTTGATGACATCATTATTACCAGAGTAAGTGTAATTGACTTTAGCACCCATGTTTGGTTTAGAAGATGAATATCCTTGATTATGTTTCGGAAAAGGTTTCGTGAATGGTGTATGCTCGTTATTGGACTTATGGTTGTCAATCACAATTTCTCTAGCATCAATTTTATCTTGAATGAGATGTTTTAGACACATGCAATTATTGGTTTTATGACCCTTGTTTTGATGGAAATCACACAAATTGGTCTCTTTCCACCATTTAGGTTTGACTTTGGGGTCATACGATTTGATCTCTGGTAACGTTTATAGTTAGTTGACTTCTTAGCAAGTTTAGTTGCTTTCATATTTGAAGCTTTTATGGCTTGGGTGCCAATGGTGAAATATAATGTTGGTGCTTTAGATGGAGCACTAATATGATCAACAACATCGTATGTGACAATTTTTTTGTTTTTGTTCCAGAATTTTACTTTATCTTTGGTATTGGAAATAGAACCTGATTCATACTTGTTCACTTTATGTAACATTATGTCTCCTTTATAAACAAGTACATCCTCAATTCTTATGGCTAACTCTATCTACCATTCTGTCAAATGGGGTATGATTCTGAATTTGAAGATGATAGTTGATTTTCGGGATTAGATTGTTGATGAAGATTTCTAGCTTCTCTTTCTCTGGAATCTGTCTGGCATAGAGCGAGAATTTCTTTCTCCAGCATTTGAGGAAATTCGGGAAGGGTTCTCCTGACTTCTATTTTAGATTATAGATATCATAGTGGTTGAATGTTGGATATTGTAGGTGTATTTTTGATAAAATAGTTTGATTAACTCCTCAAAAGTTTTGATAGTTGGGGGTATCTTAGAGAACCAATTGATGGCTGCTCCTCCCAAAGATTGGGAGAAGAGACGCATTAAGAATGTAGGTTCATGCATGAATTCCATGGATAAGGTGCAGAAATCTCTGACATGATCTTGAGGATCAAATTTTCCATCATATTTGTCATATTTTGGGAGTTCTACCCCTTTGGGGAATGGTGGCATATACAAGCTATGATCGAATGGAAAAGGACATAGAGCATCCATGGAGAATTCCTTAGGTTCTTTCTCCTTTTCCAGCTGGTTTAGCTTAACTTGCATTGCATGCATTTGTTTCATCATAGTAGTGATGAGTGTTTCTTCCTCGTGTGTGACGATATTGTCAATGTTGAAGCTTGGAGGAAGTTTAGCCCCTTTTTGGGCCAATTCAAGGAAATATGCCTCTTTGTCTTCACACAAGAAGTGTTTCATCATTTTCTTGAAGACATCAACATTCTAATATTGGGAAATTTCAGAGGGTGTGGGTTCTTGGTCCCCACCATGTTCAGATTGGTGACCCTGGGAGCCTTGGTTTGCTCCTCCTTGAGACATAGTGGAACTTTGATTTTGATCTGGTGTTGATAGTGGAGGGTTTATGTAACCGCCTTTCAAGCACAAATTGCCAAGGGAGTATTCTTCATACACATTTGTATTGTAAGGTTGATGAAATGTCTGAGCCAAAATAGAAGATGATGGAGAGATTTTTAGTTCTTCTCCCGGTTTTCTATGTGAGTAAGCCCTAGTTTCCACCATTAACCTTGGGTGAACAATTAGAGAGAGATATGACAACTAAGAGATAGTCTAATTTCAGAAAGATCAAGTGACGCAACCTTGTCAAGATTGGTTTTTGAAAAGATACATTGGATGTAAATGAGGGATATTGTGTTTGAGATGTATGTGTAGATGCCCAAAATATGGTGGACATGAATTCACAACACTTAGCCATTTGAAGATATTGAATCGGGGTTGGTTTTGACAAGATCTTGACACAAGACAAGACGGGATTCAGACTAATCAATCTAATGGCAAATCAAGCTCAATTGGTCACTTTAGGAAAAATATGGTGAATTCATTGTTTCTCTACTCTATTCTTGACACAATGATGATTTTGACATAATCTAGATAATAATTGTTGGTTGACTGAATTTTTGACAAATTTTAACTCTCTGGAAATTTTTGGGACAACTGGCGTATGACAGTATCTAGGCTCATACGACACTAAATGAGGTCTAGCATGACAATTGCAAAAAACTTGTATGATAAATGACACCAGGATTTCTTTCTGTTGAGGGTTTGTAACAAGACTTGTAAGACATAGTAGGGGTACCTGTACAACAATTCAGGGGTTCTGGCATGACAGTTGAAAATCAATGCAATTCTCATACGACAATTGAAAACTCAGGATGACAGTTTACACCAGAAAAGGATTTTCTTTTAGATTTTGCAAGTTGTTTAGCTATTTGGTGTTTTTGGTATCAAATTATTTGCAATTTCTTTTCTTTTCTATCCAGGTGTTTGAAAATCTGTATATTAGATTGTCTTAGGTTGTTTAACATAGAAATAGGCTCACAATCACAGAAAATAGAGGGAACCGACTCAATGAATCAATCACACCTATCTTACCCTAGCTAGGAGAAGAGATGTATTACTTGCTCGTTGACTTAGGAAAACACTCATGGACTCCTTAGAATATGCAAGTCCAACAACATGCGATGGATGTTGAAGCCCATATTAGCTGAGTTCAAGCATCAAAGAGGGCTCGATATTACAAGTTTCTTGGGGTGATTACTATTCACCTCGCACAAGCACTACAAATCCTTCGGGGGTGGATCGGTGGAAAACTAGCTTAGGCTTTTAATCAAGGCATCCATTCACCACTGTCTCCCATAGTCCCGCAAGTAGGATTTAGGTTATTAACCCTATGAGCACTCTGATCAGTGTAGTCTCGCAAGAAAGATTTAAGTGGCTCTGCTCTACACAAAATCAAAGTGTGTTCATGGAATGAATCCAAGGAACAAGCGCAGCTATTCCTTCTAAGGCTATAACCTTAAGGAAGCATCAATAGTGGGGTGGAAGATTCAGCATAAGATGTGTCCCCACTTGGGTCATTCCCAGGAGCTTTTTACCTCTCCGGTAGGCCCTCTAAAGGATTAATTGAAAAGTGAGGTTGGGGACCACAGGATCTAGGTTTCTGATTCTCTAAAAGAGAAGAGCATAATCCCATAACCTTTTCCTTTTCCCTATCCAAAACACGTCAGGTAGGTTAATCTAGAGACAGTACACAAACTGGCACTAGGGAAGATACCTTCTAGGTTTCTGATTCTCCTAAGAAGGAGAAGACCATAATCCCCTCAATATATGCCTCAATGGCAATAATCTCATGTACCTAATTAGCTAGATGCCTATGAAAAATTAAGATCTAAGAAAACATAATATTTGCTCATGGAAGATTAGGTAACCTCCAAAACCACCTGTCAAATATTTTGTTGAATGAGCGTCTTTGACCAGCGATTTTTCTCTGAAAATGGGGTTATCTACAAATAAGAGTTTGGAAGTCAAGATAAGAAGAGGCTACAAAATCAATTTTTTATGCTCAAATCTTTGTCTTTCATCCAGCAAATATGTGTTAGGCTTCAAAAATGATCAACCAGTAGCAAGCAACAATCGTTAGGGTTAGCTATTAGTCAAAATATGAAATCCAAATCTCAAAAACTAGCCAAAAATCTGATATGACTATTGAAAACTGGTGTCAAAACTCATACGACACTATACCAGTTCCCATACGACAATCTATGCACAATACGATTCTAGGTTCCTGCACACAAGATAATTGAAATCTCATACAACAATACCAAACAACCGGTATGATAATGCAAATTGTCATCTATCGTACGATAGATAGAGAGTTCTGGTATGAGAATCTACAAATGTCGTACAAGATTGTACAGAAGAAAAATAAAAATCGAAGCTTGAATTTCAAATGTCAGAAAAATGAGATTTTGATAATGGAAACTCACTGTCGAGCCCCACAATGGGTGCCAGAAATGTGCATGTGAAATTGTACCTATCTGTAGAACACAACACTTCAGTAAAACATTATAGGTTAACAAATCAAACAATCTGCAAATAAGACAAATATCGTTAACCAAGCAATTTACTGCCTTATAGTAGATGCGAGTATGGTATTTGTAGAAATAATCGAGATCAGTGATGATGCAACACCTAAACAAAGGATTTGAATGATGAAAGCTAATGAAAGATGGATGCATATTAAGCTATATTTTTAATATTTTCTATGCAATATGGATGAAAAAATGTATGAAATGATCTAAAATTGAATGAAAATAGAATGCAATCTAATCTAGAAATGCTATGAAAAAGAATGAAAACAATGAAATGATGATAAACAAGAATCTCAAAATTGCACAATCTCACAATTCGCCAGATCGCACGAGCAAGATTCTCCAAATTTGCGGTTCGAGGATCATTTGTGAAGGACTGAGCCTTGTTTATATAGAAATCCAAGTTTTGTGAGAACTCATGAAAAACCAAAAATCTCTCACTGATTAACTCAGATCAATTGTTGAGTTATTAGAAAATCAGAAAGAGTTAACTCGCAAAATCATGCAAAATTAGCTTTTTAACTCAAATTAGGAGTTCAGATCACTTTTTAACTCACAATCACATGTTGAGTCCAAAACGTTAACAAATTGAATTGAATAGTTGATTTAAAGTTTAACTATTGTTCTGATTGTGCATGGATAATCATGAATTTATTTAAGATTTGATGTTTTTTGTTCTCTACTTAACTAATTTTTGAATAAAAATAATCGACTTATGGGTTAATCAATTATTTAGTCAAACTTTATCCCAAAACTATATCATTAAATTTGAGAAATTGATTTAATCAATTAAATAAATATTTAATCAATTATTTTTAGAAATTTGAATTATTGTCAAATAAAAATAATATTAATTAGGAATAAATTCAATTAAAATTAATTAAATAATTAAGTGGTAGAATTAAATTTAATTAATTAAATATTCAACATATCCAATTAATTAACTTTAGGGTAAATAAAATAATATCATTTATCGCCAAATAATATTTAATTAAAGATAATTAGAATAAATTAGGAATATTCCCCGATGCAGAATTAAGATAAAATCGATTAGGGTTTTGATGATTCGATGTGCAAATGTGTCTTCGGTTAGAACTTTAAAGTCGATTTTGATCGATTTGTCGATGTGGGAGGTCAATGGTCTTGAAGCCCATTTTTGGGGTATTATAGATTCTATCTCTTATAAGCTAATCCACGATCTAATTTTCAAGTTCTCTAGCATCATAGCATTAATTCATTTATGGCATTCTTTCATGAGAAGTAACTAGGAGCCCTTCAGGGAGTATTCTTTATGGTTCATTGGTAATGGTTATTTTATTATTTTTTCATCCTTAGTAGACCATGATAAGGCTTTTGAATCTATAAAAAGGATTCATGGGTTAGTAGACCTTTTTATTCAACCATGGAGAGTCATCTTTGACCCTGTGGTTAAGCCAAATGCGATTCCTATTTGGATTAGGATGTATGCCCCTCCAATGGAATTCTGGAATGAGGAATTTTTTGCCCTAATGAGTAACACCATTGGTAGTATATAAGGGTCTCGAGAGACATCTTAGAAGGTACCTCTGTTGTGTATGCTAGGATATGTGTGGATATGAACCTTTCACAACCTCTACCCACTGAGCATGAATTGACAGTGAATGAATCCAAATGGATCCAACAACTCGACTATGAGGCTTTGTTCTTAAGATGTAGAGTGTGTCATGAGCACAACCATTTGGCTCAGCTTTGCCCTTCTCTTCAAGACCCAAATCTTAGTCCTTTAGATTCTTACCTTCCCTCTACTCATAATTAGAAGAATCCAACTAATACCTCCTCTTATGTGACAACATCCCAAAGTGACCCTATTCAGGATGGATTTGTGAGACAAGAAAAATAAGAAGACAGAGAAAAAGGAAGGCAATGACTTGTTAGTTCTCAAATCATCAAACCAATATGAGATCTTTAAAACTTTATCTAATCAAGAGGTAATTTAAACCATGGATATAGCTGAAGAAAATGCATATGTTCCTCATTCTCGTCTGATCACTCCCCCTATCAATCTCATCTCTCAAGATACACTCCTTCAAAATCGTATCCCTAAAAATAGTGTTTTACTAGAGGGATTTGAAATGAATTTGTCTACTAACATCTCCATTCCTGATGTTAGTATGGGCATTCCTGAAAAGAATAGGGAAAATCCCTCTCTCGAGCTTAACCAAATTGAAGAATGACCAAAGAATTGTATCTCTTCAGGAGTGGCCCGAAAGTCTACCAAGGAGTTGATAGCATCTCAAGGAGAGAAAATGATCATTGAAGGAACAATCAAGACACTAGACTCTTACCTCTCTCAAGGTTCTTGATGATTTTACACACATGGAATATTAGGGGTTTAAACAAAAAATCCCATCAAATATTGTTCAAAGACTTTTGGAAAACACTTTTTCTTCTTTTAAAAGAGACAAAGATGACCCTAGATTCTATGGCACAAACCATTAGTAAAATATGGAAAGGTGCAAAACATATGGTAGTGGCCTCTCATTGAGCAATAGAGGGTATAGTTACCATGTGGAACTATCTTGTCTAGACATCTTTGGGTCACACTACTAGAAGAGATGCCTTAACATCTCTTTTTTTTTTAAATGAAACTTCTGAATAGATTATGATAACTAACTTCTATGGTGCCCAAAATTTTGAAAGAATCAAAAGGAAATGGTCAACAACTCACGCAATGTAGAAAATCTAGAAGGAGGTGAATTAGATTGTTACAGGTGATTTTAATGTTGAAATGTCTCTCAATGACCAAGGGGGTGGATATCCTTCTTTAGATCCTAGAGATTACTTTATGATTGCTCGGGTTTTGGACCTTGGTTTAGTTGAAGTGATGAATCGTGGCTTGACTTTCACTTGGTTTAACAAAAGGGTTGAGCCTTATTCCAAAAAAGTCAAATTGGATAGATGCCTTGTCTCTGAGACTACCTTTACTAAATGGAGGTTAAGCATGTGTGTTCTTGGTGCTTCTATCACTAATCATTCCCTTCTCATTCTTGAAGGAGATATATGTTCAAGCTCTCACCATCATCCCTTTAGATTTGAGAATTTTTGGCTCTAAAAGGAGTATCTTAGGTTCCTTATACCATTGTGGTGGAAGGAAGGCTTCCCTAAGCATGGTATTGCAATATTTGAGATTCATAAGTTGATGCAGTCGAGGATGGTGGATCCAATTAAGGACAGTCCAAATCTTGCAGCCAACAAAATTACACAGCAAAATACTCAACACAATAGATGACACCATAAATGTTTCAAGTAATTTGAATTAACATGCCCGACTGTAAGGCCTTCCGGGTTAGGGCCAATTACAAAATGAAACAATTCTGCAAGATCCAATACAATCTCAGCTAGTTCAGCTCTGAAGACAATTAGAAGTTGATGGAAACCCTAAGGTAGATCTAAACTTGAGCTCGCAAGCCTCCAATTAATCTCCTTGTTCCCAAGTATGCAAACCCCTAGCTCTACTACAAATGACTATCATATTACAATCTGATCTGCAAGAACATCAAGAACTTTTCCACAACTTTGCTCTCAAGCTTTGCATCTAACTTTCAAATCTGGTAAGTTGTTCTTTCCAAAAATCCTCCCCTCCTAAACATGTATCCAAGCCCTCCTTAAATACTAATCATCAGCCACAAGTCGGCAAGATGAAACCCTTAACTCCTCAAAACAATAATTAAATGCCATACAAGTCAACTTACAAATGTATATAAACATTTAATTCTGCATGTCAGCCCAAGACAATGGCTACCAACAATAAATTCACCAAGTCGGCTCAACAAATCACACAAAACTCCAGTCGGTAAGTCAGAACTACCGAGTGACAATAAAATTACCGAGCACGCTAAGCATTTCCAAGTACCAGTATTGACCGAGCACCCTAGGCATGACCGAGTAACACTTTCACTGATAACCAGAGACTACCGAATTCCTTCAGTGACCGAGCTTCCTTCAATGAACGAGACCATCGGTCAAGGATGCAATCGAGTAAAACTGGCCAAAATACAACCACTCCATGCAGTTTCACCAAGGACATAGAATGCCCTACCTTAACCTTGGATGCCCCTACATCAGACACCCCAGGTTCCAAAATATGTTCATATGTGAGAAGAACATCTTTCAGGATTCGGCACATAAATCCCGAACTGGTTCCTCACATACAAGTCCTCCACCTTTTCTGCTTGCAAAGTCCTCCACTTCAATTTCCTCTGTCTCTTCAAGTCTTTTCTTGACAAGGTAAAGGTCAGTTCTCCATACTGATCATTCATTTTCTCTGGATCCACAATCTCAACTCGGCTACCAATACTCAAGCTTCTCCTATCGAGTGTTGTATCCATCAAGGGCATCAGTGAAAAATTCTTGTCATTCTTCTCAACAGTAAACACATTTCTTACACAATCATAAATAGCTCTGCAATCATATTTCCAAGGTCTACTAAGCAATATATCACAACTATTCATCTTCACAATGTCACAAAGCACCAGATCCTCATACTGGCCAATCTGAACATCAATGAAGCATTGTTCTCCAACTTCCAAAGCATGAACATCTTGTAACCAGCCAAGCCTATAAGGACAAGGATGTTTCATTTTACTCAAACCAAGTTTCTGAACCAGATCCTCAGCAACAAGGTTATCAGTACTACCACTATCAATAATAAAATCATAGATTTTACCTTCAGTCTTGCATCGGGTCCTAAACAAGTTACTCCTCTAACAAGGTTCATCCTTTGTATCGAGCAATGTTCGCTGAAGCAGCAAGTTCTTTGATTCAGGTTCATTTTGAATGTTCTCATTCATCACAATAGTTTGTCAGTCAACCTTCTTCTGTGTACACTCAAAAGAACCATGTCCTTCCTCTCCACATTTATAGCAAGTACCTTTAAAGATAACTCTACATGTCTTCTTCTTTGGTTCTACAGGTTTCTATTCATCTTCTGCATCAATCGGTTTCTCCTTCACCAAGTGATCAATCTTTTCCTTTCCTTGGGAGTTACTAGGTTGTTTCCTCTTCAACTTATCTTCTTCCTTCAGAGCATACTAATAAGCATCCTCAATAGAATCTATCTTCAGCATACCGAGCTCATCCTGAATATTGAATCTCAGACCATTCACATAACGAGCTACCTTTTCCTTACCAAGCTCTCGGTGTCCAGACTGAATAGTAAGTTTTTAGAACTCCTCGGTATAATATTCAATAGACAAATCCTTCTGTTTCAGATTCTATAGCTTCTTAAACAAGTCAAGCTCATAGTCAGCCGGTATGAACTTAGCTTTCAAATTAATCACCATCAATCTCCACTGATTGATCTTTGTTTCACCTTCATCTTCTCGATCTCTTTGTAGTTCTTTCCACCAAATAGAAAAATTTCCTTTCAAATTTGTCTGTGCTAATCTCACCCAAAGAGGATCTTCAATTTCTTCCAACTCAAAAAAATCTTCAAGTTCACCAATCCAATCAATCAGATTGTCGGGTTTCAAAGTACCAGAGAAAGTAGAAACTTTCATTCGGTAATTACTAAACTGAGCAGCAAGTCTAGGTAACTGAGCAGTTTTGTCTTCACCAAATCTATTCCTCTAGTCATCACCACTAGATCCAGTAGTCTCAAATTCTTCAGCAGCTTCTTCATAGCCATCCTCAGTACCAACATTCGAGGTATGCTAGCAATAGTTCTCATGATCCCGGCCACCATATCATTCTTCATCAATTCCATCTCAGATCTAAAATTTGATTTCAACTTCTCTGTGATCTGGGATTCAATAGTATCACAAAGGTCTGAAATAACACTAGGGTCCAATATTCTTGGAGGCATCCTTAAATATAAGAGAAACCCTATGCAACAAACCCTTACCGACCACCTTGTGACAATTTCCAAGTTGCAACAAGTCAGCTCTCAACCTGGAACCTTGTAAACAACTAGGGCACAATTTCACAAGTTCAGTGCTTCGGATCTGCAGTCCAGATTGCACACAATCTCTACTCCAACAAGATCAACTTTGCAAGATCAGCCTTGCTAGGTCAAGCTTCTGCTTCAACAAGATCAACCCTCACTCTGATACCACCTGATGCAGTCAAGGATGGTGGGTCCAATTAAGGAAAGTCCAAACCTTGCAGCCAATAGAATTACACCACAGAATACTTAACACAACAGATGACACCATAAATGTTTCAAGTAATTTTCATTAACATGCCCAGCTGTAAGGCCTTCCGGGTTAGGGCCAATTACAAAATGAAACAATTCTACAAGATCCACAACCAGATCCAATACAATCTCAGCTAGTTCAGCGTTGAAGACAATCAGAAGCTGATGGAAACCCTAAGGCAGATCTAAACTTGAGCTTGCAAGCCTCCAAGCAATCTCCTTGTTCCCAAGTATGCAAACCCCTAGCTCTGCTACAAATGTCTCTCAGATTACAATCTGATCTACAAGAACATCAAGAACTTTTCCACAACTTCACTCTCAAGCTTTGCATCTGACTTTTAGATCTGTTAAGTTGTTCTTTCCAAAAATTCTTCCCTTCTAAACATCTATCCAGGCCCTCCTTAAATACTAATCATCAGCCACAAGTCAGCAAGATGAAACCCTTAACTCCCCAAAATAATAATTAAATGCCATACAAGTCAGCTTAAAAATGTATACAAACATTTAATTATGCACGTCGACCCAAGACAATGGTTACCAATAATAAATTCACCAAGTCGGCTCAACAAATCACACAAAACTCCAGTCGATAAGTCAGAACTACCGAGTGCCAAAGACTACCAAGTTCCTTCAGTAACAGAGCTTCCTTCAATGACCGAGACCGTCGATCAAGGCTGCAACCAAGTAAAACCAGCCAAAATACAAACACTCCATGCAGTTTCACCGAGGCCATAGAATGCCCTACCTTAACCTCGGATGCCCCTGCATCACAAGTAGCTTTATTTTGTCAAAGATCAACTCAAGAGATGGAAAATGTGCAATAGATCTGATTTTCATTGACAACATGCTACCCTATTATTTAGAATGGAAATGATTCATAATCAATTTAAGAATGGTATCATTACAGATCAATTAACAGAAGAAGATGATCTTGCCTGCAAGTTTTTTGAAGATATTGACAGTCAAGAAGAGATTTATTGGAAACAATGTGCTAGAACTACTTGGCTTCTAGACAAGGATATAAATACTACTTTCTTTCATAGAAATGATTTTCATAGGAGGAAAAAGGATAATCTAATTGCTCTTTAGGATGTTGTTGGTCAGTCCTTTTCTTCCACCTCTATGATGCATGATCTTTCAAGAGACTACTTTTCCACCTTGTTTGTTGCTAATAATGAGGTCATGATGAAGCTTCTCAACAAAAGGTCTTGAATCCTATCCCCAACTTAGTTACTGATGAGGACAATCTTGTCCAGGTGCGTCCTATTGAACTGGATGAGGTAAAGAAGGTGGTTTTTGGTATGAGCATTGGTCAGTCTCCTGGTCTCAATGGCTTCCTTAGGAACTTTTTATGGTCCTTCTGGGATGACATGCAATGCAGTGTCTTTTAAGTGGTTAGATAATCTTTAGAATAATAAAATGCCCAAAGCTTTGAACCATACCTTCATTTACCTCATTTTAAAGGGGGAAGGATCTCAAACTGATAATTTCCACCCTATATCCTTATTTAATGCCATCTACAAGATTATCACCTCTTTGATAGTGGGGAGTCTAAAACCTTTGCTTCAAAAGATTATTTCTCATGAACAAGGAAGCTTTGTAGAGGGAAGACAAATCCTTGATGGTGTGGTGATTGTGCAAGAAGTGATGCATTCTCTTCAACACTCTAATAAAAAAGGGATGTTCATTAAACTTGACTTGTCTAAAGTGTATGATAGAGTGGAGTATGGGTTTTATCAATGATGCTAAAGCCTTTTGGGTTTTCTCAATTGTAGATTGATTAGGTCTTGAGTTGTGTTTTCTCTCCTTCCTACTTTTTTCTTATCAATGGATTCCCTTTAATTCCTCACATGGTCTTTAGCAAGGAGATCCATACTCTCCTTTTATTTTCCTCATCTTGGTTGAAGCGTTGGGAAAATTGTTTCTTCAAAACATATCTCAAAGACAATTAGTTGGTGTTAAGGTTGGAAGAAAAGTTTTTCTCATTTGCAATTTGTAGATGACATAGGGCTTATGGGGGCTCCCTCTTTCTTTGAAGTGCGTATAATATCTAAGACTCTCAAAACTTATCATTCTCTTGTCAAGTTATCAATCCTCATAGATCTAAAGTGGTGTTTTTTCAATGTAGATAATTGTCTTCAACAATGGATCCTTGAAATTTTGGCTTCTCCTTGTCTTCTTTGTCTTTAGATTATCTTTGGGTTCCTCTCCATTATAAAAAAAAAAGTGCCTATTGTATCCTTTTGGAGCGTATCAAATCTAAAATCAGTCATTGGGCCAACAAAGGGCTTAGCTGCAAATGGGGGGCTGGCTTTTTCTTTGGATCCAGCTTGTGTCCCTGTTCAATTGTCCTTTTTGTTGCTCTTCTCTATTGTTGGTCCTTTGGCTTTCCTATTTTTTGATTCAGCTGGTAGCTGAATTTGAAGCTTAATGTTTAATCTTTCTGGTTTCTTGTAAAAGGTTCAGGACCTTTCAAATATTTTTTTCCTCAGGTAATCAAAACAAATGGATTAGCTATAGAGGGAGGCTTACTTTTATGCGCTATGTAATACAGATGATGCCTACTTACAAGTTCTCTACTATTTCTTCCCGCCTACCATTTGGAAATAAATTGACAAAGTGGCTCAAAAGTTCCTTTGGAATGGTACTAAAGAATCAAGGAAATGGGCACTTGTTAGATGGGACAAGATTACACAACCAAAATTTGTTGGTGGTATTGGCCTTAGATGTGTTGAGCTTAATAATAAAGCTTTGGCAAGAAAGCTATATTGGATATGGATTCCCTAATCCACTAAGCTTTGGCAACAAAGTTATATTGGACATGGATTGCCTAATCCACTTCTCTCTTCAGTAAAATGATCACAAGTAAGTATTTGGCAAGATAGATATGTATGATATGAGCAAGTATTCTCTAGAGGGTAGTAGTTCTTTAGCTTGGCAGGTTGTAAAGCTTGGCTCAAAATTGGTTTAAGAAGGCCTTTTCTAGATTTTTGGAAAGGGTGACAAGGCTCTATTTTGGATTGATGTATGGGATCAACATCCTCCAATCATTGAGGAGTACCTAGGTCTTTGTCCTATCATGGATTATCTTGAGTCTAGGGGTTGGACAAAGGTTGAGCAATACTTAAAAAGTTGTAAAATTTAGAATTATAGATAAATCAATTTAAAAATCTTTGTGAATGACCCATAACTATTCCTCCTAAGATTGTTGTTATTATAAAGGACATTTTGTCTAAGAACATTCCCATTGGTAGTGATCAAGCTGATGATGTTGCTTGGGGATCTGGAATTTTAGGTGATTACATAGTTAAAGATGGTTATGAGACTCTACTTGATTCCCTTCTCCAGCCTCTTCATTCTAGTTTGGATCAGTCTAAGACTTGGTAGCCAAAAGGGTAGCCCAAGGTAAAACTTTTGAACGTGATAGTCATATTTTTAGGGAGAGTTATTGCTCTATTGATGTTATTTGGCATACCATATGGACCAAAGTTACTAAGACTATTATGTCTCATGTAAGTACTAATTCCATGTAGGTGGATAGTCATGACGATGTGAGCTCTAGAACTAATGTGTCATGAAAACAAAAAATGGAGTTTGCCTCCTAATGTCAATGTGAAAATAAATATCGATGGGGTTATTAAAGGCAATACAAGATTGTTGGTATTGGATTTATTTGTAGATATTACAAGGGTACCCTTTTACACTGGGAGATGCAGGGTTTGGGAAAAGCCACCAACAAGGCTAAACCTTTATCCATTCTCTATGCTTCCTTTTGGATAGTTAGACAAGGATGTGTTAAAGTTATTGTTGAATCTAATTCCCAAGTTCTTGTTTAAGCCCTTGATTGTATGAGAAACTTCTCTATTACTTCCTATTTATTGTGACAAATCATTTCCCAAGTGAAGGATTTGTGTGGGAGTATCCTAGTGTTATACTTATGTATACCAACTGTGATCAAAACCATTTGGTTGATTTCCTTGCCACAATTGGGTCACAGAAAGAGAAAGATGTCAATTGGAATATGACCATGAGTAATCAGATTGACTATATAGATCAAGTTAGTGATTGCTTACATAAGATTTTCCTAGAAATTTAGTTCTTTTTCCTAGGGCTTGCATTGGCTACCCTATTGATGTGTGATTCCCTTGTTATGTGCTTTCAGCATTTTGGCCTTGGCCATTTTTCAGCTGCTGAGTTTGTTTCTACTTGTTTCTTTTTAATAAATTTTAAAATCTTTCCTATATATTTGGTCTCTTAATGAAGTTTAAAGACATAAAAGGTCCACCGAGGATCAATATTGTCAAATGTTAGAAGGATGAGGTCAAGATTATGCCTTGATTGACCTTGGGAAAAAGGATACCCATCAATGTGTGTCTCTTAGTTAAAATTGTAGCTTTGATTTGGATTCTCAATATGAACATGTAAAAATGATAAGAGATTGTTACAAATCTCTCAACAATAACAAAAATTGCATTAAATTATTTCATTTCATTTTATTTTATTCCCACCTTATTGAAATGTCCCACAACTAATTATAATTCACCCAGTGACACACTCTTATAGTAGGCTTTTTTCATTCTTCAATTCCTATCCATCATAATTCTCCCATTTACACTTATTCTTACATATTTTTCATTTATCCCTCATTTATAATACCTTGTTCATACTTATCCTAATAAATTCAATCCCCACCTCAAGATTTTCATTTCATTACCCAAGTTAATTTTCTTATCGCTTGGATCAATCCCACAATGCATATAAATGAACATCTATTATTTTCAAACTTAAATTCTAAGATTCTCACAACTTAATATTGGTTATTTTTTATTATTGCAAAACAAGTTTTGAAGGGACCTGAAACCCTTTACAAAGAGGTCACATAAGATATTCCATAAAAGCCCACAACAAGAAATGAACCAAGACCAAGATGAGGGTTTTACCAACATGCTCCCTCAACCTGAGATAGACGTTGTACAAGAGAACCAACATGCAACCAAAAACAAAAGAAAAGACCCGAGAATACTCTAGCCCCAACAAAAACAAACCATTAAGCATTACCTTTTTCCACGCCCTTATGGGAACAAAGGTTCATGTCAAAAGAGGGCATAGATGTATTGGATTTTTTCCTTTTGACCATAACCAACCCTCTTCCACCTTAGCAGCCGCATCCTACCAAGCTAATGAATCTGATGAGCTACAACTGATTGAGAACATGATTGAAGAACTTCAAGTGATTAGAGATCACCGAGCACTGAACTGTTATGTAAGATAATTGAATCAGTTTTATGTTGTCATTGATGTCAACTAGTTTGAAAATACTTATCATGGAGTTGCAAACATCTAACGCATCTGTAGTAAAGAAAGAGAAAGATGAAGAACCGATATATCTACATGGAGGAAGATGGATATGATAGATGAGGATAAGGAATACTCTTGGTAACTTATTGATGAGTATATGACTTCATATTGTTGACTTGATTATGTTGCATTAATTTGTTATGAAGTTGGGAGAAAAATGTTAAAAAGTGGTGTGGTCGGTTAATGAAGCATTCCAGTATACACCAAGCAGTGTAGTGTATACCGAGCACAATATAAACTGAGCTTGTGTTCACCAACACATTTCTTTGTTAACCGAGAATGAACAAAAGAACTAAATTATTAGTTTAGCTGACAGAAGTTGATGAGCTGTAAAGTGTATGATCACGGAGTGGAAAGATAAAGTTTTTTATGAGATCAATGGCTAGAAAAATTTAAGGAAGATCTAAGGACAAAATTGAAATGTGTTACTGACATATCAGTCGAGGAAGGTTTAAGAGGAAAAATAAACGAAGGAGATTAAGCGTAAAAATATGATGGATGAAAGGAAAATGGTTTACTTGTCTATTTAAGAGACTAGGGTTTCATTATGAAACTCATGTCAAAGGAAACAATATTGCAGAGATATCATGTGAACAATCTTCATGCATTCCTAATCAAACTGGTTAAGGAGAACCGAACTATAGAGATTACCGAGCGTCAGAAAGCTATAACCGACAGATAGTAAGTTGCTAAATATTGTTGAACAAAATTGATATATTGATCAGAGGATTTGAATGAGCATAATATAGATCTGTACATCTATAAATCAAGTTGTATTGTAATCAGATCACCTGTTGTTATAATTTAACCATTGTAATCAAATAAATCTCTTAACCGAGTAGACTAGAAAGTCTTGTAATGTCATTCATGGAATGTACATTTGTTATCCTGTCAACCCCATAGTGAATGTTGGTTGGACAATAATAGTTAGTGTTAAATCCTCTAACAAGGTCACACCTTACAGTGTGTTTTGTAACCTTTAACAAGGTTGGCTCTTCACCGAGCTCACTTTAGAAGAGTGAACAATTTTTGGGTTACCGGTCCCAAATGGTTTTTCCCTTACAGGGTTTCCACGTTAAATCACTTGTGTTATGTGTTGATTGTGATGATTGTTGGATATCATAATTTACATGTTGCATATTTGATTTGATCGGTAGTTACTATAAGTTATTAACTGGTAATCAGTAAAAACACAGACAGTTTACTATTATATGTTACCAAGCTACAGAAATTTATTTAAATTATTTTTGGATATACATTTTGTATTTAGGACTGTGGATAACTGATTCACCCCCCTCTCAGTTATTCTAACAATTGGTATCAGAGCGTATTGGTTGCTTGGAACAGAGTTTTAAGGACTTCAGCATAAAGATCACAAAATGTATAAGAGGGATGTGCCAAAGCTGAACAAGGACAACTTTACAATATGGCAAAGCCGAATGAAACTGTATATATTTGGAATTGAGAATTCTACCCTCACACTATTAAAGAATGGCTACATTGCACCGCCCACTGGACCTTTGACTCTTAATCAACTAAGAGATAGACATGAGCATAACATTACTATGATGGAGATTGTTGTTGCTCTGACAGATGTTGAGTTTGAAGATATTAAAGATTGCACTACTGCTAAGGATATGTGGGATAAACTTGCTCAAGTTTATACTAGTGATACAAATGTCAAGAGAGCCAGAGCTGAAAGTTTAAGAGGGAGATTCGATGATATGAAGATGAAAGAAGGAGAAAACATTGTGCAGTACACAAACCAAATAAAAGAGGTAGTTCATGCTATCAGAGGATCTGATGGTGTTATTGATGAAGATACTGTGGTAAGAAAAATTCTAAGGACTTTATTTCCTGTTTATGCAATTAGAATATCTACAATACATGAAAATAGGTCAGCACCTAATAGTACTCTCACTCTTGATAATCTGATTGGAAAGCTAAAAACTTTTGAACAGAACAACTATGATAATAGTGTTGTACCGACTATTGAATCTTCTTTTATGACTTCTCTGAAGATTGGTAAGTCTAGTAGTAGAAATAATAAGGATGATAATGATAGCAATACTGATGATGATCTTGATGAGCTTGAAGCTCTTATGCCCAGGAGATTTCCTAAAAGAAAAGGTAGATATAGAGGCAAATTACCTTTAGCATGTTTTAACTGCAAAGAAGTTGGTCATATTGCTGCTAGATGTCCAAACAGGAAGGAAGATGACAGAAAAAAGGATCGATCTAGTGAAGGAAGCTATGGGAGAAGAGGCAATAGAAGTTACCGACACTACAACAGAGACAACCAAGACAACTATGATAGAGGCAAAAAGGTATGTTACATTGTTGAAGAAAATGAATCTGATTCTGATTCAGATGATGATGTAGAAGTGGTATTTGTTGCTATGAAGGATGATTTTGAGGAAGAAGAAAGGTATGTAGAAACAACACTGATTTCTAAGGTTAATAAAAATGATACATGGATCATAGATAGTGGTTGTACACATCACATGATTGGTGATGAAGAAGAATTTAATCATCTTGAGCAATATAATGGAGGATCTATAAAAATGGGTAATGATACACCTTTTATGGTTAGAGGAAAGGGATCCTTCCTGATAAATGATAGAATCCAATGTGATAATGCTTATTGGGTAGAAGGACTAAACTATAATTTGCTAAGTGTGGCACAACTGAATAATTTAGGTCACCGAGTAGCTTTTGAGAGAAAGAAAGTAAAAATATTTGATGATGGAGGAAGACTTGTTGGAACAGGAGAACAATCAAAAGGTAACTTGTTTTATCTTGATAATGCAGAGTCTTCTTGTTTAATGATGAAAAATGAAGATGCTTGGTTATGGCATAAATGGTTGTCATGTAAACTTTGATAACATGATTAAGATCAGTAAAAAGAAAAAGGTTAGAGGTCTACCTAACTTATCTAAGCCTGATCATGTTATGTGTCATGAGTGTCAGAAAGGTAAAATGACAAAATCTAGTTTATGTATGCACCCTAAAATGGTCGCCTAGACTTTGGGCCCCCATTCAGCAATTTATCAAATCCCTGAATCAATATTTTCCAAAATCAACATTTCTCAATTATATCAATTCCCTTGATCAAATCCTAGTTTTATCATTTATTCGATTATTTTCTATGGGCTAACCACTTTATCCTAAGTTTTTATTTATTTAAAAGGAATTTCCTCCCCTTTTATCAAATAAAAAGCCCCCACTTTTTCTCTTATCCTAAGTTGCACAAATAAAGCATTATTCTTATTTTATAAAAAGAAGAAAAGCACTTTTTGTCTCATATGGACACAAAAGTCAACTCTTATTTTCTCATTGGAGGATATTTGTGCACATGGATTGCTCCTCTTTCAAGCTCCACCCTTGGTTAAATGTTTTGCCTCTTAATCTCCATGGTCCATTCATTTTCAATTCTTTTAAAAGGAGAGCTCTTTTCTCATTCTAGGATCCCAACTTTTTATGCTAATCTTATGCTACAGGATTTCTTGGAGACTTTGGAGCTTTTGGAGATCATTCTATCATTCTAGTTTCATTATTGCATCATAGCTTTCATGGCATCTAGCTTAGTTTCCTTTATGCTTTAGATTAGCTCACATAGCTTAATTAGTAAAGTTTTGTAACAATTCTATCTTTCATTTTCATAGCTTAGCTTGCATTTTCATTCTTAGCATAGTTGCATTGCATTGCATTTCTATTCTTGATTCTTGAAGATATTGGCATTCTTTCCCTTGTCTCTTTGAATCTCCCATTGTGTGGTTTACTAGCAAGGTTGCATGCTTCAATAGTTCTAGCTAAGAGCACCATCAACATCCTTGTGACTCCATGCCTAGGGAGCTCTAGGTCACTTTATCAAGGTTTCCCATTCATGGATTCCCTTGGAAGTAATGACTTAGAGAAGTGCACTATTTAGTGTGTACATTTTTGGCGCCCACCGTGGGGTAGAACATTCTTGTTTTGTCCTTCTTTTTATGAATTTTTGTCATTTTTTTCATCAATATTTGCTTGTTGTTTCAGCTCTCTATTTTTTTTCGACAGAATTATCGTGCTATTGTTTTCCAGTATCGTACGATAGTTTCTTGTATACCGGTGTGATATTTTACCAGTTAAAGTATCGCACACTTTGACAGATTGTGTCGCACTGTTGTTTTGTTCTCTGTCGCATGTAGGTATCAGGATCTATTGCACAGGGATAAAGTATCATAGCAGTATAAGATGAATTATCGCACGACTCTTTCTCTAACAGAAATATCACCCAGGCCTGGTAGTGAGCATTTTTTGTCATTTCTTTACAAGATTTACTTGGTTTGATTTGGATTTTTTATTTTCTATGGTAGAACAGGGGTCTATTTGAAAATCTCATCTGGTTTTGATGTGCTAACCCTTTGTAGAGCTAACAAGTTGTGCTTGTAGTTGCTTTCATTGCTTGATTATTTTCTTAAAAGAACGCATGTCAAAGCTCCAAATGCACAAGGGCTACTAATGGTTTTTGCAGGGCTGCCCAAAGCATAAAAACTAATCAAGTGCTTGTTTAATTGCTTTCTTTTTTAGTGCGGCATATACTAGTTGTTTCATTTCATAGGCACTTAATATCTTGTTGTAGGAATCTTTTGGTGGCAGGAGAAGTATGCTCTTCACCCTTTTGGTGAACCAGAAAATCTTGACCCATCTTTAGATTTTGAAAGCAAGAGGGTAATTGAACCTTGCTTGGTGTGTTTGGGAGAAATTTTTGAGCTAGGAGAATATGCTCTTCACCCTTGAGGTGAAACAGAAATCTTGAAACTCAAAGGTTGATCCACTCTTTGTTTAGTTTTTAGAATCCTTTAGCGGGCCTGCTCTTGAGAAATCAAGAGGAATGACCCAAGTGGGGACAAGCTTTTTGTCAGCTATTCTGACTCACTATAAACTCAAGGCTATCAAGGACACAAAACCTTAGTAGACGTAGTACTTGTCTTCGCTTAATGTGAGTACTTATGGGATTGTGACCATGAGGAAAATGTTGAGCAAGAATGCTTAAGGTACTCTTGTGGCCGCGAGGTCCGTTACTTGTCACAAGGTAAGGAGTCCTTTTGGGGAGCAAGAGGGGTATTACGAACAGAAGCCCTTACTAAGAACCATAGATAGAAGCCACCCTATTTTTTTGCTTAGCTTCTTGGTGCAAGGATTGATCCTATTGGACTAACTCGGATCACCCCAAGATTACTCACCATCTGTGTTCCTTTGGTTGTGTCATTGGCACTTCCACGACAAAGCCAATATCTATTGTGGGTAACCACTTTGTGTGAGGCAATGGAGCATCAAGTGTGGGCCAAGTTTTTAAGTATTGAGCCATTGTCTTTTTAGGCTAGTAAGTACTTGAAGTGTTCTCATTGTGATCTACCCGTGTAAATGTTCTCAAATATCAAACATCATGATAGCATTCAAAGGATTTTATTGCTTTGATATCACAATTGCTTGTCTTGGCAAGGTTGCTTTTGCCCTTGTGCAAGTGTTTTATGACATGGTTGATCACCTACTATTTGCAAACCTGTCTATTTACTATTGTCACTATGCTTGAAATCAAAAAATCCAACCTTCAAACTAAAATTTTGACCAAATTGCCCTTAAAACTGAGATTTTTAACACTCACTGATCAAGAGTTGCATGATCCTGAAACTATATCACACACTATTCTGAGATTTATCGTGCGATAGTTCATTACTAAAAAATTATCGCACTACTTGCCTGGAAAGTATCACATAGGCTGCCTGGAAACCGTCGCACTACTTACTATGAAATATCACCCGATCAAAAACTATCATACTATTAGCCTAGAAACTGTCGCACATAGTCTTTTTGTTGTCTGTCTAGTTTATGCAATTTCTAGTCTTTCCTTAGTCGACCAGATTTTAGCAGGTGACTTACTCTGCTGCTAGAAACCTGTTTATACCTCAGGTTCCTATTTTTAGACCCCTTTAATTAGTGTTCTGTGATTTTACAAAGTATTCTTGCTTGGCATCGATAAGTTAGGAATTATCCTTGTTGAAAAAGTACACCTTTAGATTCTTTGGTAACACACTTGGAGAGTTTCAGTACTCTTTTGTCCAAATCACTTCCATAAAAAAATTAGTTTCAATTTCAAATATATTTGGTTAAATCCATCCTCCTGGTCCATATGTGTTAGGATACTCATCCTTTTATTATACACCTCTGTGGTAGTGATTGGTTTACACCTTTTGCAGCTTTCTATCTTACCATCTATTTTTGGACAATTGAGCACTTTTACTATCCTAGTTTGGTATTGACATTTCATAGGGTCATCTTATCACCAAGGGTCCTTTTCTTTCATGTCGATTATGACAAGGTACCAAGTTAGTCAAGGAAAATGACCTCAAGTTGTCTTTGATCAGTTATCCTTAGTCCAAAATCGTCAAAAGTGAAAGGGGAAGGAACCCATCTTTGATCAATCACCTAGGAGCGAGCCTGAAGCTTGGTTGACCCAAAGAGAAATCCTAGTGAGTTGAGTACCTCTTTAGCACCTTCTTAATCAGATATGGACATGAGCTACACCATGACTAGAAAGGAGAGAGAAGTGATGGATCAAAATCTTGATGACATTTTCCAAAGACATAGGGATAACATGTTGTTTGGTGATGACAATCAACCTAAATCACCTCCTATTAGCTCAAGATATTTAGACGCCCATCAAAGAGCTAAAAGACATTATGGACAAGCTCACCAAGATGCACAGTCACAACATGAAGACCAAAACAACCAATCTTGTGATGCTCATGTCAATGCAGCATTTACTAACAACTTGTTCAAACATTCAAGACCCAACTCTTTGCTCAAAACAACCTCAAGATATGCAAATGAAAGGCTTAAAAGAATTGAGTGCGAAAAGAAGGCCTTTTTGGACAAACAAGCTACTAAGGAAGAAAGGTTTAGACACCTAGAGGCAGAACAACAAGCCTTGTTAGAGTTGAAAAGAAAAGCATTCCAAGAGGAACAAGATAGAATTTTAGCCCAACAACTCAACAACCAATTCAACAATAGGGGTACCAACAGTGGAAACAACTCTCCACCATCTACTCCCTCAAGAACCCCAAGAAGTAGAAGGTGGTCAAGGACCCCTTCAAGATCTCCTAGTCCTAGAGGAAGGAGGATTTCACAACATAGGAGACAAACACCTCCTAGGAACTCGAGACAACCCTCCCAACGAGCTCATCATGGCTCTCAACATGGAGGAAGTAGTGCAAGTTTTGATGATCAAGATTTTATGAGAATGCAACAAGAGCCACTATTCCAACAATATGTGGAGAAGTATCTTGATCAAAACAAGGATAGGTTCCTAGAGAGCTTGATTAATAAGGGTGCTAAAGTCCCCTACAATTTTGATGTGGATAGAAGAATTAAGAAACAAGGACCCTCTCAAGAAGAGGAGATCAAGCAACTCAAACGTATGATGGAAAAGGTGTTGGCACCTAAAAGTTCCTTTTCACTTGATGCTATTTGTCCCAATCCTTTCGACAAAAGTGTGAGTATGACGGATTTTCCTAGGAAAGTTGAAATCCCCCAATATGACAAGTATGACGGCAATGGTGACCCTCATGATCATGTGCGTCAGTTCTACATCATGAGTTTTGAGTTCCACCAAGATGACTCCTATATTATGAGATTATTTCCAAGAAGTCTCAAAGGCCAAGCCATGGAGTGGTTACCAACATAACCCCTCCCGTCAAAACTTTCAAGGAACTTGTCCACAGATTTGTTCAAAATTTTGCATACAATTTGTCAAGATCAGTCACTATGTTAGACTTGTGCAATTTGAAGCAGAACCAAGGGGAATCCTTTGTTACCTTTTTACAAAGGTGGAGATGATTGTGCTCTCACTATTCTAGGACTATTCCTGAGCATGAAAGGATTCATATCATTGTTAGCAATTTAGTGCCTAAAATGCGGTATGAGGTTCGGAAGATGGTCTTTGATTCCTTTGACACTATGGTCGAAACCGCATGTCGAATTGAGGATGTCTTGAAAGAGCAAGGCATTTTGACCAAACATAGCAATAACAATAATGGTCAAAATACTAACAATGCTAATAAGGACAAAGGCAAACACTCACACTAGTACAAGAATAAGCAAGTAGTCAATGACAGAGTTGTGGACTCTTCCCAACCCAAGGATCAAGGAGTCCTCCATTTGTCTAGCACAGTCTAGGCTATGAAGCTCAACACATCCTCCAACCAACAAGAGCATAAACCAAAGTATCAAGAAAGGCCTAAGAAGGAGAGGCGACAATTTTCAAAACTGGGTGACTCCTATGAGGATGTTTTCAAGACGCTTATTGCCAATAACGTTGCACAACTGCAAGATTTGGAAAATTTTCATATACCTAACGTCAAGCCACATTGGTGGAATGAAAAATCTTTCTACAAATTCCACAATGGCATTGGACATGACATCGAACATTGCTAGAAACTTAAACACATTATTCAGGATCTTATTGAAAGTGGAAAACTTCAAATTGATGGGTTGAATACCAATGCAGACCACAAGGCATTTAAGGAGCCTTTTCCCAAATATGAAAAGGTGGAAACCTCTAAACCCAAGAATGGAAAGGCCAAAATCAACTATACCTACACAGGTGCAGAAAACGTGATCAATATGCTTGAGCTTGTTGAGGAAAGTGTCAACATGATGAGAGACAAAGATCCTTATGGTTATGATGTGGGCTCTCCTCCTATATTTGATGAAGAACCTATGGTGGTGCTTAGGGGTCCTCACTCTCAAAGGTCATCCCAAGCTCTCAACATTGTCACTAGAAGCCAAAATCAAGGTCATGTGGTTATTAGAGGTCCTAGTTCCAACCAGTCCAGCAAACCCAAGCAAGTGACATCTAAGAATGTCACCACCAAAATAGTCGTCAACCCTGAAATGAGTTATAATCTTGTTGACCAATTACAAAGAATGCCAACTCAAATCTCAATCTTTGAACTCTTGGAATTGTCTCCAAGACATAAGTGTATCCTTGAGGATGCTTTGCGTGCAGCCAATGTTCCTAACAACATAGATGTTGACCAATTGTAGAACCTGTTTAACCACCTTGCTAGCCCTCATTACCTAACATTCTCAAAAGAAGATGACAAAGCTTTGAACCATCCGCATAATCTTTCCCTTCATATCAAAGTCATGATTCACAAAACCCATGTCAGGTGTGTGTTGATTGATGGGGGTGTTGGGCTCAACATTTGTTCCTTGAGTTTGTTGAAAATATTGGGTTATTCTGAGCAAGTTATTGATACCTGAAAGAAAATTATGATTAAAGCCTATGATGAGGCAGAGAGAAGCTCCAAGGGCTTGGTTGTCCTTCCTGTCAGGATTGACCCTGTTGAAAAGGACATTTTGTTCCAAATTGTTGATGCTGGTCCTTTAGCATATAATATCCTACTTGGTAGACCATGGATCCATGACATAAAAGCAATGCCATCCACCTACCACCAATGTGTTAAGTTCCCCTATAATGGACTAGAAGTCTATATACCTGGGGATAGCACATTATCTGTTAATGCAATTTCAGCAAGGACTCATGTTCCCCTCAATAGGGAAGTAGAGGATTTTGATGCAACTTTAGCGCAATGCCAGAATAAGTTCAAGTCCATAGACCTTGGTATGGGGGATGTCAAATTGACTCCTTTACAAAACTATCAGTTTCACCTAGTTCCTATGGTAAACCTTCACAAGAGATGCGTCTGTCATCTTCATCCATGACTTTTTTTGATACATTTGTAGAGTCCTTAGTGCCCATTCAGGATGAAAAAGAAGAGGTAGTTGTCAAGGACTAGATCTATAGAGAAGACAAATACATGCATAATGAGAACTTCTCTCCCTCTCCTAAGGTCTATGGAAGAGGGTACACTCTTGTCAAAATTATGGGCTATCCAGGTCATGGTCCTCTCAGTCATAGATTAGACACTAGAGCCAAACCACTTGATCATGCTCTGTTTGGACGCAGGTCTAAAAAAATGGTTGGCCTAGGTTTTGAAAATCTGAACAAGAAAGCTGCTCCTATCCTTGTTGAGACGGATAGTGATGATGAATCAAACTACATACCCAATTTGCAAAATCAACAAGATAGGTGTGAAGATTGGGTCCCTTCCACCAATCTCCTTTAGGGAGATTCAAATACTCCAGTTGCCAATCCAACGGTCCCAGACCTAGAACAAGAAGAATTCGTTGTTGAAGATCATGTTGAGGATCATATTCAAGAACATTCATACACAAATAGCATTCAAGAAGGTGTTACCCTTGGTGACATCAAAGCCTCTACCTCAAGGCCTCAAAAATATTCTTGGTGTAAACATCCCAGTCGAGATTCAGATACAGACTCACATGAGTACGAATGGGAATCTCTCTTTGATTGTTCTACAGTTGACATGGACATTGATGTTGTCCATACATATGGTCCCCGACCCGAGGTAGCTAATGAGTCTAGTGTAAGATTAGTGGATTTGAATCCGCAAGTCACTTTAGTGGGCGATGCTTCGTTTGGTAGGGTAAATCCTGATTTGAGTACCGTAGAGGGATACTTGATGAACCCTAACTCTTCAATCACAAGAGATGATACCATTCGCATACACAACATTAAACCCATCATTGACCTACCCCTTTCCAATCCTCACTTAATTGATTGGTCTCAGCACTATCAAGAGCCTCAGCTCCTAACTTTCCAAAATGACTATGAGATAGCATGTTACCTAAATGCCCTTGAACTAGTAGTCTCTTCCACCAACAAACCAACTACAAGCATGAAAGAACCAGATATCAAGTACCTTAGTCACAAAATGAAAAGAAAATAAAAAAAGAATAAGAGTTCTAATGGCAAAAACCACTGTGTGGCGGTGTCAGAACCTAAAAAAGTAAAAATAAAGGATGTATCTGAGGGTGAAAACCTCTTTGAGGCACCTAAAGATGAGGTACTTGATCATCTCCCTAGTTACCTTCAAGACAGGTCTTCAATGCTTGTTGAGCCTACATAGCCAGTTAATTTGAATACACAAGAGGCTCCAAAAATAGTGCATTTAGATCAATCTCTATCAACACAGGAAAAAGAAGCATATACCAAGTTCCTACAATGCAAGAAGATTAATTTTTCTTGGACTTACTCAGACATGCCAGGGTTGGACACTAGTCTCATTATGCATCACTTGTCCATAGCTCCAGGTATCAAACCAGTAAAACAAAAGTTGAGGAAAATGCATCCTCACATAGCTCTTCTTGTCAAAGCTGAACTAGAAAAACTCCTCAGTGCAGGATTTATAAGAGCCATTGATTATGCTGAATGGATATCCAATATTGTACCAATTTCAAAACATGACAAGTCCATTCATGTCTACACAGATTTTAGAGATCTTAATAAGGCATGCCCAAAGGATGATTTTCCACTCCCAAACATAGACATGATAGTGGACATGACCGCGGGTTATGAGATCTATTCATTGATGGACAGTTTTTTTGGGTATAATCAAATCAAAATAGCTCCTGAAGACCAGGAAAAGACTGCATTCACTTGTGCATGGGGAACCTATTGCTGGAGCATCATGCCATTTGGATTAAAAAATGCAAGAGCTACTTATCAAAGAGCTACGACAACTATCTTCCATGACATGATGCATAAGAATATGGAAGATTATGTGGATGACACCTTGGAAAAATCTAAAAAAAGGGATACACACCTAGGAGATCTAGAAGTCATTCTGGATCGTATGGAATAGTTTCAATTAAGATTAAATCCAAAAAAGTGTGCAATTGGAGTCACTTATGGAAAACTCCTAGGATTTATCATTTCAGCTAAAGGAATAGAGGTGGACCAAGAGAAAGTTCAAGCAATATTGGATATGCTGCCTCCCAAAAACATCAGCCAAATGAGGAGTCTCCAAGGACACCTTCAATCTATAAGGAGGTTTATTTCACAGCTGGCTGATAGAGCTCAACCCTTTAATAAGACTTTACACAAAGGGGTTAAATGTGTACGGAATGAAGATTGTCAACAAAGCATGGACCAAATAAAGCAATACTTAGCCAATCCTCCAATCTTGATGCCTCCTATCCTAGGAAAACCACTCATATTGTATGTGTCAGCAACAAAATCTTCCCTGGGGGCATTATTGGCTCAACTTGATGATACTGGAAAAGAAAGAGCTATATATTACATCATTCGTACTCTTGTGTCATATGAGGTTAATTACACTAGTGTTGAAAAATCTTGCCTTGCAGTGGTGTTTGCTTCCCAAAAGTTGTGACATTACATGCTTGCACATACAATACACCTCATTGCAAAAATTGATCCTCTCAAATATTTGCTTGGTAAGGTTGCTCTCACAGGTAGATGTGCTAAGTGGATGATGATCTTGTCAGAATTTGACATAGAGTATGTTGAGCGTAAGGCTATAAAAGGACAAGCCATTGCAGACCAATTGGCTGATTTTCCAATTCGAGATAAAGCAGCAATTCAAGTTGAATTTCTAGATGAGCACATAATGTACATGACTGCAAGAACATGGAAGATGTTCTTTGATGGTTCTTTCATGCAAAATGGTTTAGGTACTGGAGTGTTATTTGTTTCTCCTCATGGGTACACAATTCCTAAGTCCTACAAACTATTGTTCCCATGTACAAATAACATTGCTGAGTATGAGGCCTTGACAAATGGATTAAAAATGGCTATAGAATGGAGAATCACAAAGCTGCATATCTATGGGGATTCACAATTAATAGTCAACCAAGTTAATGAAGAATACCAAACAAAAGATGAAAAACTAGTACCCTACAAGAAAATGGTTGATTCATTGCGATGATATTTCACCTTTGTTACATTTCAACAAATCCCTAGAGCAGAGAATAAAGCAGCTGATGCTATGGCTACATTGGCTTCACTTCTTCAGCTAGAACAACATGAATCCAGATTCAAATTCCTGGTGGAAGAGCTACGCTATCCTATCTATGACTCCCAAGAAAGCCAAGTTGTTTGTACCCTTGTTGGCCATGAGTCATCCCACTATGGTGCCATTTACTCATACCTCCATGATGGCATTATCCCTGAAACTTTCAACCATTCTGAATGAAGAAACCTCACCTGAAATGCCTCTTGCCACACCCTTATCTCTGGTGATCTGTATAGGAGGGGTTTAGATGGGACACTTCTTAGGTGCTTGGAAAAGGATGATTCCAACCAAGCGTTAGCTGACATTCACGAGGGCATTTGTGGACATTCTAATGGTCTTTCCATGGCCCAAAGGCTGCTTAGGGCGGGGTAATATTGGCCTACCATGCAGACACATGCAGTAGCTTTTGCTAAATCATGTGAAAAGTGTCAAAAATATGGTAACCTAATACATGCTCCAGGCAGGGAGCTTATTCCTTCTATTTCTCATTGGCCATTTCAACACTGGGCCTTTGACCTTGTTGGGCAGATTCATCCCAACTCATCAGGTGGACACAAATTCATTATCACTACTACTGATTACTTTACCAAATGGGTAGAAGCTGTCCCACTTTCTGTTGCCTCAGGCAAGATAGTTTCTTTGTTTATTTTGAACCATATCATCTGTCGGTATGGAGTGCCTTCTGAAATAATCACTAACAATGGAGGTCAGTTTAAAAACAAGGACCTTAAACATCTCTGCAAGAAGTTCAAGATAAAATAGCATTGGTCCTCCATTTACTTCCCGCAAGGAAATGGACAAGTAGAGGATTCAAATAAGACCATTCTTAAAATTCTCCATAGAACAGTTCACAAGAATGGTAGAGATTGGCATCTACAGATAAATTCGGCCTTGTGGGCCTATAGAATGAGTATTCATACTCCAACAGGGGCTACTCCTTTTGCCCTCACTTATGGTGCTAAAGCAATGTTACCTTTAGAAGTGGAGATTCCTTCACTTAGAGTCTCTCTTAAAGGTCTAGTGACAGATGAAGACTACCGCGCCATGAGGCTCCAAGAACTAGAACTTTTAGATGAAAAGTGTAAAGCATCATTTGATCACATGAGAATCTACCAAAAGCGTATGTCCAAAGCATTCAACAAGAAGGTTCGCCCTAGAGAATTTCAAGTGGGGGATCTTGTCCTACAAGAAAACCCTAAGAACCAACAACAGAGAGAGCAAAAGGGAAAATTTGAACCTAATTGGCTTGGACCATACATCATTACTGTTGCTTTTGGGACAGGTACTTATTTACTATCTGATCTAGAGGGAGAACAGCTCCCTGATCCTATCAATGTCTTGCACCTAAAGAAGTTCTATCCATGATGCCTATTTTGTATGGGGCATCTTTTGTACATATTTATTGATCCTGAAAAACTTCCAAAAAAAATCATATATGATGTTGAAAAAATCCTAAAAAGCATATAAAGTCCTAAAAAAATACAAAAAAAAAATGCAAAATTTTTTTTAAAAAATAGAAAAAGTGCCTTGGTGAAAACCTGGAGCAGGCACCTTGGTAGCAAAAATATTAAAAAAATTGAAAAATCAAAAAATCTCCAAGTGGTGAAAACCTGGAAACAGGTGCTACTTGAGGCCTTTGCACCCTTGTTTCTTAGCATGGGTCCTTGACACTTAGCCTTTCTCCATCATGCCTTGACCTTGTTGCCTTGCTTTGGAATTGGTCTTTGTCTTTGTCTAGGGAGCATAACTGTGTTAGCTTTGGTCTCTAGGATGCGTTGGTCTTTAGGACATCTTGCAAACGGTGTTTTTCAACACCACCCCAACTGTGTTTTTTAACACTACCCTAGCGTCAAGTGTTTCTCAACACTTATTAGATATCTTACCCATAGTCTAGCATGATATGATATTTTCTCACTAGCAGATGTGATACTCAAAGTTTGACTCTGTGACCTACACACATGCACTTAAACACTCGACTTGCTGAGACTTGTTTGACTTTATTTCTTTGTGTGTTGTTTATGATGATTACTTTGATGAGTGTTCTCTCCCTAATAATTTTCGATGATGCCGAGCTAGAGGACTGGGGGCATGAGGACATGTTTTATTGCTTTTTCTGCTTGTGGGTATATTTTGTTAGTCCTAACTGTCATTAGCACTTATGCTTGTTCCACTTGACATTGGGTCTACAAGGTATTATCCTTGACTATTTTTGCAAGTGCATGCTTATAGTCATCTTGACTTTCTTGTGTCTCGATGCAAGCATAATCCTGCCATATTAAACTTAGGAAATCTCACTGCACTAGTCATCTTGACCTATATGTCTTTGGTGCCTAGGTGGGATTCCCACATATCTATCTAATATAGATCATATTCAGATTCACATAGTCATACTAGTGTGTATTGTATGATCTTGCGACACAACCAATAATGCTCAATGATGAATATTAGATTCTAAAAGCTTTGTGACCTTGCAAGTAAACCACTTTTTCAAAGTAGCTTGCAATTTTAGGTTCATGTTAGTTAGTTTTGCATCTTACATATGGAGAGAGCTCTCCTTTCATCTTTTGTGGACTTGTTGGTCAATTGCACTCACCTTTCCTTTTCTGGATCATGTCTTTCACTCCTTGTCTTTCACATCACATCCTTTTCCTATCATCACAAGGGGTTAATCTTATCATCATATCTATATCATAAAAAGATCATTTTCAGAAACATGAGAACTAAACATACATCTATGAGAGAGATTATACATGAGCATATATAACATACATTTTGAGCAATATGACAAGACAATATAAAAATTGAAACATCCATCACAAGTGGGACAAGTACACAAGATATATCACAAATCTGGTAAATCTCATATATTTAAATGTCATGATACAAATACAATGTGGGATCCAAAATCTAGATAATGTCCCAGGGTATGTCTCTATACATCTATCTATCCTAGCCCTAGGTCTGACTCTACCCATCATGTGGAGGTGGTTGTGGAGGAGGTGTTGTTGCTGCCCTGTCAAGTACCATATTAGATCTCCCAGCCCTCTCAAAGTAGAGTGGCGCTCTCTATCCCTCAGGTACAGCCTATATGTAGAGTCCATGATAATACGCAACTTGTGCTACCTCTCGCTGGATCTCTACTACATCGGCCTGTGCCGCCCTCTCCCGCCACTCTATCTCAGCTCGTAGATCAGTCAACTACCAGTCTCTCATAGCTATAGTAATCCGCAACTACTACATCTCTGTCTCTAGAACCTGGATCCTCACCCTGAGATCTTCCCCTTTGCAAGTTGATCGTGCCCAGCATCCACCCATCGGTGAGATGGTCTCACCACGTCATCCCCCTCATCTACGGAACCCTATCTTTGTGACCATTTTTGGCCACCCGATCTAGAGCTTTGTCTCCTCTCTCCTCTCCCTCCACCTCCCCCGTCCCCTCCATCTCCATTTCCATCATCTCCCTGTGCTGCCAGTTGTGCATTAGGTACAGTAAATCGAGGGAATGGATGTCTCCACCACTCTGCCCTGTAAGCCGCATCCACACCTACATCTACCATATCTAGGAGATAGTCCCATGGCTCCCTGCGTATAGCCATAGTGTCATGTACTGCCTGTTGGTAGTCCAGCATTGGCAGCCATCCCTGTCCCTCCTCATCTCTCACCCGAGCATAGGTGGTGGTCTTTGTGGGCACCCTCTACTGTCACCCAAACTATCTCCAGACCCGGGTGATCATGAAGCGCTCGACTATATCAGAGTGCCGACCTACTTGTGGCCGGCTGCATAACATGTAACCTAACTCACACTCTCGATCACCCCACTACTCACAAGCCCTGTATGGTCTCCACTGAAATGATGTGAGCTCACCTAATAACCTGCAGTAATAAGTCACATCCCCACTATGTGGCTGATTGATAAAACCTGTATATCGGTATATATAGGGGTGTCTCTGCTCCCTCAACTACACATGTGGGTGCACAATGGTGATGTGCTCCCACGCCCAAACCTGTTCTAAGACAACACCGCATGCCCATGTCCTACTCTCCCGGTATACAATCTCGTGGAGCTCATGGTACATATCTGCTAGCATGGCTGGGCCCCATGCCATCCGTCATGGGTGTGCTATCAGATCTGTGACTAACCTGCCCCATCCTAGTGGGAACCCTCTTTGGCTCCTGTCAGTGATGAGAACCTGTGCAACTATAGAACATACTATACATGGGACCGGGAAGTCTCTGCCATACTCCTCCATCAACCTATCCCAACTAAGGTGTCTATCAATGAAGGTGACATCCTGGAACATATCCTGCATGATCTATCCTCCCTTAGTCAGATCTTGATCGTAGTATACCTGTGCCAATAAACAATCGTGTCAGTTTCTATCATATGGAAAATTTACATCTATGAATATCTATAAACATGATTATACTCATTGGATCTCCATGGCTAGGAACTTGAAGGATCCGATAGACATCCTCCAAGCTAATAGTAGCCTCTCCGGTCGGTAAGTGAAAGGTGTTATGCTCAATGTGCCACCTCTCAGCCAATGCTGTCAATAACCCATGATCAGCTTGAATGTACAGCATCTGCAGCAAGTAACCAAAGCCTATCTCACCCAAGTCTGCCCGTCCTGGATCATCAAGATCTCAAACGCACCGTAGCCCGGTCACTCTCAGCGCTCTAATGAGGAGCGCAAGAAAGTTCTCCTACAAGCCATTAACCCAAACCAAATGTCAGAACATATTATGATGGATGTATAAAATCAATACAAAACAACTTAAAAGCAAACATTGTCTAGATCCATGTCATAATGCTCAAAAATTAAAACATGTCATTTTTTTTTTCTACTCTGTGCGATACTATTTTTTGACTAAGTATCGTGCGATACTTTCCTCAATATCAGTGTGATAATATCTTTGAATGCGATATTTCACATAGTATCGCATGATGTTTCATCTGGTATCATGCGATACTGGATCAAACATCGGTGCGATACTATTTTGACCCACGAACTATCACATGACAAAAATTATCAAAGAGTGTGATACTTCATAAATATCGTACAATAATTTGCATGACTAAAATTTGAAATATTTTAAAATCATTAAAAACATGTTTTAAAATGAAATAAATACTCATAAATGACCTACAAGGTGAGTTTTTTTGAAAACATACTGGGGCACCATACTGCGGAGGCTAGTTATGCAACCGGTCGCACTCGAATTGATGCCTGTGACCCAGAATTACTGCTTGCTAGGCCATTTTCTCTCTCTAAGCTCTCAAAATTTTTAAATCACTATAAGACATGATTTTGAAAATGACCTTTTTACCCCCTTTTATAGCATTTTGACTTTTTGACCTAATTTTTCAAACACCTCAGAATTACGCGAAAATTGCACCCCTAGCTAATTTCAACGACCTAGATCCATTTTTGGGATTGAAATCAAAATCTGAGTTCATCTTGATAGTCAAAATCGCATTTCAAACTTTCACCTTCTTCTGCACAGTTGGTTGACCATTTGAGGCCTGATCCTTCGATCTTTTTTGGGGCATCTTCATTTCTTCACCCCCATCTCTTTTCAAACTTCTAGTCTTCCATTCACTTTCATTCAATCCATCTCTCTGAGGTTTGACTTCATCCTTAATCTATATCTTTTTCAGTCAAACCTAGTCAAACTGGGGCATGTCTTCACTGCTTGATGGTTATCCTATCATCTTTCACCTTCGATTGTGATCTTTTAGTGACTTGATCAAGTTTATCAATTTGTTGTTTCTCCTCTACCTGATTTTGATTTCAATTCTGAGGGGGCAATATCTATCAGCTTTAATCCTTGATTCAACTTATCAATCAAACCTTGAGATTCTTATCTCTTATTTGAGACTTGATTATCACCTAGCTATATAGGTCTTGGTCTTGTCTTTTAGCTTATCTTTGTCAGCTTATGCTTAATTTTGTCCTGATGTGTTCCCATCCGTCGAACACACATCTGGGTTGTTTTGTGATCCCAAATCGATCTCACATTTCAATTTCATTCTTTGACCACATGTGATCCCAAATCGATCTCACATTAGTCAAAGAGGGGCAAATATATGCACCCTAAAATGGCGCCTAGACTTTGGGCCCCCATTCAGCAATTTATCAAATCCCTGAATCAATATTTCCAAAATCAACATTTCTCAATTATAGCAATTCCCTTGATCAAATCCTGGTTTTATCATTTATTCGATTATTTTCTATGGGCTAACCACTTTATCCTAAGTCTTTATTTATTTAAAAATAATTTTCTCCCATTTTATTAAATAAAAAGCCCCCACTTTTCCTCTTATCCTAAGTTGCACAAATAAAGCATTATTCTTATTTTATAAAAAGAAGAAAAACACTTTTTGTCTCATATGGACACAAAAGTCAACTCTTATTTTTTCATTGGAAGATATTTGTGCACATGGATTGCTCCTCTTTCAAGCTTCACCCTTGATTAAATCTTTTGCCTCTTAATCTTCATCGTCCATTCTTTTAAAAGGAGAGCTCTTTTCTCATTCTAGGATCCCAACTTTTTATGCTAATCTTATGCTGCAGGATTTCTTGGAGACTTTGGAGCTTTTGGAGATCATTCTATCATTCTAGTTTCATTATTGCATCATAGCTTTCATGGCATCTAGCTTAGTTTCCTTTATGCTTTAGATTAGCTCACATAGCTTAATTAGTAAGGTTTTGTAACACTTCTATCTTTCATTTTCATAGCTTAGCTTGCATTTCTTAGCATAGTTGCATTGCATTGCATTTCCATTCTTGATTCTTGAAGATATTGGCATTCTTGCCTTTGCCTCTTTAAATCTCCCATTGTGTGGTTTACTAGCAAGGTTTCATGCTTCAATAGCTCTAGCTGAGAGCACCATCAACATCCTTGTGACTCCATGCCTAGGGAGCTCTAGGTCGCTTTATCAAGGTTTATCATTCATGGATTCCCTTGGAAGTAATGACTTAGAGAAGTGCACTATTTAGTGTGTACAGTTTCAAAAGTAAAGATTATTCAACAAAGAAACTACTTGACTTGGTTCACGCTGACCTGTGTGGTCCCATGAGAACACATAGTTATCATGGAGATAGATATTTCATTCTTTTTGTTGATGATTACACTAGATTGATGACTGTCATGTTCTTGAAAGAAAAATCAGAGGCATTTAAAATGTTCAAGTGGTTTAAAGTAAAGGTAGAGAAAGAGACCAGTAAAGAATTGAAATGCTTAAGATCTGACAGAGGAGGTGAATGTATTTCAGATGAATTTACTAACTATTGTAATGAGCATGGTATAAAAAGACAGGTCTCTGCACCGAGAACACCTCAGCAGAATGGAATTGTTAAAAGGAGGAATAGGTCAATAGTTGATTGTGCAAGGACACTGATGATAGAGAAAAATGTTGCTCAGACATACTAGAGAGAGGCAGTTAGCACAACTGTTTATGTTTTGAACTGAGTACAGTTGAATAAGGACACTAACAAAACACTCTATGAGTTATGGTTTGGATACAAACCCACTGTAAGTTATTTCAAAAATTTTGGAAGTAAATGCTTTATTTTGAAAGATGAAAGAAATGGAAAGTTTGACTTGAAAGGTGATGAAGGGATATTTCTTGGATATTCCACTAAAATAAAAGCATACAAGTGTCTAAATAAAGTTACTAATAAAATGATTGAAAGTGCTAATGTCAGGGTTGATGAGTTTGATGACAAGAATGCAAAAGAAAGGACAAAGGAACTGAAAGACTACGGTAGATTCACATACATTGAACAACTAGAGTATCTACCGAAGCCATAGACAATGACAATTAGTCAGCAAGAAAACAACACCGATGAACAGGAAAGAGAAACCGATGAGCAAGAAGGACCTACCGAGCAAGCAAATGAACCTAAACAGGATGAACAAGAAAGAAGAGATCAGATACTGGTAAGATTTGTCAAAAGACATCATCCTGAAAACCAAATCATTAGCGACAAGCAAGCTAGCATACAAACAAGAAGTCAAGACAAGGTACATGCTTAGTTTGTGAATATGAACTAAAAAATGTTAAAGTTGCATTGGAGAATGTAGAGTGGATAAATGCAATGAATGAAGAGATTGAACAGATAGAGAAAAACAAGACATGGACCTTAGTACCTAGACCTAAGGATAAGAATGTTATCAGTACTAAGTGGATCTTCAGAAACAAGCTAAATGAAAATGGAGAGGTTACAAGGAATAAAGCCAAACTAGTATGCAAGGGGTATGCACGGGAGGAAGGAATTGACTATGGTGAGACCTTTGCACCTATTGCTACACTAGAAGGAGTTCGAATGTTACTGGCCTATGCAGCACATAAGAAATTTAAAGTTTATCAAACGGACCTTAAGTCTGCATTTCTAAATGGGATACTTGAAGAAGAAGTCTACATAGAACAACCAAAAGGGTTTGTAGATCCAGACAAGAAAGACATGGTATGTAGATTACATAAATCTTTGTATGGTTTGAAGCAAGCACCAAGACCCTGGTATGAAAGGTTGCATACTTATTTGTTAAGTATTGGATTTGTTAGAACTAGTGAGAGCAGCAATTTGTATATGAAAGGAGATACTGATGATACTATTCTAATTGTTGAAATATTTGTGGATGATATTATCTTTGGAGGACAAGATCACATCTGTAAACTATTTTCTGATGAGATGAGAAAAGAGTTTGAAATGTCTATGTTTGGAGAGATTAAGTTCTTTCTAGGACTACAGGTTATTTGGCAGAATGATGGGATATTCATCACACAATCCAAGTATATAAAAGAAGTACTAAGAACATTTGGCATGGAAGATGCTAAACCAGTTGGAACACCAATGGTCACAGGCTCCAAATTGACTAAAGAGGATGAAACAACAGAGGTGAATCGGACATTGTACCGATCAATGATTGGTAAGTTGATGTATGTAGTACATAGTAGACTAGATATAGCACATGTTGTGGGGATTGTTGCAAGATTTTTTGCAAATCCTAGGGAGTCACACATGGTCGCTACAAAGAGAATCTTAAGATACCTGAAGAAAATAGAGGATTATGGATTATGGTATCCTAAGGATGGAAAGTTTGAACTCAAAGTATACACTGACGCTGATTGGGCTGGAAATGTGGATGACAAGAAAAGCACAACCGGAGGAACATTTTTCTTCGGTGAAAGACTTGTTACCTGGACAAGTAAGAAGTAGTCTTGTATTTCCCAGTCTATAGCCGAAGCAGAGTATGTTGTTGCTGCTACAAAATGTTCAAATATTGCATATATTAAGCAAGTGTTAGAAGGAATGAATGAGGTAATCACTGAGCCGGTGATTATATGTCGTGATAACACTAGTGCTATAAACATTTCAAAGAATCTAGTGATGCACTCAAAAACAAAGCACATATCTATCAAGTATCACTACTTAAGAGAACAAGTACAGGAGAAGCAAGTGAAGCTAGAATTGGTTACATCTAAAGAGAAACTTGTTGATATTTTCACAAAGCCTCTACCGAAAGATACATTTGAATACTCGAGGACTAGACTTGGGGTTTGTCCTCTATCTACCGGTCACTAATGTGATCTAGAGGTTGCATCAACCTAATCTTATCAGAAGATCATTCATGTTGATGCAGCATAGTTCACACTTTGGATTTCCATCTAAGGTTGTGAAAGAGTTGAGAAACCAGTGGTATAATCAGTATACTGAGATACAATGAATGAACCAGACAACGGTGAGTTAATTGGCTACTCCAAGAGCTGTATGGTTTATGTTTTTTCTTTGGCATTATTGTCAAAGGGAGAGATAAACAATATGATAACCGAGGAGAATACTGGAACATCTATCTAAGGGAGAGACAATCCGAAAAGATAAAAGGGAGAGATAAACAAAAGGAATCTAAGAACCGCTAAAGATCATATCTGCAGAAGATTGCAATGTTGTTATGTAACGTAGTGATTAAACATATTAAGCTAAGGGAGAGCTTATACCGAACTACAACATTTGCTTACAGACTTGTAGAATACATGTTTGGTATGTGTATGGTATACTTCATATTTCTTGAGTTGCCATCAATGCCAAAGGGAGAGATTGATGAACTACAACTGATTGAGAACATGATTGAAGAACTTCAAGTGATTAGAGATCACTGAGAACTGAACTGTTATGTAAGATAATTGAATCAGTTTTATGTTGTCATTGATATCAACTAGTTTTGACAATACTTATCATGGAGTTGCAAACATCTAACGCATCTATAGAAAAGAAAGAGAAAGATGAAGAATTGAGATATCTACATTGAGGAAGATGGATATGGAAGATGAGGATAAGGAATACTCTTGGTAACTTATTGATGAGTCTATGACTTCATATTGTTGACTTGATTATGTTGCATTAATCTGTTATGAAGTTGGGAGCAAAATGTTACAAAGTGGTGTGGTCGGTTAATGAAGCATTCCACTACACACCGAGTAGTGTAGTGTATACCGAGCACAGTATAAACCGAGCTTGTGTTCACCGACGCATTTCTTTGTTAACCAAGAATGAACAAAAGAACTAAATGATTAGTTTAGCTGACAGAAGTTGATGAGCTGTAAAGTGTATGATCACGGAGTGGAAAGATAAAGTTTGTTACGAGATTGACGACTAACAAAATTCAAGGAAGATCTAAAGGATAGAATTGAAACATGTTACTAACACATCAGCCAAGAAAGGTTTAAGAGGCAAAATCAACGAAGGAGATTAAGCGGAAAAATCTGATGGATGAAAGGAAAACGGTTTACTTGTCTATTTAAGAGAGTAGGCTTTCATTATGAAACTCATGCCAGAGGAAAGAATACTGTAGAGATATCGCATGAACAAGCTTCATGCATGCCTGATCAAACTGGTTAAGGAGAACCAAACTGTAGAGATTACCGAGCGTCAGAAAGCTATAACCGAGAGACAATAAGTTGCTGAATATAGTTGAACAGAATTGATATATTAATCAGAGGATTTGAATGAGCATAATAGAGATCTGTACATTTGCAAATCAAGTTGTATTGTAATCAGATCACCTGTTGTTATAGTTTAACCATTGTAATCAAATAAATCTCTTAACCGAGTAGACTAGAAAGTCTTGTAATGTCATTCATAGAATGTACATTTGTTATCCTGTCAACCCCATAGTGAATGTTGGTTGGACGATAATGGTTAGTGTTAAATCCTCTAACAAGGTCACACCTTACAGTGTGTTTTTTAACCTTTAACAGGGTTGGCTCTTCACCGAGCTCACTTTAGAAGAGTGAACAATTTTTGGGTTACCGGTCCTAGGTGGTTTTTCCCTTTACAGGGTTTCCACGTTAAATCTCTTGTGTAATGTGTTGATTGTGATGATTATTGGATATCATAATTTACATGTTGCATATTTTATTTGATCGGTAGTTACTATAAGTTATTAACTGGTAATCGGTAAAAGCATAGACAATTTACTATTCTATGTTACCGAGCTGTAAAAATTTGTTTAAATTATTTTTTGGATATACATTTTGTATTTGGGACTGTGGATAACTGATTCACCCCCCTCTCAATTATTCTAACAGAATCCAGCACTAAATTCCCAATGCCTAGAGAGGGAAGACTAGCAACATCCATAGAGGAACTAGAGATAGGGCCAGCAATAGCCAGAGGGATAGGGCCAACAACAACCAAAGAGGCATCACTAGCAACACACTCAATAGATAAAGCACAATCTCCAACAACCGCCCTATCACAGGCAACAGAAATCTAAGACACAATAGGTGCAGAGCCAGCAACACCATCCATCCCAGATTTGTGCGACAATTACTATGGCTTGGGATTTAAAAATATTTAATCTTCCATTGATTAACATGTCAAGTGAGGAAAAAAATTATAAATGCACACTTTGATTTAAAAAAGGATTAAAAAAATGCATCATTTACATATAGACCAAATGTACATGCTTATGTAAGGTGGTCTTTGAACCTTAGCTTATGGTTGTAAAGTTGATTAGTCTAGGGATCTAACATAAGAGAACTTCAACCCATTGATCTTCTAGATTCCTCTAAGGTATTTATAAACACGATAATTCTTATGGGAGCATCAAATATCAAATATCAAGGAGAACAAATATTGGAAGTATGCACTTTATAGTTCAAATTTGTAGATTAAAAATTAAAGTTACAAGTTGAACAAATCATGCTCAAGATCAACCCTCAAAGTTTTATGCACTTACATAGATTTTGATACATCTATCAAGTTAAGAGTGCTAAATTCATGTAACTTAATCATTGTTAATAATAGTTATTCATCATTCCTCCAAGAGAATAGAGTACCCCTACACCCTTGCATGTATTTCTTATTGTTTATTACAATTATCAAATGTTATCTCTAATTAAAATCCCTCATCGATATTTTTCTTACTTATTGTATTTATTTAAATAGCCTAGATTTATGTAAATGAGATTTTATTCCTTTATTATTTTGTTGGACCTAATGTGTTCCACATCAACTAAGGTTTTTAGTTTATCCTTCTTTGTAAATAAGATTTCAAATATGTGATATGTGATAGTTTTAACACACATTTATATCTCAGTAGGGTCTATCTTCCTTCTAGTTTTTCTTTGTAGTTGTATCTCTCTTTAGGGTGTGTGACCTTTCTTTTTCCCATCTTGGATACCTTTGGTTCAATTAAATAGGGTTTCATTTTTAAGTATAATGTCATGCTTGCAACATTTGGTTATAAAGATAGCCACCCCAGATATAGAGGTAATGCAAAGTACAATAATGAGAGATAAATAATATGATAAGAATAAACTGCATCTTCACCAAGGATGCAATACAATAGATGAAATGATTCAACTGGGATCAACTTGAATGTTGGATGATCGTACTATAGGAGACCCCTTGCTTATATAACCAAGGTGATTACAAAGGAGTGAATAAGATAATGACAAGTGTTGTTGTCTCATTACATGATAATCAAGAGATAATTTATCACCCACCCAAGGTGGAATCACATGTCCACCAGGAGTGGATCATCCTCCAATGAGTAATAAAGTTTGTACAACATGTGCAATAAAGGTGGAGGATGATAAAGTGATAAGTGAACTAAATGTGGAGTCAACACAGAAAGTGGAATGTGATAACATTATAACACCACCTAAAGTGGAAACCCACCTATGTGGTCCCTAAGTAAACTTAAATAAAGTGTAATTAGTACCTAGCGCAAATTAACCAAGGTAATAATACCTTAATTACACCGACAACCCCCCTTAATTGCAACTTAGGGAGAATGTACAAAAGCTAACAATGCAAAATGGCTCCATACTACTCAGCAATGTCAAGTACCCATGTACAAATGTAATGCAATCTCTCACAAACAGGGAAAGGGATAAAACCACATGGGAGAAAGATCCCCTAAAAAATAGAGATGAAAATGCACAATGCTCTCAATGGTGAGAATAAAATCTCATATGTGGGCAAATTCCCCCCTGCCTGCCCATAAGAGAGAAGAAAAAATACCATGAAGCCCCCCTCAATGTCAAAAATCTTGCAAAGATGGTCCAAGATATCAACCAATACTCTTCTATATGAAGAAAATAGAGCTAATGTTGCACCAAGAATGTCAAAGTGTGACAAAACGAGGTATAAATATCAATGAAGAACTAATGATGATTTTTTTGTCCTTTCAATTTTATATTGTTGAAATCTTTGAAAGCCACCTCAAAAAGGCATGATTGCAATCTAATAAACAAATAATTCTTCCAATTGTAACATTTTTTAGCATTTTATTTCTTCTTTATGAGAGTTGACTTTTCATTTTTTGTCCAGACAAAGAATAGATGTTAAGATACTTTAGCACCCTTACATTCATATTGGACTTTTCTATTACATTCTTATGTCCATATATGAGATAATGAGCATTAATTGAATCGTCAAGTTTCTTCTTGCTCTTTACTGCAAGTTGCAATGAAGACTAATTTTGAGAGTATAAAATATGATACTGAACATTGTGTTACCTAGTGGATATTACTATAGAAAAGGTTTTCCTCTTTCTGACACTCGAACATCATACAAGTGTTAACTGCAGTATTGTGCCAAGAAATTTGTATAAGTTCTTTGAAGGAGAGGATGACCACGTAATGGAATTCAATGAAAACCCAGTGGATTCAAATAAGATTGAGTGTGATGTGGATGATTTAATTGGAAAGTATTTTTTATTAGATCAGTTTAAAAATTTATGAGTGTTTTTTTACTAAAGATAGTACAATTGAAAAAGTGGTGTACAGATGCACATCCACAAAGTCTAATTGGGCCATGTCCAAAACAAAGACAAAAGAATATTAAAAGACTTAATCGCAATAAAGTCTAAGTAGCTAAAATAAAACTAGATGGAAGAGGATCTTTATCATCTATATTGCCCCAAACATTTCAAGGGGCAACATCATCAATCATCTCCCAACTAGTGAAAGCACCTTCTTCAAGAGGTTTTTCTAGAGGGTGTCATGGATGGGTCAAAGAGATGGCCAACTACAAGTAAGTAAAATTGCCTAAGCTATGCCAACCAAGAGAACCTCCCCACCTAACAAAAGATCTAGAGGTCATTTGGGAGGGTAATCTCACCCTCCATAAACAATAGTTGTCTTGGAAGTTGAAGGCTAAGAGTCGCAATGACCATGAGAAAAGAATCCACTATCAATCTCCATAGGCTAGTTGCCCCCGCATCTACTCCCTTGTTGAGGAGAGATAGAATCAAGTTGAGATTTAGTAATAGTTTAGGGGCTTTCCTCTAATGATCTAACAATTCCCGAAGATAAGTAACTTCAAGTGCAACTTTACATTGCGCTTGAGTCCATATAAGCACATTAGAAAAAATCATGGCTTTAGTGTAAAAAGAATAATGGTCATCAATGGAATAAACAGAAAAGGGGTATTATTTCTATCTTTTCAGATGTTGAATATATTTTTTGTTTTATATGTACATCAAATTAGCTACAATTATGAGAGAGATAAGAGCAAGCTCTAAGTAAAAGCATATGCCAAGAAAAGGAGCAAGCTTAAATGGTTTGAAAAAGTTGTTGAACCAATTCCAAGCCTATTGAGCTCTAAGAAAAAATTAGAAGAGATGCTCAAGGACTACATGTAACCATAGAACAAACAATGGAAATTGGGAATACCCATATGGGTAAAATTTCCACCTAACAACAGGTCATGATATAGAATGCATCATGAAAGCTAGGCCAATTTGGGTGCCAAGACTTCTAACCTAATGCTCTAGAATTTGTAGTGTTAAGTCTCAATGGAGGATAGGACATGCTATCAAAGATTTAGATCATCCACTATGCGGGCAAGGTGGGGAATGGGGGGCGGCGGGGGCCGACGGGGATAGAAACAATTATTCTTTGTGAGGTCTATAGTTGTGAAAGGGCATATCTAGGTACCACTTCCAATCTTTCTACTAAGGCTTGAGAGACTAGCCCTATTTTAATTAAGATTCCAGGGAATTATTCTTAAATTCTAGTTTTAAAATGAATTTATATTTATCAAGTGATATTTGGTCTCTTAATGAAGTTGAAAGACATAAATGGTCCACCAAGGATCAATATTATCAAATGCTAGAAGGATGAGGTCAAGATAATGCCTTGAATTACCTTGGAAAAAGGATACCCCCCAATCCTTGTCTCTTAGTTAAGATTCAAGTATTATTTGTGTAGCTTTGATTCATATTCTCAATATGAATATGTAAAAATGACAAGAGATTGTAACAAACCTCTCGACAACAAAAAAAATTGCATTAAATTATTTCATTTCCTTTTATTTTATTCCCACCTTGTTTAAATATCTCACAACCAATTAGAATTCACCTAGTGACATAGTCTTATAATTGGCTTTTCTCATTCTTATATTCCTATCCATCATAATTCTCCCATTTACACTTATTCTTACATATTTTTCATTTATCCCTCATTTATTATACCTCATTCCTACTTATCCTTGTCAATTCAATCCCCACCTCAAGATTTTCATTTCACTACCCAAGTTAATTTTCTTATCGCTTGAATTGGTCCCACAATGCATAGATAGGAACCTCTATTATTTTCAAACTCAAATTCTAATATTCTCACACCTTAATATTGGTTGTTATGAGCCAACTTAACACATATTTGTCTAACAATGTTTTTTATTAAGGAAAACAGGTTTTGAAGGGGCCTGAAACCCCTTACATGAGAAACCTACAGATAGACAATGAAAGCTCACAAGATGAAATGGGTCTAAATCAAAGCTAGGGTGAAACAAGAGTCACCCACTACCCAGAACAGACAAAACTCAAGCAAAGCGCCAAGCTAAACCCAACCAAAAGAAAACCCAAAATTAGGATTTTCCTTTGGCACCCTTCTGATGGGACCGAAGGGACATTTCAAAAGATGGCGGCGAATGTTTGGATTATTTTCCTTTAACCTTGGACCAACCATCTTCTACCAGAGCAGCAGCATTCTGCCAATCCAGCAAGTCCAAGATACCAAAAGCAAACCCCCCAGAGGAAGCAACACTCGGACATAAAGCAGCTCTCTGAGAGAAAGAGCCAGAGAGGGACAGATCCAGCAAAACGACTAGGATGGGCAAATCCAGTAGCTAACCCTACAAGAGAGCCAAGAAGAGGCCTACCACCACTGGAAAGGGGGGGCTCCCCAAACAAAACCGAAGGAATCGCAACACATTTTGATGCTACCATAGCAGCTCCAGAATCAAGAATGGGACTAGGAAGAGAAGGGGCAGGGACCTGTCCAACCACCTATGAAAAGCTCCGGGGTGAGGACTTCTCCACTGTATACTGCTGAGAAGATGCATCTTGAGAAGAAACACCCTGCCACCATGAGGCAGACTTATTAAATTTTTGAAGATCACAAAAACCAGAAATGTGACCAGTCTTGAAGCATCTTCGGCATCAGAAGGGGAGGCCTTCATAATCCAAATGTTGGATCCAAATTCTACCATTAGGGGTAGAGAGTTTGATCATTGTAGGTAGTCCATTAGAAGTATCCAAATCCTCCAGAAAGCGGGCATAAGTGGAATCAAGCAAATCCGAAGATTTGTCTAACAATGTTACTATGGCTTGGTAGTTGAAAATATTCAATCTTCCATTAATTAACATGTCAACCGAGGAAGAAAATTATAAATACACACTGTGATTTAAAAAAGGACAAACAAAGTATGCATCATTTACATATAGACCATGTGTACATGCTTATGTAAGGTGGTCTTTGGACCTTCGCTCATGGTTGTAAAGTTGATTAGTCTAGGGATCTAACATAAGAGAATGTCAACCCATTGATCTTGTAGATTCCTCTAAGGTACTTATAAACATAATAGTTCTTACGGGAGCATCAAATATCAAAGATCAAAGTGAACAAATTTTGGAAGTGTGCACTTTATAGTTCAATTTTGTAGATTGAAAATCAAAGTTACAAGTTGTGTTGAACCAATCATGCTAAAGATCAACCCTCAATGTTTTGCGCACTTACATAGATTTTGATACATCTATAAAGCTAAGAGTGAAAAATTCATGTACCTTAATCATTGTTATTAATAATAATTATTCATCATTCTTCCAAGAGAAGACTACCCCTACACCCTTCCATTTATTTTTTATTATTTATTACAATTATCAAATGTTAGCTCTAATTAAAATCCCTCATCAAGTTTTTTCTTACTTGGTGTATTTAAATAAGCCTAAATTTAGGTAAATGAGATTTTATTGCTTTATATTTTTGTTGGACCTAATGTGTTCCACATCCACTAAGGTTTTTCCTTCTTTGTAAATAAGATTTCAAATATGTGATCTATGATAGTTTTAACACACATTTATATCTCATTAGGGTCTATATTCCTTCTTGTTTTTCTTCGTAGATATATCTCTCATTAGAGAGTGTGACCTATCATTTTTCCACCTCGGTTCAATTTTTGGGTTTCATTTTTAAGTATAATATCATGCTTGTAAGATTTAGCTATAGAGGTAGCCACCCAAGATCTAGAGGCAATGGAAAGCACAATAACAAGAGAGAAATAATATGATAACAATAAATAGTATCTTCACCAAGAATGCAATACAATAGATAGATTGACTCAACTAGGATCAACTAGAATGTTGGATGATCATACCATAGGTGGCCCCTTCCTTATATAGCCAAGGTGACTATAAAGGAGTGAATGAGACAATGACAAGTGTTGTTGTCTCATTACATGATAATCGAATAATAACTTATCACCCACCCAAGGTGGAATCACATGTCCACTAATGGTAGATCATCCTCCAATGAGTAATAAAGTTTGTGCAACATGTGCAATAAAGGAGGGTGATAATGTGATAAGTGAACTAAAGGTGGAGCCAACACATAAAGTTGAATGTGATAACATTATAACACCACCTGAAGTGGAAAATCTCATATGTGGTCCCGAAGTAAGCTTAAATAAAGTGTAATTAGTACCTAGGTGTGAATTTACCAAGGTAAAAATGCCTTAATTACACCAACACCCTACCCTCCCCTTAAGTGCAACTTAGGTAGAATGTACAAAAGCTAACAATGCAAAATGGGTCCCCATTACTCGGCCATGTTAGGTACCCATGTAAAAATGTAATGCAATCTCTTACAAATGGAGAAAGGGAGGAAACCATATGGGAGGAAACTCCCCTCCAAAAGAGAGATGAAAACATAGTACTCTCAATGATGAGAACAAACACTCCCCCAATCCACCCACACACACATTCCCCATAATAGAGAAGATAAAAATACCATGAAGTCCCCCTCAATGTCAAATATCTTGCAAAGATGGTTCAAGATGTTAGTCAATACTCCTATATAGGAAGAAAATAGAGCTAATGTTGTACCAAGAATGTCAATGTGTGACAAAACTAGGTATAAATGTCGATGAAGAACTAATGATGAATCACCCACTACAATATGATTGAGATTAGGCATGAAGACACCTACTTGAGCATCAATTGAATACTCACTAATGAAAAATTGGTACATTCTAAGTCTCCTCTAGAACCATGCACAGCTAATGGAAAATTGGTGCATTCTAAGTCTCCTCTAGAGCCATGCACCAATTCTCACAAAGTACTTCCTAATCTACTAAGCACAGAAGGATTACATCAAAAATGTCATCAATGACAAAGTATAAAGAAGAATGACACTATATTAGTGTGTGTACAACATAACGCATGCAAGAGAATGCAACATGATATGACAATGCAAATTTGGAAACTAATAATGATGCCACCAAAGGATGTGTTGCAAATGATCACTGATGATGCCCCTTGATTGGACTGATGTGCCAAGAATATATAGGAGCAATGCTCCCCATGGTTGTCATCTAGAAGATAGATTGTTGCATTAGCTATGGTAGGTCGAAAAAAAATTATTCTAAATTTTACATATTTATTTGAAATTTATTTTTAAGAACTTATAAAAACATTTTCAAAAATATTTTATTACTAAAAGTCTTTATTAAATAATAAAGAAAAATATTTTTTTCTTTTTTCTTTTCTTTCTAGGACTTTTTATTTCAATGATTACAATGGTCATAATCAAACTATAATAGAATTAGATCACTATGCAAAATACAAATCTAAGGTCTATTCATTACAATTCCAAAAATATGCCAAATTTTGAAAGGACAATTTTTTATCACAATCACTATAAATTATTAGCGCCACTATAAAACATAGAAAAATATGCACTTTCAAATAAAATTGCACCATAAAAGGAGTTTGTATGAGCCAAAATGAGGCATTAAACAACATGAAAATGAGAATATGTGATTTTTAGAAATATTCAAGTACAAATATTAGAAACCACCTACACCATTGCGTAGAGCATGAAATTTTACCCCAAATAAAAAATAAGCTTGAAAAGAAGAGTCTGGATTACAGAGATACTGATGTTTGAAAATCGTCTGCATAATATAACACCTTGAATCGCCATCGCATCTCTACATTTTAAATGGCTATATATTTGACCTCCGATGTTCGATTTGGATGAAACAAAAGTTGATCTTGCAAACTTTTGCACCTTCTTGATGTGATCCCAACCTCTTATTTGCACTAGCAAGCTCTGATTTTGCCTTGCAATAGGAAGCCACAAAGAGGACCCCCCAATATCCACCAAAATGCACGTCGATCTCTCAAAAAAGTATCCAATGGCACTATGGGCTCTATTACCATGTAAGATTTGTCTATAAAGGTAGCCACCCAATATCTAGAGGCAATGGAAATACACTAACAAGAGAGAAATAATATGATAAGAATAAATTGTATTCTCGCCAAGAATGCAATACAATAGATGGATTGACTTAATTGGAATCAACTTCAATGTTGGATGATCATTAGATAGGAGACCGCTTTCTTATATAGTCAAGGTGATTACAAAGGAGTGAATGAGACAATGGCAAGTGTCCTTGTCTCATTACATGATAATCAACAAATAACTTATCACCCACCCAAGGTGGAATCACATGTCCACCAGAGGTGGATCATCCTCAAACGAGTAATAAAGTTTGTGCAACATGTGCAATATAGGTGATGCATGATAAAGTGATAAGTAAACTCAAGGTGAAGTCAACATATAAAGTGGAATGTCCTAACAAGATTGCATCACCTAAAGTCGAAAAGCTCCTATGAGGTCCCTAAGTAAGCTTAAGTAAAGGGTAATGGGTACTTAGGTGTGAATTGACCAAGGTTTAATTACACCAAGAATACTAATGTGTTTTTGTGTGTACCATCCTAGAATTACATCACTATGTAATTCTTCATTTAGCCTAGCCCCTTTTTAGCAATTATGGGCTTCCACATTAATTTTCGTTACTCCAATACCGATTCTACTTTTCATTCTTACATCCCTTCCATTAGGATGCATGGTCCAAATTTCTATGCTTTTTGGGGGGAATTGGTTTTTTCTAGTTGGCCTATTCCCGAAGGATTGCTCCAAGATTTGAATCGAGAGCTTGTCTTAATGGTTGAGCAGTAATTCTGATTTCCCGTTGGCTTCCTTCCAGTTTTGGGCTTTGAAGTGTTTGAAGAGTATATAAGAAACCTACCTCTCCACATTTTGGTAACAAGAGAGCATTCTTGATATCATCCAAGCAAGTTCAAGATCTCAAGCATTTGAGTATTCAAGATAGATTTCAAGCATCCAAGGCATTTTTAAAGTAATCTTCTCCATTGTAGCAAGCTTCTCTCTCACATGAAGGCCAAGTAGAAGAGATCACAATCAAGGAAGAAGATCAGAGCATATACATCCATCCTCAAGCATCCAAGCATTCAAGTCTTCAAACATTCATTTCATCCTCCTCCATATCAAGCATTGTGGAAACCTACAACAATCATTGTTCAAGGCATGTCTTCAATGATTTCATTTTACGTCTCTGTGTAGAATCAAACTATTGCATCGATACTTGCAATTACATTCAAATAAGAATTTGTGTTGCCAAGGTATAAGACACTTCATGTTTCAGGTGTAGCCTCTACTCTATGTTAGCGTGTTTTCCTTTCATGCATCGTTCAATTTAATTTTAAGGTTGATTGCAAACCAAGGTTTGTCTGAGGCAAACCCCTATCTACATAAAAAATTCTCACTTTTTGTGTGCAAGAATAGGTAGTGCTAATCTCAGGATTAGATCTGGGAAGTACAGGAGCCCAACTATAGTCTACAACTAAAATCATCGAAAAGTGTGGGGAATAGGCTGGCCTAATAGACCTAGTCCCTCCAAAGTAGCTTCAAATTGAATTTACAGGATAGTTATACTTTCTAGTTTCTATTTCAAACATCAGAATAGGTCTGCCAATTCTCAGTCATCTAATGCATGTAGAAATTTGTCTTTTCTTCCCTTATAGCCCTAGATCTTCCATTTCTCAATTACATTTGCACAATCAACCCTCAATTATAGTTAAGGATCGTCACACTCATGTAGTACTTAAACCTTCATTAGCCTAGTGAGTCATCTTTCTTCCAATGCAACATAAGAGATAAGCTCAAGTTCACTAGTTTGTCCATTTGAACTAGTGAACCATATTTCTTATGTTACATTATGGTGAACATGACTCATAACATTTCCAATTCTAATTTGGTATCTAGATTTGATTTGTATGCATTGCATTATCACATTCTATGCATGTAGTTTTAATTTTGAGTCTTATTTTTTCATGACATTATCAAATTTAGATGTATTCATTGGTAAAATGACATAAAAATTGTATTGCATAGCTTAAAAACAATAAAAATACAAAAAACTTGTTTCCATGTTTTTTTATGTGCGTTAAGATTAGTTTGTTTATGCTTCATTTCATTACAAAATGTTGGATTTCTTTTTGCAAAGTTTTATTGTGTTAATAAGCCCTTTTGTAGCAATGACTTTGATATGTTGGATGAATCCCTTGATGGCTTCATCCATATTGAGTCTTCCTCTATGCCTCCTAAATCATTCTATTTCCAAAAGTTGATTAATATGATCCAAGGATTTAAGATCTATGAAAATCCTCTTTATGAACCTATCAATGATCCTCTCCAAAGTTACCTTCCCTCATGAGCACATATTGATGCAAGAAGATACATTTAACACTGCTCTCAATGATCTCCCTCTTTGGGATGAAACATTGGAGAATGATGTCAATTATTCTCTTAATATGTACCTCCCCAATGGGAGTGCCTTGGTGCAAAAGGGTGATATTGTGGAAGAGGTTGATATGATTGACAATTCCCTTACTGAAACTTCCCCTCCTATCCATTTCAATAATCTTCTCTCTAGAGATAAGACATTAATGAATGATGTTTTTCCCTATCCTAAAGTATCCCCTATTCATGAACATACTTGGGAAGAAGAGGATAATATCCTTGATGCCCTCCCTTCTACAAATGAAACCTTAGAAAATAAAGATCATAATCAAGTAAGCACCATTCGTATGCAATCTCAACCTCCTTCAATTATTTCTCCAATACAAACAAGTGCTCCAACTCTTTAAGAGGATGATTGGGGAACATTAGATTTTACACCCATCTTCTATAGTAAAAACAAAATCCTTGAATTTGAGACTCAGACCTCTTACTTTAACACATGTTTGGACATTAATTGGGCCTCTTTAAATTTCAATCCAATTCCACCTAAGAGCAACCCTTATCTTTTTTACATTTCCAACCTTGATGATGGAAATGACATAGGATGTGTGCACAAATGCATCAAGATCCATGACAGATCTATATTTCACTTGTCCAAAGCAGCTGTAGGTTTCCAACCTTCTTTGTCCAATCATTCTATAAATTCTTCTCCTAATTTCTCATCACAACAACAAAATATTTTCTTTGAGCTATTCTAGGCAAGCTTAATTACTCTTCCTTTGAAAACCAAATGAAAAAATAGCAAACTCGAGGAACACAATCCTTCTATTTGTATGTATTATCGAATTTGTGGCCATAAGACTAATGAATGTTATGATTTGGAGTGTAAAATTCCAGAATTCATTAATAGTGGTATGATTCAAATGACACATAACAAAGAATGACACATTTGTTATGATCATTCTAAATAACATCTAAGTTCCTATCATGTTGCTCCTCACTATGTGACATTGTCAGCCATCCCTTTGAGGGCTCATTATCATTCATGGTGGTGCAATCATACTTTGTGAGCAACATAATATTTTTCCTTATTCCTTGTCTCCACACTTGGGGGACAAGGCTACTGTTTCAATCTACTACCTTTCTTAAGGAACCATTTTCTCCCTCTGTTGATTTGTGTCTTTTATAACATGATATATGTTTTCCCTCATAGGTAAACTAGATTGTTGTAGTCATACAGAATAGTAAGTACACAACACAACATAAGAGAGAGAATTTCAAGTATCTTTCATTTCTCATAAATGACCATGTACAAAGAGTATATCATAACATGTCTCTCTCTTCCATCGAGAGACTACATACAAATAGGGACCGAGGGGGTGCATGGTGAACCGTCACACCCGTTAACTACCTACCCTTAGTTGTGCAACTACCTAACTATCCATATTGTCGGACAACGTCATCCCCCAAAAAGAAAGTCATCTTTGGACGACAACAAACAACAGTGTCCGGGATGGAGAACAACAAAATGGGATGACGACAAAACAAAATTGCCCACCAACTAAACATACTAATAGAGAAAGAAATCATAACTAAGTAGGGGGATGAAGAAGCGTCCCTAAAGAAGAAGTCGATGGCTCTGATGATGATGGCAACTGAGCCCGTAGCTCGTAGACCTATTGTGTCCTAATCTTTAGGTCTCGTTCTACAACCATCTGATGCTCTAATGTTGCCTTTACCATGAATGTGGCCTCCAACAACTCCTTCCCCTTCGCATCAACCTCCTCTCATGCCTGAGTCAAACCCGATTGTAACATACTATGTTCTTCCCCAACCTCCACCAATTGCTACTCAAGAGAGGATTTTTCCTCAGCAAATTGTCTCTAGAGCTACCTTCTCCGATCTAGTGGCCTCCAACTGAGCCATCAATGATGCTCTCTCCTTTGCCCATGTTGCCTACTGGGTGGCCGACTCCTGTCTGCGATGAGCTAAATCCCTCTCGATCGCCTCCAACAAGGAGAGCGACTCCACCCAAGCTACCTCTGCAGCCTCCCATGCAGTCGCATGTCCCTTAGCAATGTATGGTGTAAATGTGACCACACTTCTATGAATCATTACATGCAAGGTTTCTCAATAATGAGGCCTCACAAAGCGACTCATAGCTCTCTATGCATGGAGTTGCAAGGGACTATGATAAACTTGCTATCAGTTAGAGCTATAAACTAGTGACCTTGCTAGTCAACCACACAATGAGAGATTCACAATGAAGATAAGGGCAACAATGCCAATATCCCTAAATAGAATCAAAGTATGAAAATGCAATGCAAACTAATATGAATATGCAAGATTAATCTATCAAAATGAAAGTACAATGCAACTATGAAAAGAAATAGCAATGGACTACAAATCCCCTAATTAAACTGTGAGTTATTCTAAAGCTTGAAAGTGAAATCTAAACTATGAAAGCATAAACATGAACTACTATGCAAGAATGGAAACTAAATTATGAAGCAAATGAGGAACTCTAAGATGTAATGCAACAATGATCTCCAAAAAGCTCCAAAGTCTTCAAGAATTCCTGCAGCATAGAGTTAGCATAAAACAAGTGTCTTAGAATGAGGGAGAGAGCTCTCATTTTATAGGAAATGAAATGAAATGGACCATTGAGATTAAGAGGCAAAAAACTTAATCAACGGTGGAGAAAAATGGAAGCTTGATCCTTGTGCACAAATATCCTCCAATGAGAAAATAGAAGTTGACTTTTGTGTTCATATGAGACAAAAAGTATTTTTTCTCTTTTTATAAAATAAGAATAATGTTTTATTTGTGCAACTTAGGATAAGAAGAAAAGTGGGGCTTTTTATTTATTAAAAGGGGAGGAAATATTCTTTTTAAGTAAATAAAAGCTTAGGATAAAATGGTTAATCCAAGGATAAAAATCCAATATGATCAAAATTAAGATTTGATTAAGAAATTGATAATGTTGAAAATATTGATTATTGATAAAACTGATTCAGGATTGATAAATCAAATAAATGGGGCCCAAAGCCTAGGCGACCATTTTTTGGTGCATACATTTGCCCCTCTTTAACTAATGTGTGATCGATTTGGGAACACATGTAATCAAAGAATGAAGTTGAAATGTGAGATCGATCTGGGATCACAAAACAACTCAGATGTGAGGTCGATTCGGGATCACACCCAGACAAACATAAACAAAGGCCTTTGAACATGAGGTCGATTCGGGATCACATTCAAAGTAAGAGATAAGAATCTCAAATTTGAGCAAAAGCTCACAAAAGATGTCTGAATCAAGAAAATCAAGAGAATCGGGGATGAGAATCTCATAGGTACTGCCCCCTCGGAATCGAAATCGAAATCAGATAAAGGAGAACAGCAAATCAATAAAAGATGATCAAATCGGAATGAAATCATAATCGAAGATAAATGATAACAGGATAACCATTAGGCCATGAAAACATGCCCCAGTGATGAAGTAGAAGAATAGAAATAAAAGACGAGAAAAAGAGCGAATGAAAGACTAGAACATTTGAGAGACATGGAAGGAAGAAAGTCCATCGAAAATCAAATTATGCCTCAAAAGGTCAATCAACTGCACAGAAGAGGGAGAAGATTTGAAACGTGATTTTGACTGGCAAGATAACCTCAGATTTCGATTTCGAGTCCGAAAATGGATAGAAAATGATGTGATATGAAAGACTAGAAATGAAAAATATGATCAAGAAGAATCAGAAAATGAACACAGTTGACCGACTAGTCCGTAAATGATGAAAATGAGCGCTCTCTCCATATGCAAAATGCAACACTAAACTAACATGAACCTAAAAATGCAAACTACTATGAAAGTGGTTAACTTGCAAGGTAACAACGCTAATAGACATCTAATTATCATCATCGAGCATTATTGGTAGCATCGTAAAATCATACAATGCACACTAGCATAACTATGTGGATATGAATATGATCTTTATCAGATAGAAATGTGGAAATCCCACCTAGGCATCAAAGACATGTAGGTCTAGATGACTAATGCAATGAGATCACCTAAGTTTGATATGGCGAAATTATGCTTGTATCAAGACACATGAAAGTCAGAATAACTAGAAGCATGCACTCGCATAAAACAGACAAGGATAATACCTTGTCAATCCATAGTGTCAAGTAGGACCAGCATAAATGCTCATGACAGTTAGGATCAATAAACTATACCCATAAGCAGATAAAAAAAGAAAACATGTTCTCATACCCTCAGTCTTCTAGCTATGCATCATCGAAAACTTCTCAGGGAGAGACCACTCATCAAAGAAATCCTCATAGACAGCACACAGAAAAATAAAGTCAACATATCTCAAGCGAGTTGATCGTTTAAGTGTGTGTGTGTTGGTCATAGAGTCAGACTCTGATCATTGCATCTGCAAATGAGAAATATCATATCAAACTTAGACTATTGGGTAAGACATCTGATAAGTGTTAAGAAACACTCGACACAAGGGTAGTGTTGAAAAACATTGTTTGGGGTGGTGTTGAAAAATACCTGTTGTGAAATGCCCCAAGAGACACACGCACCTAAAAGACCAATGCGAACAGGTATGCCCCCTAGACAAAGACAAAGACCAATTCCAGACTATGCCAAATAAGGTCAAGACGTGATGGAGAAGGGTTCAGTGTCAAGGACGCATGCTAACAAATAGGGGTGCAAAGGCCTCAAGTAGCGCCTGTTTCCAAGTTTTCACCACTTGGATTTATTGCAATTTTTTCTTTTTTCAATTTTGTTTTTTTTTTGTATTTTTGATACCAAAGCGCCTGTTTCCAAGTTTTCACCAAGGCACTTTTTCAAAAAAAATTTGTATTTTTTTAATTTTTTGATTTTTTTTTTATATTTTTCTCAGGACTTTTTATGCTTTTTAGGATTTTTTCAGCATCATATATGAATTTTTTTGAAATTTTTTCAGGATCAATAAAATATGTACAAAGGATGCCCCCAGACAAAAACGGGCATCAAGGATAGAACTTCTTTAGGTGCAAAATGTTGATGGGCTCAAGGAGCTGTTCTCCATCTTCATTCGACAGTAAATATGCACCTGTACCAAAAGCTACTGTAATAATGTATGGTCCAAGCCAATTAGGTTCGAATTTGCCTTTTTTTTCTCTGTTCTGTTGATTCTTAGGGTTCTCTCTCAAAACAAGATCACCTATATGAAATTCCCTAGGGCGAACCTTCTTGTTGAATGCTTTGGACATACACTTCTGATATACTCTCATGTGATCAAAGGAAGCCTTACGCTTCTCATCTAGAAGTTCTAGTTCTTGTAACCTCATGGCACGGTAATCCTCATCTGTAATCAAACCTTTGAGAGAGATTCTAAGTGAAGGTATCTCTACTTCTAAAGGAAACACTGCTTCAGCGCCATAGGTAAGAGCAAAAGGAGTAGCTCTTGTAGGTGTACGAATGCTAGTTCTATAGGCCCATAGTGCCCGATTGATTTGTAAGTGCCAATCCCTACCATTCTTGTGTACGGTTCTATGAAGGATTTTAAGAATGGTTTTATTAGAGGCTTCTGCCTGTCCATTTCCCTGTGGAAAATAGATAGAGGACTAATGCTGTTTGATTTTAAACTTCTTGCATAAATGTTTTAGGTCCTTGTTCTTGAATTGACCTCTATTATCAGTAATAATCTCAGAAGGCACTCCAAATTGGCAAATGGCAAATGATATGATTCAGAATGAATAGGGAAACTGTTTTGCCTGAGGCAACAGAAAGAGGGACTGCCTCTACCCATTTCGTGAAATAATCAGTAGCTGTGATGATAAACTTATGTCCACCTGATGAGTTGGGGTGAATTTGCCCAACAAGGTCAAAGGCCCGGCGCTAAAATGGCCAATGAGAAATGGAAGGAATTAGCTCCCTACTTGGAGCATGAATCAAGTTTCTATGTTTTTGACATTTCTCACAAGACTTAGAGAAAGCTACTACATCTGTCTGCATTGTGGGCCAGTAATACCCTGCCCTAAGCAACCTTCGAGCCATGGCAAGACCATTAGAGTGTCCACCACAAATGCCCTCGTGGATGTCTGCTAACTCTTGGTTGGATTCCTCTTTTTCCAAGCACCTAAGAAGTGTCCCATCTAAACCCCTCCTATATAAATCATCAGAGATAAGGGTGTGGCGAGAGGCGTTACAAATGAGGTTTCGATGTTCAGAACGGTTGAAAGTGTCAGGGATGATGCCATCGCGTAGATATGAATAAATAGCACCATAGCGGGAAGACTCATGTGTGACAAGGGTACAAATGACATTGCTTTCAGATGAGTCAAATATGGGATGGTGTAGCTCTTCCACCAGGAATTCGAATCTTGATTCATGTTGTTCCAATTGAAGGAGTGAAGCTAATGTGGCCATAGCATCTGCAGCTTTGTTCTTTGTCCTAGGGATCTGTTGAAATGTCACAAATGTAAAGTAACGTCTCAATGATTCAACCATCTTTTTGTAAGGTACCAATTTATCATCCTTGGTTTGATACTCCTCATTGACTTGGTTGATAATTAACTGTGAGTCCCCAAAGACATGTAATTCTGTTGTGTTCCATTCTATAGCCATTTTCAATCCATTGGTCAAAGCTTCATATTCGGCAATATTATTTGTACATGGGAATAAAAGTTTGTAAGACTTTGGAATGTTGTACCCATGTGGAGAGACAAATAATACTTCAGCACCTGATCCATTTTGCATGTGGGAACCATCAAAGAACATCTTCCAAGTGCAGGTAGTCATATATAGTATGTGTTCATCTGGGAATTATACCTGAATAGGCATACTATCCTTAACTGGGAAGTCAACTAATTGGTCAGCAATAGCTTGCCCTTTTATGGCCTTTCTTTCAATGTACTCTTTATCAAATTCAGATAAAACCATCATCCACTTGGCAAGCCTACCTATCAGGGCAGCCTTACTAAGCAAGTACTTAAGAGGATCAATTTTTGCAACCAAATGTATAGTATGAGCAAGCATATAGTGTCGCAACTTTTGGGAAGCAAACACTACTGCCAAACAAGACTTTTCAATGCTATTATAATTAATCTCATAAGATACTAGAGTACGACTAATGTAGTAAATGGCCCTTTCTTTCCCAGTATCATCTAATTGAGCCAACAATGCCCCCAAGGAAGACTCTGTTGCTGAAATGTATAAAATCAATGGTTTCCTAGGAATAGGCGGCATCAAAATCGGAGGATTAGCTAGATACTATTTTATTTGATCAAGGCTCTTTTGGCAATCCTCATTCCAAGCACATGTGGCTCCCTTATGCAATGTTTTATTGAATGGTTGTGCTCTATCTACAAGCTGTGAAATAAACCTCCTTATGGATTGGAGTCGTCCCTGAAGACTTCTCATCTAACTGACATTTCTTGGAGGTGGCATATCTAATATAGCTTGGACCTTTTTAGGATCAACCTCTATTCCTTTTGCTGAAATTATGAATCCTAGGAGTTTACCTGAGGCAACTCCAAATGCACACTTTTTTGGATTCAATCTAAGCTGAAACTATGCCATGCGATCTAGAATTACTTCCAGATCGTCGAGGTGTGTGTCCCGTTTTCTGGATTTAGCCAAGGTATCATCCACATAATCTTCCATGTTCTTATGCATCATATCATGAAAAATTGTGGTCATAGCTCGCTAGTATGTTGCTCCTGCATTCTTTAGGCCAAATGGCATGACGTTCCAATAATAGGTTCCCCATGCACATGTGAAGGTTGTTTTCTCTTGATCTTCGGGAGCTATTTTTATTTGGTTATATCCAGAAAAGCCATCCATTAAAGAGTATATCTCATAGCCCGCGGTCATATCCACTATCATGTCCATTTTAGGGAGTGGAAAATCATCCTTTGGGCACGTTTTGTTAAGGTCTCTAAAGTCTATGCATACACGAATGGATCCATCATGCTTTGAAACTGGAACGATGTTTGAGATCCACTCGGCATAATTGATAGCTCTAATAAATCTTGCACTGAGGAGTTTTTCTAATTCAGCCTTAACAAGGAGAGCTATGTGAGGATGCATTTTCCTCAACTTTTGTTTAACCGATTTTATTCCTGGAGCTATAGATAGATGATGCATAATAAGATTAGTGTCAAGTCCTGGCATATCTGAATACGTCCAAGCAAAGTTGATTTTCTTCTTTTGCAAAAACTTTGTATATGCTTCTTTTTCTTAAGCTGATAGAGACTGAGCTAGGTGCACTATTTGGGGAGCCTCTTCTGTATTCACATTCACTGGTTGCGTAGGCTCAATGAAAACTGATGACCTGTCTTGGAAGTAACTTGGCAAGTTATTAAGTACCCCATCCTTAGGCGCCTCAAAGAGGTTTTCACCCTTGGATACGTCTTTTCTTTTTACTATTTTTGGTTCTGACACCGCCACAAAGTGGTTTTCGCCACCAGACCTTTTTTTCTTTTTTTCTTTTTCTTTTATTTTTAGACTGAGGTACTTAATATCAGGCCCTGTCATACTTGTTGTCGGTTCACTGGTGGAAGAGACTACAAGTTCAAGAGCATTCAGATAGCAGGCAATTTCATAGTCATTCTGAAAAGTGAGGAGTTCAGGCTCTTGATGTTGCTGAGACCAGTCAATTAGGTCGTAGTGAACAAGGGGTAAGTCAATGACTGGTTCAACATTGTTTATATGGAAGGTGTTATCTCTGGTGACCATACAATCGGGATTCATCAAGTCCCCTCCTAAGATACCCGAGTCAGGATTTGTCCTACCAAACGAAGCGTCGTCCGCTAAGGCAATTCGAGGAGTACAATCCTCTAGTCCTACACTAAGCTCGTCGATCACATCGGGTTGAGTACTATAAGTATGGACAACATCCATGTCCAAATCAACTGTTGCATCTGAAAGTGAGTCCCATTCGAACTCATGTGAGTCTGTCTCTGAATCATTATTTGGGCCTTGTGATGTACTAGCATTGTTACTATCCGTTGCAGCTAGGATAGCAACACTTGCCATTGTCAATCTAGCATTCATATAGTCACTATCTATCGCAGCTAGTATAGGAGTACTGTCAGTTGTCAAATCTTTTGAATCTCCCCAAAGGAGATTTGTTGAAGGCACCCAATCATCAGACATGTCTTGTTGATTGGAAAGATTAGGTGTGTAGTCTGAGTCATTGTCACTGTCTGTCGCAGCTGAGACAGGGACACTTTTTTGTTTCTTATTTTCAAAACCTAAGCCAACTGTTGACTTATTCCTTCGTCCACAAAGGGCATGGTTAAGAGGTTCAGCCTTAGCATCCAACCTATGACTAAGGGGACCATGTCCTGGATAACCCATATTCTTGACAAATGTATACCCTCTCCCATAAGCTCTAGGGGAAGGTGCAAAATTCTCATTATGTAGGTATTTCTCTTCTCGGTAAATCCAGTCCCTAACGGCAACCTCTTCTTTTTCTTCTTGAATTAGAACTGAGGATTCCACAAACTTATCGAACAATGTCATGGTTGAAGACGAGGGCTTCATTTCTTGAGAAGGTTGGCCATAAGATCTAGGGGAAATTGGCAATTTTGTGAATGAATCCAATTCGTAATCCCCCATACCAAGATCTATGGTCTTGAATTTATTCTTGCATTGTTCAAATGTAGTATCAAAAGTGGTAGCCTCCCTATTCAAAGGAATGTGAGACCCTGCTGAAATTGTGTTGACTGACAGTGTGTTGTCCCCAAGTATGCAGACTTCTATTCCATTGTAAGGGAACTTTACACACTGATGATAAGTAGACGGGACCGCTTGCATCTCATGTATCCATGGTCTACCTAACAAAATATTGTAAGCCAAAGGACTGGCATCAACAATCTAAAACAAAATATCTTTCCCTACAGGACCAATTCGGATAGGAAGAACAACCAATCCTTTAGAACTACGTTCTGCTTCATCATAAGCCTTGATAGTTATCTTCTTCCTCATATCAATGACTTCTTCTGAATAACCCAAGGCCTTCAATAAGCTCAAAGAACAAATATTAAGCCCAGCACCCCCATCTATCAACAAGCACCTGACACAGGTCTTGTGGATCATAACCTCTATATGAAGGGCCAAATTGTGTGGGTGGCTTAATGACTTGTCGTCTTCTTCTGAGAATGTAAGGTAGTGAGGACTAGCCAAGTGGTTGACCATATTTTGGAATTGATCTATATCTATATCATTAGGGACATTAGCTGCTCGCAAAGCATCCTCAAGGACACACTTATGCCTGGGGGACAATTCCAAAAGCTCAAAAATAGATATCTGTGCTGGTGTGCGTTGTAATTGATCAATAAGGTTATAGTTCGAATCAGGACCAATGATAGATTTAGGGAGAGCACCTTTTGACATGGGCTGCTTAGATTTACTAGAGCTAGGACCTCTAATAACAATGGGAGCTTGAGACTGGCTCCTGGTGACAGCATTGAGGGGTTTAGACATCCTTCGTGAGTGAGGACCTCTTAGTACCACAACGGGTCCTTCATCAGGTATAGGATTTGAATCAACATCATATCTATAAGAGTCTTTCCCTCTCATCATGTTAACATTATCATCAGCAACTTCGAGCATGTTAATAATATTCTCCGCATTTGTGTAGGTGTAGTTAATAGCAACCTTGCCATTCTTATTGCTAGAATTCTCTCATTTCTCATATTTGGGCAAGGGTTCTTTAAAAGCTTTATGATCCGCATTAGTGGTTAAACCATCAACTTGTAATCGTCCACTTTCAATGAGATCTTGGACAAGATGTTTAAGTTTAAAACAATTTTCTATTATATGTCCAATTCCATTGTGAAAGACACAAAAGGCCTTCTCATCCCACCAATGAGGCTTAGGATCTGGTATGCGGTGCTTTGTAGGATCTTGGGGGTGCGCCAAATTATGAGCAATTAACGTCTTGAAAATGTCTGCATAGGAGTCCCCAAGTTTGGTAAATTGCCTCTTTTCTGTTTTAGGTCTCGCTTGATACTTGGGTTTATTCTCTTGTTATGCTGAAGATGTTTGTAGCTTCATGGCTTGGACTACATTGGAGAGATTAAGAACTCCTTCATTCTTAGGTTGAGATGAGTCAACAACTCTGTCATTGACCACTTGCTTATTCTTGTTCCGATAAGAGTTCTTTTTCTCCTTATTACCATTATTGTTGTTGTTTTGGCCATTGTTGTTATTAGTTGGTTTAGCCAAAATTCTTTGTTCTTTTAGGACATCCTCTATGCGACATGCCACTTCTACCATGGTATCAAAAGAATCAAATGGGATCTTCTTGACCTCATACCTTAGCTCTGGTATTAAATTACTCACAATGATGTCTATTCTTTCTTCCTCAAGAATTGTCCTAGGATACTTTGAGCATAACCGTCTCCATCTTTGCAAGAAGGTGACAAAAGGTTCTCTTTGATTTTGTTTGAGTTTGCACAAATCAAGCATTGTGACTGACCTAGATAGATTATAAGCAAAATGTTGGACAAATCTTTGGACAAGTTCTTTAAATGTCTTCACTGGAGGAGTAAGGTTGGTGAACCACTCCATAGCTTGGCCTTTTAGACTCCTTGGGAATAATCTTATTAAATAGGATTCTTCATGATGAAAAGCAAAGCTCATTATATAAAATTGTCTAACATGGTCATGAGGATCACCAATGCCATCATATTTGTCATAAGTCGGGAACTCAACCTTCTTAGGAAATTCAATCATCACCACACTTTTGTCTACAGGGTTGGGACATATGGAGTCCAAATTAAATGTGCTCTTAGGAGCCCTTATCGTTTCTATATCCTTTTGCATTTGCATGATCACCTCATTGGTTGAAGGATTATGTTTCTTAATCTTTTGGTGGACATCAAAATTTTATGGGACCTTAGCACCTTTGTTGATGAGATTTTCTAGGAATTGATCCTTGTTTTGTTCCACATATCTTTCCACATATGCTTGAAAAGCTGATTCTTGTTGCATAGTCATAAAATTCATTTTATCAAAGTTGGCATAACTTCCTTCATGTTGTGAACCATGATGTGCTCATTGGGAGAGTTGTTTTGAAAGTCTATGAAGTGACCATCTCCTATGGTGATCATATCTTAAGTCCTTCTTCCTCTAGGACTTGGGGACCTTGAGGGTGTCCTTGACCTTCTTCTAGGACTTGGTGAAGGGGTAGATGGGGGTGAGTTGGTCCCACTATTGGTAACCCTCCCATTAAATTGATTTTGGAGTTGTGCGTAGAGCCTATCTTCTTCTTCTTGGGCGACTCTTTTTCTTATGTCCAATAACGCATGTTCCTCTTCCTCTAGTTGTCTAAATTTTTCTTTTTTGACGGCTTGTTCATCTAAATAGGCTTGCTTCTCCCTTTCAATGCTTTTCAATCTCATATTTGCATATCGAGAGGTATCTTTAAGTGGAGAAGATTGTCTTGAATGCCTTATTGCATTGGCTGCGTTGATGTGATGGTCACTAGATTCGTTGTTCTGGTCCTCATGTTGTGACCCTGAATCTGAGTGAGTTTGCCTATAATGTCTCTCAGCTCGTTGATGAGCATCAAAATACCTTGTGTTGTTGGGAGGTGACCTGGGTGGACTAGCATGAGAAGAACCACCATACACTCTAGTACTCCCATGACGTTGGAAAATATCCTCAAAAGTTTGATTCATGGCTTCTCTTTGTTGTCGAGTGAAAGTGTAACTCATGTCCATACTTGATGAAAGTGGTGCTAAAGAGGTGCTCACTTCACTAGGATTACCCTTTGGATTAAAACAAACCTCAGATTCACTTTTAGGAGATTGATCGAAAAAGGGTTATTTTTCCTTGTGCTGTTGACGAGTCTTAACTGGTGGTAACTGGCTAAAGGCAATAGGGGGTCACTTCCCTTAATTGACTTGGTACCTCATTGTAACTAACATGAAAGAAAGAGATTCTTGATGATGGGTCAATCTCTCAAAGTGTCAATTCCAACCTAGGATAATTGAGATTCTCTATTGTCCAAAGAGAAGATGAACAGATAAAAAAATAAAAGGCGTCACCAACACTGTCAAAGAGGTGCTTCAAATCAAAGGGTGAATACCCTTGCACTTTTGAATCAGGAGGTTGGACTTAGCCAAAACTCAAATCAAAATTGAGATATATGAAAAATGATTTGGACAATAGTAGAATCAAAATTCTCCAAGGGTGTGATCAACAATTCTAAAGATAAACTTTTCACTAGGAATAACTCTCTAACTAGACAAATTATTTTCAAGGTAACTTTATAAATCAATTGAAATGATCCCTAGAAGATTAAAATTAAAAATTTGCAGTCAAAACAGGTCTGTAACAACAAGGTCAGATAACCTACTCAAAGGCCAAGTCGTACTAAGGCAACTTAAATGACTGAAACTAAGAATACTGCTGAAAATATCCAGGCGACAGACTCCAGGTAAACCAGGCGATATACCTAAGATCGGGCGATACTTCGCGCGATGCCAAGCGATAGATCTCAAAACTGACAGGCAATAGACCTAATAACTGTTAGGCGATACAGTTCTAGGCGAACTATCGTGCAATATTTCTCTCTTAAGCAGGCGATGCTGATGCAGTTTTTGACCAATTTGTGCAAAAATTTTAAGTTTTTAAGGTCTGATCTCAAGTTTCTGAATCTGAGGGTGAAAATGTCTGATTTCAATCACATCATTTGGACAGGTTTGCAAACAGTAAGGGATCAAACATGTCTTCAAACACTTGAAACAAGGGCAAAAGCAACCTTGCCAAGACAAGCACTTGTGATATCAAAAATAAAATTGCACCCTATGGAAGCTACCGATTGTTTGTATGTTGAAAATGTTTACACTGGTATCACACAATCGAAGACAATTCAAACAATATCTACCTACAAGACAATGCTCAATACTTACCAACTTAGCCCACAACTTGATGCCCCCTTGCCTCACACCAAGTGGTTGCCCACAAGAGATATTGGCTTTGTCATGGAAGTGTCAAACAACACAACCAAAGGGGCACATATGGTGAGTATCTTGGGGTGATCCGGGTTAGTCCACTTGGATCAATCCTTGCACTAAGAAGATAAGCGGCTAAATAAAGGTGGCCTCTAACCTATGGTTCTTAGTAAGGGCTTCCGTTCATAACACCCCTCTTGCTCCTCATAGAGGACTCGGACCTCGCGGCCTCAAGAGTACCTTAAGCATTCTTGCTCAATGTTTTCCCCATGGTCGCAATCCTATGAGCTACTCACATCAAACGAACACAAGTGTTATGTCTACCAAAGTTTTGTGTCCTTGATAGCCTTGAGATTATAGTGGGTTGGAATAGCCGGCAAAAGGCTTGTCCCCACTTGGGTCGTTCCTCTTGATTGCTCAAGAGCAGGCCCGCTAAAGGATCCTAAACTAAACACAAAGAGTGGATGATTTTTGAGGTTCAAGATTTTTGGTTCACCACAAGGGTGAAGAGCATACTCCCCTATCTCAAAAACTTCTCCCAAACATACCAAGCAAAGATTCAATTACCCCCTTGTTTTCAAAATCTCAAGATGGGTCAAGATTTTTGTTTCACCATAAGGGTGAAGAGCATACTCTCCTACCACCTCAAAATTCCTACAACAAGGTATTAAGTGCCTATGAAATGAAACAACTAGTATATGTCGCACTCAATAAAGAAAGCAATTAAACAATCACTTAATTTGGTTTTTATGCTTAGGGCAGCCCTACAAAAACCATTAGTAGCCCTCTTTGACATGCAATGTATCAATTTCCTTCAAGCAAGAGCACCTACAAAACAACTTGTTAGACCAACAAGGGTTAGGAAAACCAAAATCTAACAATGGTTAGCACATGAAAAATCAGATAATCTGCAAAAGTAACTAATCAAATGACAAAATTTGAAAATGAAACCATCATGGTTGGATTAGGCTCAGAAGGACCTTTCCAACGATATATCACACTTAAACTTTTGATACCATTTGTGAAAATTTCTCAAAAATGGGTGTCCGTTTTCCAGAGGCACGGATTTGAAAACGCTGAAATTTTCAAAAAAAAATTAAAAAACCAAAAACAGCAAGCAAACTAATGAATCTCGAATTCTAGTCTTTATCTGTCGCAAAATTTCGCGTGAGACAGTACAGAGGTCGTCCGAGAAAGTACAGAAGCTCGCGCGAGATAGAACACAGACCTGCACGAGGAAGCACAAAAGCTCGCGCGAGACATAACCCAGGCCCGTGCGAGGAAGCATAGAAGCTCGCACAAGATAGAGCACAACTCATGCAAGATAGAGCGCAACCTGTGCGAGGAAGTACACAAGCTCGGGCGAGATAAAACGCAAGCCCACGTGAGGAAGTACAGAAGCTCCCGCGAGATAGAACGCAAGCCCGTGCGAGGAAGTACAGAAGCTCGCGCAAGACTCTGTGACAGTGACGCATGAAAGTACGGACAGCGCACGAAAATCGCAAAAAAAATTAGAACAGCCAAAACATGCAGCAGAAATGCAAGAAAATAAGGACAAAACAGAGTTGTCTTGCCCCGCGGTGGGCGCCAAAAATGTATAGTGTAAATGTGACCACACTTCTATGAATCATTACATGCAAGGTTGCTCAACAATGAGGCCTCACAAAACAACTCATAGCTCTCTATACATGGAGTTGCAATGGACTATGATAAACTTGCTCTCAGCTAGAGCTATAAACTAGTGACCTTGCTAGTCAACCACACAATGAGAGATTCACAATGAAGACAAGGGCAACAATGCCAATATCCCCAAATGGAATCAAGGTATGAAAATGCAATGCAAACTAATATGAATATGCAAGATTAATCTATCAAAATGAAAGTACAATGCAACTATGAAAGGAAATAGCAATGGATTACAAATCCCCTAATTAAATTATGTGAGTGATTCTAAAGCTTGAAAGTGAAATCTAAACTATGAAAGCATAAACATGAACTACTATGCAAGAATGGAAACTAAATTATGAAACAAATGAGGAACTCTAAGACGTAATGCAACAATGATCTCCAAAAAGCTCCAAAGTCTTCAAGAATTCCTGCAGCATAGAGTTAGCATAAAACAAGTGTCTTAGAATGAGGGAGAGAGCTCTCCTTTTATAGGAAATGAAATGAAATGGACCATTGAGATTAAGAGACAAAAGACTTAATCAACGGCGGAGAAAAATGGAAGCTTGATCCTTGTGCACAAATATCCTCCAATGAGAAAATAGAAGTTGACTTTTGTGTTCATATGAGACAAAAAGTACTTTTTCTCTTTTTATAAAATAAGAATGATGTTTTATTTGTGCAACTTAGGATAAGAAGAAAAGTGGGGCTTTTTATTTATTAAAAAGGGAGGAAATATTTCTTTTAAGTAAATAAAAGCTTAGGATAAAATGGTTAATCCAAAGATAAAAATCCAATATGATCGAAATTAAGATTTGATTAAGAAATTGATAATGTTGAAAATGTTGATTATTAATAGAACTGATTCAAGATTGATAAATCAAATAAATGGGGCCCAAAGTCTAGGCGACCATTTTTGGGTGCATACAAGAAACACTCTGTGAGTCACCAAGTATAGTAACCTCTCATGAAGGCCTACTCAATCTCCTTGATCAAGGTCTCTACCCTACTGGCAACCATAGGCACACCCTTAGCCCATGCCTCCATTATCTGAACAGTCTCTACAACTGGTCATCCTCCAAACTCAAAACAACTCTCAAAAACTCTAGGGCAGTCATGTCTCATACAGGTGAGCACCATCCAGAGATCATCATCAACACTCTCTAAAGCCCTCGCATGTACAACAGCAACTACTCGAACGCCATGTGCAACCAAGTAGAAACGACCTTGGTAGAAGGTGTAACACATGGTGGGTCCTCCAAGAGGGTTGCATCAGAAGTGACAAATGCGATACTAAGAGTAACCGAGGTAACCAAAGCATCTACTTGCATCTCACTACTCACTTTTCGAACCTCCGCGCTATCTAACTGCTCTCTACACTCCAATCCATCAATCAACTCCTCAGCTCTAGACTCTGCCACCACCTCTACTATGTCCACCTCCCCTACCTCCTCTATAGGCGTCGTAGGCTGAGCCACTACCTCTGCAACTCTTGCAAGTCTCATCTCCATTAGCTACCTCAACTGCCCAAACACTGGAATATTTGTTGTGGTTACCAACCCTAATGTTGGTGTAGTGAGCTGCATTACTCCTAGTTGTGGTGGAGTAACTAATACTTGGGTGGGTGCCACCTATACTACCTCATGGGCTACCGAATCAGCCTCGCTACTGTCCTTCGAATTGCTAGAAGTTGTTGTCTACTCCTCTCCACTATCAATGTTTCTGGACTCCTTCGAAACAACTTAACACTTCCTCTTATGTCATGGCGGTGTGGTTCCTATGTCCAAATGCCTCCATAGGAGAATGGGTGGTTCATCAGGTGTCAGCATGCTTGTTGGCTTTACTTCCAACAACTCCTCAGGTATCTAGGTATGTGTGGCTTCCAAGAAGAGCCCAATGGCGTAGTGTGGCATGTAGAATGTCTTGTACTGTAATGTCAAAAACTCGTATATGCGCTCTGCCAGTAATAATACCCAGTCGTACACCCACCCGTTTAGTATGTCATTCATCAAACTTATATGTGGGATAGAGATATCAGATGCACGGTTAGAGCATGTCAACCTACTCTTTATTATGTTTATGATGCACTGCCAATGCCCCTCCGCGACAAATGATTTCTTGATACCCCACCCTTTCGATGCCTTGGCGAATGAAACCAACTCTGCGAGTGTGAGCTCGCGAGAAACCATCTGAACCTAGTACTCTTTTGCCTCCTTTGTCATTTTCCACTGCTTGGTATCAATCTTTCTACCCTTCAATCCCGGAATGTTGAACACTCGTGCGAAGTCTACAGCCTTAAAGGACACTGTGATGGTGTGCCCTAGGCAGGGAAAGTTGCTCGTCCATGAAAAATGATCAAATGTTTCGATCATGGTTCTCAACGGACCCTCAAAGTCACGAATGCAAAATAAGAGCATCATCATAGCTCAATGTACCTTTGCCTTCCGCAAGCTCCACTTCACCTCATCTATGTCAGGAGTTTCTTGCCACCATTTCCGACAGCCCCATAATTCAAACCCTCGAATGTAACTGTTTATGCAGTCATTGTTTCCCTCTCGTCTGCCATTTGTGCCTTATCCCTCAATTTCTTCTTTGTACTTGTGTTGGCATATGCCTTTCCTGCAATTTTAACTCTTGACGGTAGTACCTTTTCTCTCTTGTCACCTGCTTGTAACTGCATTCTCTAGTTCCATTACTTTTTCCCTAAATCCATTACCAGTTTTACAATTGTCGCTTTGTGCAAACAGTTATAATTCATCCCTTTCTACCTAGTTAAACAGTTAGGTCTTTAGTATTTTTTCCTTTCTCTCCCTTGCGTGATTTCTTCTCCTGGTACGAACAACAATGAACTGATTTTTGTTTTATCCATGTTTATGCATACGGAATGGTACGGCTTGCCTCCCAATACCATACTATCTCTTTTCTTTTTCATCGTACGGATTCAACTAGCAATCACGTGCTTCCTGTTGTGGCACCGTAAGGTCTTTCGGGCAACTCCTTCAAACCGTATGGATTCCTCTTCATCTATTATATCCTTGTTGTCATACGGTCATACAGTCTCTCCTCAATATGTAGTATCGTATGGTCTTTTCTCAATCCAGTTGTATCGTACAGTCTCGAATATTGTCTTGAATGTCGTACGATCATCACTCAGCTTCTCCCTTCCTTTCTGTCATACGGACTTGATTGTACGGTCTTTTAATGTTGTACGACCAAGTGTCGTACAGTGTTGGGATGCACCTTTTTGTTTCATGCAGCTTCCGTACGGTCTACGGTGTTCTCCCTTTTTTTTCTTTTTTTTATTTTCCCTCGAACTGGGCCCGTCGACATGAACTGGGTTGTCGCCATGTCGCCTTTCATGATATGGTTTTAATTTGGACTCATGTACTGTCTCAAAGACTTCCCTGTCATCAAGCGTCATAATTTGATTGCCCCATTATCATCGACTTGTTGGACTTGGTACGAACCTAGCCACTTCACTTTAAACTTCCCAGGCTTGATTTCATTCTTTCCATTGTACTTGAGCACCTGTTGGCTAGGAGCGAACTGAACTCACTTGAGGTGTTTATCGTGCCATGCTTTACGTCTTGTCTGTGTGACCTTCGTGGTCCACTATGTCATCATTCATCATTCGTCCAACTTGTTCAAGTTGTAGAGTCTCTCACACAAACTCTCCATATCCTCGAGCCTATTTTCTATTGCAATTCTCAGGCTTGGAACCATAAACTCCGTCAGCACCATGACTTCTTGTCAATACATCAATTGAAAGGGTGTTTTCCCGATTGTCACCTTGTACGTTGTTTTGTAGGCCCACAACACGGAAGGCAATTTCCCTTCTCAGTCCTCGTGCTCCAACCCGCAGAACTTGTAAATGACTGAAACCAGAATATTATTTGTTTCCTCTGCTTGGCCATTGGCTCGAGGGTAATATGGACTAGACAGGGAATGGAATATTTTGAATTCCATCATCAACAGTCGAATGATATGATTGACGAAGTGTCCTAATCTGTCACTAGTCAACTGAATGGGAATTATGTACCTTGTTATGATATGATCGTATATAAATTTGGTCATACTCAAGGCCAAGTTGTCCAGCAGGGCCCGTGCTTCCACCCACTTCATCAGGTATTTGGTGGCAACCACAATCTATTAGCACCAATGAGCTCTGCTTGTTCTCAGGAGTCCAATAAAATCCAATCCCCATTGCTCGAAAAGTTCATGTGCATGTGAGGGGTTTAAGGGCATAAAATCCATTTTCAATGGTTTCCCCACTCCTTGGCATGTATCCCAGCTTATGACCCTTTCCCTAGTGTCATTATACAATGTGGGCCACCATAGCCCTGCCAGGAGTACTTTCTACGTCGTCGTGCCTGGCCCCATGTGCCCTCTTGCAGGGCCCACATGAGCTTCCCTCAAGACACTTTGCACTTCTTCCTCCATAACACACCTTCCCAAAATTTGATCTAGGCCCATCTTATACAGAAGTCCATTGATCAATTGGAACATTCTACTTCTCAGTACTAGCCTCTGTCGCTCACCTGGCGACACTTCCTTTGGAAATTGTGATGTCGATAGATATTTGCCAATGCTTTTGTACCATTTCGAAAGGATAGCAATATGAAATAGGTGTGCGTCTGGAAAATTGTCATTAATTCCTTCTGACGGTTCTCCCGACTTGATTCGATAGAGTTGATCCGTAATGATGTGGGTCTTTCCAGGCCGCACAATAATGGTGAAGGTGAATTCTTGAATTAGCAGCAACCATCTACACACCCTCCCCTATATGATTGGTTTGTTCACCAGGTACATCAGTGCCTAGTGGTCAACATAGAATGTGAACGGTGTTGCCAATAGATAGTGTCTGAACTTCTGCACCACGTACACCATTCCAAGAGCCTCCCGCTCCGTCATGCTATAGTTCTTCTGGGCTCTTGACAATAGTCTGCTAGCAAAATAGATGGGATGGTCAAGGCCTTGTTCACCGGTTTGTGCCAGAGTTGCACCTATTGCAAAGTTAGAAGCATCTACATGTACAAGGAATTCCTTATCCCAGTTGGGATATGTCAGGATTGGTGCTCTGACCAGCCTCGTCTTCAATTCTCTGAATGCAACCTCTTGTTTCAAACCCCACACATATGGTTCCCCCTTCCGTGTCAACTTGTCAAGGGGACAAGAGACTTGTGCAAAGTTCTTGATGAATCGTCTATAATAGCCAATGTGTCCTAAGAATGGCTTTACTCTCATCACGTCCCTGGGGGCCTCCATTTCTACTATCACTAGGACTTTGTCGAGATCAGTTTTCAATCTCGTTTTACATATGATGTGACCTAACAGCTTGCCCTATGGGACCATAATTTTGCACTTCTTTGAATTGAGTGCTAACTGTGCCCGTCGGCACCTTTCCATACACTCTCCTAATGCTGCCAAGTGTGCGTCCTACCCACTAAACATAGACCAATCATCAAGGAAAGCTCGAAAGTTCCCCACTGACATTTTATCAAAAATGTGAAGAATTATTCTCTAAAATGTGGCAGGTGTGTTGCATAGACCAAAGGGCTTCCAATTATATGCGTACACCACATACTCCACCACGAACATGGTTTTCAACTTATCTTCTTCTGCAATTGAGGTCTGGTTAAATCCCAAAAATCCGTCCATGAACGAATACATTTCATGTTCGGTGACTTCTTCGAGTATTATGTCTGTAAATGGAATGGGGAAGGGATCCTTTATGGTGACAGCGTTTAAGCATCTAAAATAGACACAAATTATAATCTGGTTTGCCTCCTTCAATGATATTACTATGGGTGATACCCAGTCACTCGTTTACACCTTGAAGATAATCATTGCCTCAAGCATGCATTGAATTTCTTCATCTACCCTGGCGGCATAATTCTTGTTCATTTTGTACAGTCTTTTTTGTATGGGTACGACTCCCGATTCCATGAATATTTTGAACGTTCCACCTTTCAGTATGGGATTCCAATCGTCGCCAACCAATATGGTGTGCGGGTTTTGCTCATCCCCGAGGTTGGTAACTTGCAAGGACGGTTCTTCATACTTGATTGGTCCTTCGGTGCCAAATATGTGGGTTGGGTTGTCATTTACGCATGCCTCTCCTTCTCTGTATTCCCCATATTCTAGTGGTAACACTTCCTTTTCGGACTCTTGTTCTATCTCTTCCACCCCCAACATGTAACTGTGAAAAATTTCACAGTCTTTTGTCTACCAATGGAAGAGTCCATTCATTGAATATGTGTCGTCTTTCGAACATTCCTCAAGTTCCAATACGTCCTTATTTGGTTCCATTTCATTTCTCCCCTCATCCATTCCACCATGCTCCCCATCGGACTCAAACTCTGAAGAAGACGTGATTTCTTCACTTACCATTTGCGTACGAAGGTCAATGACAAATTTACTACCGCCACTTTCCATGGAGATGGTATTCTTCTTCCAATTGTGAGTGGTTTTTGCTTCGACCAACCACCCTTGGCCAAGAATAGCATCATACCCTTTTTTCTACAATGGAATGACCACGAAGTCTACCATGAAGGATTGTGTGACAATGGTAACCTGTTGGGCCATGAGTGTCCCCATGGGTTTAATTCCCTACTGGTCTACGCCCAATAGGTTGAAGGTCGGAGGCCATAGCGTTGGCTTACCTAGTTTCTTCCATGTTTTTTTCCGGAAGAACATTCACTCTGGAACTGCCATCGACTATGGTGTCTATAAGAATTGTTCCTGGGATGCCCATTTCAACGACTGTTGGGTATCGGCCATTATTCACCACCAGGGCATGGGGTCCATTGTCGATCCACCCGAAACTGATGTCTATTGACTAGTGTTGGGTTGTGTTGGACAAGCATTTAATAGTGTCGTCTTCAATTGAGGCATGGTATGGAGGAGATCCTGGATTTTGACAGGCACCTCCATCTGTAACATCTATCGTAGTATATTGTTTTTAGTCTCTGTCCACCCGAAAGTGGCCGCTCCCTCGTGCGTATACTTGTCCTCCCTCGTGGTTTTCTCTATTTCTTCCTTCGCCTCTCGGGCTCTCTGCTTTTCGGTACAGGGATCCAGATACATTGCTTGTTTTGTTTGGTTCTGGGTGACAACAAGTACCCTTCTTCAATGTTCAGGAGGTTCACGTCGCACTTCGGACAGTTAGCATCTTCGTGATCTCTGGGGCCGCTCCATCAACACAAATTTTGTGGTGTCACCTTTTGTTCAGTCTCGGACAAAGTGGCCCCACTGCCCATATGCCCGACACTGAATCATCGATCATCCCTTTCAATCGTATTGTATTTGACTTTTGTTATCGTTACCTCCTCTTCCTCCACGTTGGTTGTTTCGGAACCCATTGGATAATGCATTGTCATTCATCTGTTGGTTAGGGTTTGTTGCACCAAAGGTAGATGGTTTCTCCTGTGTGAACAACACTAGTTGGCTTCTCGTCTTCATATTGTACAGGCATTCCTTAGTGGAATGACCCATCACTTGGCAAAAGTCCCAAAATGCTTTCTTTGGGCATACCCCTTCATGTGGTCACTCTCCTTGCACTCCGTGCACCACATCTCTCCTTTGTCATGTGTCTTGTGTTCCCCTTCATCGTTTTAAACTCTTTCATCATCCTCTCCATGTCCTTCTGGAGGGCTTGCACCTTCTTATTCGATTTGCCCTTGCTGTTGTTGCTCATCTGATGATTAGTCACTTTCAGACGAGCAATTACTTTTCTTCTTCTTCCTTGACGTCTTATCTTCACTTTCCAAGTTCATTGCCCTATCGTAGATGTCTGTGTACAACGTAGACGACACTATTTTCATTTTCTTCTAGAGGGAGGTATTTAATCCCTCTACAAACCATCTTTTCTTTAGTTCATCAGCCGGCTAGGTTGCCATCCTCCCTAGCAATTCCTTAAGCCTTCGATTATAGGCTCTTATAATTTCTTTCTTTCCTTGCTTCGATCTATATATTTATGCAACTACTTCATTATCATCCCGAAGCAGTCTGAATTCCACTTCGAATTCCTTCTTCAGATCGTCCCATGAACTTGTCGTTGTATTGTCCATGTCTGAGTAGCAATCCACAACAACTCCCCGAAGGGTCACTGGGAACTGGCAAACCCACTCATCTTTATCTGTAACTTCGTTTGTTGTCCAAATAGTCTCACAGGTCCGGCAATGCCTTACGGGATCCTCCTTCCCGTCGCCTGTGAACTTTGGTAAATTTTGTTTCTGAGACATTTATGATCCCTCTGGTTGGTTGACTGGAGCTCGTTGGTTGTGCTCCTGAACTAGGTGGGTTCGATCCTAGCGGGTTGCTTTGACCACCATGCGGTGTCCCTCCGACACGCCTTGCCCTGTTGTCCTCAACTTCCCTCACTTCTTCTCCCTCTTCCTTTTCGTCAGTATGGCTTCGGACTTCTTCTGTCTGTGGTGTGAGAGATAGGTTTATGAATTGCTCTTGTGTTTCCTCAATCCAGTTTAGCCTTTCTCGTGTCTCCTCTAGTAACTCTTCACTACTTCTTACACGTTGATTCGTTGGCGAGTGTTCCCCTTCGGTTACTACACCTCCCCTAACAACCTCGTAGTCACCTCTCATGACACCTTCGTGGTCCCCTTCAGGCAACCCTTCAATCAATTGTCCTTCGGCGAGTTGCCTTAACCTTCGTCGGTGTTCTACTTGTGCGAGGATTAACACTTCATGTGTGGCTTCTAAGGCATCTGGTTTGGCCTTCTATCTTTATTCAATAAATTGGGCATAAATTCTCTAGCAACACATCATGTTAAAATAAAACACTTTTATTTATTCATATCTTTGTACAACGCGAGTCAACTATGTGACCTTGTCATTACAAATTTACTTCTTTATTTTCCCTCCCCGAGGGTTTACTGTTCATGGGTTTGTCCTTCGTCGGGTTCCATCGCGTTCTTCTCCTTCCCGACGGTTATTCTCAACAAAATTTTACAAGAGTTGTTGTTGTTGTTGTTCACACTCAACTTCCTCCCTTCGATTCGTCTATGCGAGGGATGCTTGCGCCAGCAAACGGGGCAGGTTATATTGCAACAGCCTGTTGGCAACGAGGCTGACATTCAACGTGTCCCAAATAGTATCTTCAGCAACTTCCACCCGTACAGCCTCCCTTCGTACAAAAGTTTCTATGGATATCTAAAACAAAATGTGGAAGTTTGTCGTTAGTGCATGTTCCCCTTGGAAGAGCTTTGGAACTCCTTAGTTATTGGTGCGGACATTCTCGTTAACAGGGAGACCCATTTATTCCCCGTAGTCCATGACGTTCATCACTTCCCAAATTAGGTCGACAACCGGGCCAAATGTTTGCCCTCATGGGTAAACTAGATTCTTGCACTCATACAGAATAGTAAGTACACATCACAGCATAAGAGAGAGAACTTCAAGTATCTTTCATTCCTCATAAATGACCATGTACAAGGACTATAGCATAACATGTCTCTCTCTTCCATCGAGAGACTACATACAAATAGGGGGTGCGAGGCGAACCGTCGCACCCATTAACTACCTACCCTCAGTTGTGCAACTACCTAACTGTCCATATTGTTGGACAACAATATCCTTTCTTGCATAGAATTGTTTGTTTCTACATAAGGATTTTTTTCTCTTTTTCAAGAGGTTTACATCCTTGTTTATAACTTTTCTTTGTGTGGAAGCTCATGTGTTTTATAGATGAACTTTCACTTGGGGTGCATAATATGTTGTCCTTTGCCAAGCATTCACTTGCCTAGCAATAGGGAAGGTGTGTATACTTGATCCTCCTTCCTCATTTTCTCTACCTTTCCAAAAGATCCATTATCCCTTTGTTGACTTATTTCTTTTACAACATGATGTCTTTCCTTGCATGGATTTGTTTGTTTTACATGAGGATTTTTCTCGTTTTCGGGAGATTTACATCCGTGTTTACAACATTTTCATTGCTTAAAAGCCATAACTATTTTAAAACATCTATCACTTAAGGCATATAATGTGTTATTTTTTCTCTTGCATTCACCCTCGAGGGGCAAGTTTTCATTTCTCAATCTCATGTTGCTTTCTAAGGATCCATTTTATCTCAATTATGTGATGTGTTTGTCACATGATATCCTTTCTTCCTTGGAGATGTTTGTTTTATATGAGGATCTTCCTTTTCCAAGAGATTTACATCCTTGTTTACAACCTCTTCTTAACTTGAAAGGGCATGTCTATAATAAACAAATTCCCTTACTTGGAGGCTTCTAGTGTGTCATCTTTTATCAAGAATTCCTTTTTCACCTAGCAATAGGGGGCTAAAAAGGGTGAATTAGTATTCTCCTCCCCCTCTCTTTGTCTTGAAAACATTATTTTTGTTCAAGAACTCCTCTTGAAGATAGATGTCTTGTAACCAAGATCTATTTCTTTCAAGGGTATCTTTCCACTTGTTGCAAGATATCCTTTCACAATTACATTTTCCTTGGCTAACAAGAGTTTTATCTATTTACTAAGGCTTGTGCATACATTGTTGTTTTAAAGGTATCTCTTTGTGGTTGAAAGTAGATATCATTTTTCTTCTTTTCCTTACGATGCCACCATAGTCTTCTGTTGCCATCTTAAGGAGGGGGTCATACATGTGACCTTGTGTATTATGTGATGGATTCCTCAATCCTATTGCACCCTCTCCATCAGTTGACGGTTTTCCTAAGGAGGCAATGCTTTCCTTGGGATATTCCTTTTTATGCCCTTGTGCATCATTTAGTGGATTTCCTTAGGAGACAATGCTTTCCTTGGGAGAATCTTTTTGTGCCCCTATGTGTTGTTGTGCAGTTTCCTAGGAGACAATGCTTTCCTTGGATCTTTTTGTACAACAAATTTCCTTGTGAACGATGATTTACTTGGTTATCCTTGGGTGGGGTTGACTAACATAAACAATTTGCTAGACTATCAATTTTATCTTTGCACCACCTCTTTTGGATGAGTAGAACTAGCATAACACAACTTGCTAGCCTTTCTACTATCTCCTCCTTTTTCTTCCATGGATCACCTAGCATAACACAACTTGCTAGCCCATTGGATTCATTATCTCTCTCGTTTTTACATTCTCTCATAGGATGATAGAACATCTTATGTAACTATATTATGATCAAATTGAAAGTAATACCAAGTTATGCATAACGTCATGACAACTATCATTACCAAAAACAAAACTCCATTGAAACTGAATAAACCTTCTCATGCACCATAGACTAGTGCTAATATAAAAATGAGCAACTATATAAGGTACTTGCAAAAAATCCTTTTCACTCCAATCAACATACTAATGTAATAGTAGTGAGCAAGACCAAAAGTAAGGCCTATTAAATAGAATCCACATTAGAAAATTTTATAAGCTCTACACATGCAACATCTCAAAGAAGAAATATATAGTCAATGCTCCAATCTCAAATAACACAAATAACTTAAACAGAATCAAATGCAATAAACAAACACAAACCAAACTGCATCCAATTCAAGCAGCCTCCATTGTCCTCAATCCTTTTAAAAGGGCTCCCATATGTGTAATGTGCACTAAGCAATTTGAAAGCATGATATAATAATGAGAAACGAAATTGAAGATTCATGGTTCAAGTTAAAGATGATGAATTGATTCGCAATTTATGGATATGAAGGATAGAATAAAAGGTTAAGATTGATTCAAATTTAGAGAAATAGACAAATGATATTAAATGACACTCAAAGTTGTCATTCAGAAGTGGAAGACAGAAGCTAAGTGAAAAAAAATAAAGCAACTATATATTTTCAACAAAAGCTACCATTTCAAAAATGAAGCACAAAATTAACAAGTGAGACTTAAGTGGGAAAGGGAGAAGAGTTAATAGAGAAAGGGCGGAAGAGTTAAATGGGAAAAGTGAGAGTTAAGTGGTGAGAAAGACTAGTTAGCAAGTTAGAGTGTGGAAATTGGAAAGTTAAATGTGGGGTTGGAAATAAATATAATCATGGAAGAACAATTAGCCAGGTTAGACGGATTTAATAATTAAGAATAATCATTTAGTCGTAGAAGAATGTTGAAAATTGCTTGACTAAGGATGAACGATAGATTTTAATAAATAATCTAAAATTATTAATTAAAGATTTTAGAAGCAGTAATTAAATAATTAACAATTATTTGATTATGAGGAATTATAGGAACAAAAATAGTCCTGATTAAATAATAAAATTATTTAATTAGTTTAGAAGAAAAGTTAATGAAAAGTGCTGCTGCGGGCAGAGAACAATTTTCCACATCTACAACAATAATTGAGCTAAATAACCTATCATGCATCTATACACTCATTCCTCTCTATGATACAAACCAGTGTACAACTTCGGCATTTATGTTAAGCTTCAGTTGCCTGCCTTCTGCCTTATTGTAGATTTTACTGGCTGATCAATCACCCTTTCAGTTATTTCATCGATTGACCTATTTGCACATGCATATCATAAATTTGCACAGGTTGGACATCACAAAAATTAAATGGTGATGTAATACATTCTAAAGATGTTAAAGTTGTTTAAAGCTTCTTAACAAAAATATTAAATTCACTTGGTATCATAGCTTTCTTGCTTATGTAAAGGTAGATCAGTTATTTAGTGTACAATTGCATAAAACGATGGTGGCATCTTAATTTACTCCTTAGTCTGCAGAATTACTCTGTAAACTATTCTTCTTGGTCAACGTATCTGCATACCACTACCTAAATTTTATGCTGGCTGGAAATCACAAAACTTAATGGAGATGGGTTATAATAACTTATAAAGATGTTATGTTTAGTTCATTAAGTTAGTAAATTCGCGTGCCATTATTTGTGTTTGCCTTTATGCAGACAGTCCAGTTTTCATATTTCACAATGTTTACTTTGCTGTTATTATTCCCCGTGTTGGATTGACTTTTCTTTAATTTGGATGTTTATTTTTTTTATTTCATCCCTCACAGGGCAGTAAGTAAATCACAGATGATGCCATTTTTGGGACATATTGGGCAGATGGTCTGGACAGTTCCACCACGAAAATTTACCAGCATATTTACTCACTATTACTGTTCATTAAAGAGAATAAAAAGTCTTAAGTCTGCCGATTTCTACATGCTTTTCAAATTTCACATGGATCACTTACAATGCAACACAATGGTAAAAATTCTATAAGAAAAATTCACATTAAAACAATATAGACTTATCATAGTACTCTATTACATTGAAATCACAATATCAAGCATGTCATCATACAAACTGAGTACTATCATACAACAGAGGAGAATTTCACTTGAATGAGAAGTCCATGCAACCAAGTTAGGCAGAAGTGTCTTTGGACTGAAACATAAAGTCAATAGTCAAGACGTTAATGACAAGAATAGGTTAAATTTCCCTGACTAGACAATAAAGCTCATTCCATTGGGAGAAAACTGACAAGAGAAGAACCCACCATTATGATATTCCACAGAATAGGCAAAACGTTTGGTCAAGCTTGAATATTGACCTCCACAGTGATGCTTGTATCAATTATGAATTCGATCCGTTTGAATCTGATGGAAAATTGCATCATAAAGTTATGGAGTATAGTACGACCAACTATGAATGGCAAAGAACAGGACTAGAATAATCAGGGAAGAGATTGGACTAAACATAGCCTTGGGAAAAGCATTTCTTACATCAGGGGAGGATGTGCTGAGCATGGATTGTTGAGCGAACTGAATCCTGAACTGATGGAAAATGCCCATTCACAAGAATTTGCTGCATAAAGTCTACACGAATTGCCTGGAAATGATGATTCTGTTCTCCAGAAGTTAGGAAAATAGCAAGCATTAGGTCTGTAATGCCAAAGCTGCTCTATGCTAATTGTAAAACAAATAGTAAATTAACCTTGTCTTTCCAGCAAACATGTATCTCGCGATAAGAAGGCTCTAATAACATAACCGTGTCGCTCTCTTTGATCTAAAAAAAGAAAAGAAAAGACATTTTTTATGAATATATAATAGCATGCTATATTTGGAGCAAACAAGAGAAACAAACACTTTGAAGTGATAACATTAAAGGTATTTTTCTGAAGCATATGATAATACTAACCACACCATCACGCAAACCATAAATAGACAAGATAAAACAGCTTCCCTCAGCATCAGAAACTACATAGTATCTGCAAATTCAAGAAATTTGCAAGTCTTACTCTGTTACTCCATTCAAGTTGATGGCAAAGGAAGCAAACATAAATAAACAACTAGATCAAACAGTAAAATAATTGAGATGCTATTATTAAATAAGTATAGTTGCAGTTGCATCACTACAATAACTTCTTAAGAATACCAAAACTAAAGCTTATGCTAGGATCCAAGATGATCATTGTTGATTGTTGTGATGACCTCAACTAAAAAATTATATAAAATATTTATCACTTTCTGATCACCAAGATCCCATAAGGTGAGAACATATGACGACTAGATATTGTTATGTCGGATATTGCATAGATTGCAATTTCCAAATTATTAGTTGCAATCACTTTGGAATGCACTCTTGTAGAATATCTTAAGTTCATATAGTTGGATGCAGAGGCTTGCACCCAATCCAAAATGTGATAAATTGTGCTAAAACTTACAATTTTATCAAACCTTAGGTTCTCCTAGGCATCTCTGTCATTTTTCGCACATTTCAACCTTATTTCCATAATTTTGATCCCAAGACCCTTGTGTGACTGTGTTGACATCTCTACAATTGTACTAGAATCCCCGTGTCACATGGAAGAAAAGGGCCAACAAAGGTACAACAATATTCTGTAGACTCACAATATCAATTAGACACAATTTAATATCACAATTTCTCGAGGCATTTTCCTATTGAATTTCCTTTGGCACCAATTTCTCTCCAATAAGCCTTCTCCAATTCAAAATGGTCTCTCTTTAAATAAAAAATTCAAGTTTCTAAAAGGCTTTCAACAACTGCTGACTATATGCCATCAGCTACCATTTTTTCTGCACGTTAAGTTCTCAAAAATAGTTGCTAAGCTCACTCTATCTACTCTCTTCTAAGAATTCCCTTCAAAAGCTTCAAATAGGACACAACATTTTGGGCTCTCTCATTTTCAGAGATTTCACTTTGATTCCCGTCTCTAGCACACTCTTGGGGAGATTTGAGAATCAAACCCTTTTCTTCGTTGGTGGAAATCTTCTTCCTCGAAAGAAACACGCCCATTTGAGGTTTTGTGAGTAAAAACTCTTTTGTTTTTATTTCTGATTTTGCTGGTTCCCATCTCATTATTCTTGCACGCTTACATCAAAGAAATCATTGAAGCATTCCATTTCTTTTTGTTTTGCATGAAACATGATATTTGTCATTGCCAAAGACACTATAATTTCATATCTTCTTCCTTTTCTTTCTTTGGAAGAAACAAGTAGAGTTGAAGGTCCCTTCTTGAACTCTTTCATTTGCCCTCCTTTTCTCTCCTATTCCTAGAATTTTTATCATCTTGACACAGTCATGTTTGGTGAAAACTTCCTTTGTAGAAACATAATATTTTCCTTCTCCACGTATTCGAAATAATATTCTCCTTAAGGTATCTTGCCTTCTTCCTTCATTTAATTTTTTTGTCATTTTATTATATCATAGAACACTAGTCACATTTGGCCCACCACTTGGATTTTCCTATGTTATCCCAAGTTTCTAAGATGGGTACGACACAGGAAGCAGGGCACGTTTCAAGGATGGAGATGGGATGGAGCCACATTTTGAGGACGGCAAGGGGACGGCTATCAAAAAACTAGGGAAAATTTCATAGATATAGAAAATTTCAAATATTCATTTGATAGCAATGATAAGTCAATCATCATAATATATATCATAGCACCTTAACACATAATATTAGAGTTCAACTGAGATTTTCAATCATAGAAAGTGACTGATAAATTAAGTTTTAACAAAATTTAGTTGCATTCATCCTCCTAAAGAGCCTGGTGCGGACAATGTTGCCATTAGCTAGATGCTTTGTTATTGTTAGATGACCCAACCTTTTTTGTTGCTTCTGCACTCAGATCCATTAATAGCCCAGTCAAGGACCTTAACTCTTCATCTGCAATTAGGTAGCTTGCTTTCTACCCATCTACCATCATCTAGCTCACCATCTACCCTAGCTTTTTCTTTGTTTTCAGCCTACCCCTGCCCTAGGACTTTTACTGAAAAGTAAGTTATAACCCTAGGTTTAGATAGCCTTTTTTATGTTGAGTGGGTTAGAAATTAAGTGTTTGGCCATGTTTTCCCTTCGGAAACTTATGATCTTGAAATTGAATATATCCTTATTTGATCTAAAGCCTTCATTTAACCGCAAATCAAATTTGAGAATTACTGTTATGAAGGTAATATTTTCTCACCTTCTACTTTCTGATTCCCTAAATTTCATATTTAGTCAAATTGGGTTCTTAATTGAGTCAATTTCATGTTTAAGAAGAATACTTGTTTTCTATTATCTGATAGGGTTGATTTAAGTTTCTTTTATATTACATTTCAGATTTTTGTTGTGGGCTATTGTGCGCGACAGAAAGCAGATTTCCGCTAAAACTAAATAAATTGCTAACATTGCCAAACTTAGACTAGTCTTGCCTTACTGCCACCCTAATCTTTTAGTCATTTGGTAACTAATCATGGGATATGTGTAGAATGAAATGACCTCCTACCAAAGATAACTTGTGTGTTAAATTTCCTTAAACACGCCCTTTAATTGGCACCCCCTTATTTTAACCACTTGTGTGTTTTTTTTTTAAATGAATACTTTTTCTTGGTGGACTGAAGGTGTGATGTCCCCATCCTTAAACCAATAGCCCAAAAGTAATTAAGTACTTTCATAGTCATGGAGTGTCAGTCCTTGAGCACCTATATCTAGTTAGTAGGAAGTTAGCATAGACATACATAGACAGTTGTCAGTAAAAGAATAAGATATTCGGAAAATGATGAAGTCTTATTAATAAGACAATTTTCCTAGTATATTAGGAGGATAAGGATTAGTCCAAGATGGTGATCACCTTTCCAAAAGTGAGGAGGATCAACATGTTCATCACATCAAGCAAGAAGCGCATCAAGGCAATGACATGAAGGTCATCCATGGCTTAATTGCAAAGAGGTTATAAACTATCAGCTATAGACATAAAATCCAGTATTGAGCATCAATCCATAGATATGTGAAAGCAAAGCATATCAGAGATGAAATCTTAAAATTGTAGAGATCAGTCCATACACCGATTAGTAAGACAATCCTCATGACACCTCGGTATAAATCAGAAGATTAGTCTTCTAGTACGTGACCATGATATCAATTATCATTGCTAAGCATCCTCGACGAGATATTACAGAGAATCATTGTCGAGAGAATAGATCAACTAAGACTAGTATGGAATGTGATCAGCAACAGATTGACTATTGTGATAGCCCCTGTCTGTAAATATTTAATAAATAAATAAATCAATTAATTAAGAGAATATATTAATTATATATGTATATATCGATCAAACATCCATGTTATTATAAAATAATTAATTGAGTAGTAAATCAGTGTATTGATCATTAAATACATAAGTATTAATTAACAATTATTAATTAATAAATAAATTAGTATTAACTAAATAAGCATTAATTAATAAATAAATAGTTAAATCATATATCAAATTATATATACATAGATAATAATAAAATTAATAATTATTAAGTAATAAATAATTATTAAATAAATATATAAACACTTCATAGCTAAATAAACAAATAAACAAAATAAATATTAAATGACTAAATCATATATATATATATATATATATATATATAGACATAGTTGAAAATCTCTGTGGTATATCGCAGAAAGCACAATATATCGTGCGGTTGGAGGCTCTGAGATATAATCGCAATTAATATCGGCACCGAGATTTTGTTTATCACGCAGCGATATTATCATATTAAAATCGGTAAGAGTCAGGCGATATAATGATATAAGTCGTCGTGAAAGTCCAAAAACTCTTTTAAGTTAAAATAATTAAAATCTTTAGGGTTGGGTGGTGACTAGCATCATAATAACCCAAGGACAAAATAACCCAAGGTCGTAATAATCCACAGATAGAATAACCCGTGGTCAAAATAACCCGTGGACAGAATAACTCGTGGTCATTTTAGATTAAGCTAGTAAATTAAAAATGACAAAATCAGTTAAAACATTACAATTTAGATCATGTAGATGGAAATAAACCAAGTTGAGAGAACATTTTAAATGGAGGCCATGGAAACTGCAAAAGTGAAACAATATTAAAAGCCATCATGCATATGGTTCTATCTAGAAGGGATTACTATGAATGAGTGCATCCCCAATGTTTGAAGTGGATGTTTTTCCAATTCTTATGCCAAATTTTTGCTCCAATTTGCAATGCTATCTCTTTAGTGCTCAAATGACCATAAATAGTCACAAAAACTATTTATTAAACTACATTATAAATATGATTACGAGGAACATAAACAAGCATGACAAAAGATCAAGTAACATTAATCTTTAAGATAAAAACGGGATTGTGAGGCACCATAAAGGCTATTTAGGTCATTTTTTAGACCATATATCCATTATATACCCTAAAATAGCCTTAAAACACCTTTAATATGCTTAAATAACCTATAAAATGGTAAATAATTATAAAAATAAAGGCAATTTCCTGGGAATAAGCTAATTAAGAGTTATTATGAAAATCTATAAGTGAAAAGGAATTATGAAGAGGCATTAAGAAGATATGTGAGTGTTAGAATTAAGAGAAGTAAAGAAAGGAAGAAGGGGAGAAGAAGTAAGTGTGTAGAGTGATAAGAAGAGAAATCCAGATTCATAAAAGAAGATATTTGTAATATATTTTTTTGAACATTATTTTAAATTTTCTTAGGGTTTTCTAAAAGAGTGTACAAAAATCAATACACTTTTAGGGAACCAACACATTCTTCATAATTTTTAACATATACAATACCTCTTCAATTTTTAACAAGTCAAAAAAACAAGAAACTACTTATGTTAAATGGTTACACATTTTTGTTTCATCAACAAGGCATCAATAAAATGATCTAGCATCATGCACAATATTTTACAAATACATGTTCAAGTCGGTGCTATACTACGCCACAAACAAAATCCGGTGATGTGATTAGCAATACAGAACATAATCATGCTCCAAAACTTGAGATGATCACTATCAAACACAAATTGAATGAAATGAAAGACATGGCATGCTCGACTCAAGATTCTACAAGAAATATCATTGTTGCTTCATGTTCTAATATTTCATTACCCGTAGCAAGAGCAATACCATCAACCAATGCATTATCCAAAATGATTCGAAGAAAAAGATTAAGATTTGAAGAGCCACCACCAAATTCTCAGACATCAATAGATCTTATCTCACTAGTTGAATATACAATTACCAATAGAGGGGAAAAGTTTCTTTTTCATGAAAGTAATGATGAGAATTGTTTTTTAATATTCACCACCATACAGAATTTGCAATTACTGAAAGAATCTAAAAATTGGTTTAGTGATGGTACATTAAAACAATGCCAAGTATTTTTCAACAGTTGTACATGATTCATGACTTGAACACTGATGCAATATTTCCACTCATTTATATTCTTATACCCAACAAAACAAGAACCACTTATACGCAAGTACTTGCAGAACTAAAACAACATCAACTTGATCTAAACCCAAAAAATATACTTATTGATTTTGAATTAGGTTTTCATGGGAGCTACTTCTGAAAATTTTCAAAATGTCACTATTCGGGGATGTTTTTTCCATTTCTCTCAATACTTGTGGAGGAAAGTTCAAGAAGGTCTACAAACATGTTACAGTGTTAATGACATATTTGCAGTTGAGATCAAGAAACTTGTTGCATTAGCTTTCCTGCCTCATATAGACATAATTGATGCATTTGAAACACTTCTACAAACTCCTTATTATACAGAACAAGAAACGACTAGCGATCTTGATGAAGCTAGATTTTTAAGGGTCATTTCCAAGATTGGAAAGAGACCCAATATTGAAGCTTCTACATTTTCTAGAAATCTTAATCTAGAAGAGTTAATCGATTGGATCAATGATATGGAAGAGTAATTTGAGCTTGAGGAAATAGAAGATCCGGAGAGGGTCAGGTTCGTAAAGGCCAAGTTGAGAGGTCGTGCTAAAATTTGGTGGGAAGAGGTTCAGTTGGAGAGAAACAGAAGAGGGAAGGATAATATAACAAGGTGGTATCAAATGGTGGACAAATTGAAGAGACAGTTCATTCTTGTTGACTATGAGCTTGATTTACTAAAGAAAATGCAAGGGTTGAAGCAAGCAACAAAATTTGTCCAAGAGTATACAGAGGATTTCTATCAAGTTCTTATTAGAACAAGTCATTCTGAAGATAACAAGGAAAAGGTTGCTCGTTACATAAATGGGTTGAGACCGAGTATTCAAGAAGAGTTGATAATGGTAAGAATGTCTACCATTAAAGATGCATATCAATTTGCTTTGAAGGTAGAAGAAAAGTTGAACAAGAAGTTTGAGAGCAAGCAAAGTGGAAGAAGTCATGGTGGAAGACCTAGTGGACGGTCTTATGGAGGCCAAAATAAAGATCAGAAGAAGAATGATGACTCTAGTGGCAATCAAAATCAGAGGGGAAGTAATTCCTATCGCCCTCGCGATCAAAATAACAATGATTAGAGAGGAAGAGGAAGAGGGCAAGGACCAAGAAGAGATTTTTGTGGGACGTGTTTCCATTGCGGCGTACATAGAGCTTATGAGTGTCTCCAACATCAAGGGAGAACAAATAGAAAACCAAACAGAAATGCACAAGTTGCAAATGTAGAGGAAGATGTCAAGTCATCATTTTGAAGATACTGAAAGAGGAGAGGTCCTTGTCACCAAAAGAGCCTTGCTAAATGATGAGAAGGAACCTGAGAAAAGGAAGAATTTGCTTCACACAAGGTGTAAGTGTAACAGTAAAGTATGCAATGTCATTGTTGATAGTGGCAATACTAATAACCTTGTTTCGGATGAAATGGTTGATAAATTGAAGTTAGAGAGAAGAAAGCATCTGAATCCCTACCGGATATCATGGTTGCAAAAGGATCACAAGGCTCTAGTCAATGAACAATGTTTGGTAAAGTTCAAAATTGGAAACTATCATGATGAGGTATTATGTGACATTATGCCTATGGATGCTTGTCATCTGTTGTTAGGGAGATGATGACAATTCGAACGTCGTGTGGTACATGATGGGTATGCAAATACCTATTCGTTGACAAAGGATGGAGTCTAACACAAGCTGAAGCCATTGAAGGAAATAGAGGATATGTGTTTTTCTTTAATTCCAAGAGTTGATAAAGATGAAGTAGAAGATGTACCTATAGAAGTTGTAGATTTGTTGGATGAGTTTCAAGATATTGTATTTGATAATGTACCTGATGGATTTCCACCAATAAGAAAGATTAGTCATCAAATGGACTTGATTCCTAGAGCCAGTTTGCCAAATAAGGCAGCCCATAGAATGACTCCAATAGAGAGTGAAGAGTTGAACAGACAAGTGCAAGAGTTGTTGCAGAAGGGGTTGATTCGAGAGAATTTGAGTCCATATGTTGTACCAGCAGTACTAGCACCAAAGAAAAATGAAGAATGGAGGATGTATACAGATTCTCGGACTATCAATAAGATTACTATCAAGTATAGGTTTCCATTGCCAAGGATGGATGGCATTATGGATTGCTTGAGTGGAGCTAAGTACTTCACAAAGATAGACCTGAAGAGTGGATATCACCATATCCGGATTAGAGAAGGAGATGAGTGGAAGACAGCCTTCAAGACAAAGGAGAGCTTGTATGAGTGGTTAGTCATGCCTTTTGGGATAACCAATGCACCGAGCACATTCATGCGGCTCATGAATGAGGTATTGAAAGAATTCTTGAGTAAGTTTGTTATTGTTTATTTGGATGATATCTTGATCTTCAATAAGACATTGGAGGAGCATATAATGCATATTTGTAGGGTCTTTGAAAAGTTAAGAGAAGAAACATTGTTGATTAGCTTAAATAAGTGCAGTTTTGTGAAGGAGTTAGTGTACCTGGGATTTGTTGTCTCAGCAAATGATCTTAAAATGGACCCACTAAAGGTGAAGGCTATCCATGAATGGCCTACTCCAAGGAGTGCTACTAAGGTAAGATCTTTTCATGTTTTAGCTAGCTTTTACATAAAGTTTATCAGAAATTTCAATAGTATCTGTGGACCCTAGATTGAAATTATGAGAGGGGGATAGAAAAAAGTTTAAGTGGACTGCAAGAGCAGCAAAGAGTTTTGATTTATTGAAAAGAAAAGTTACAGAGCAACCCGTTTTGGCACTTCCAAGTTTTAATAAGGTATTTCAAGTAGACTGTGATGCTAGTGGCAATGCCATTGGAGTTGTTTTAAGTCAAGAAGGTAAACCCATTGCTTATTTTATTGAGAAGTTGAATGATGCCAAAAGCAAATATTTTGTCTATGATCAAGAGTTTTATGCTATAGTTCAGGCATTGAGGAAGTGGAGACATTATCTTTTGCCTAAAAAATTTGTTTTGTTTACTGATCATTAAGCTTTACAGTATTCGAATAGCCAATGAAAATTGAATCAAAGGCCCTTAAAATGGGTTGAGTTTTTAAAGAGTTACACTTTTGTTTGAAGCACAGGAGTGGTAAGTCCGATAGGGTTACAGATGCCCTAAGTAGAAGGCAAAATTTGTTGACAGAGATACAAAATGAAGTTGTTGGGTTCAAGAAACTCAAGAGTTTGTATCCTAAGGATACTGATTTTGGCGAAGCCTGGAGAGCTTGCATTGAACCTGTCACTCTAGACAGGACTAGATGGTTGGATTTTATAATCCAAGATGGAATGTTATTCAAAGGGAGCCAATTGTGTATTCCAAAGAGTTTTATGAGGGAGAACCTAATCAAGGAGAAGCGTAGTGGAGGATTCGCAGGACACTTTTGTCGAGATAAAACTATTGCTTTAGTTAGTGAACATTACTATTGGCCACAATTGCAACAAGATGTTAAGAAGTTTGTGTAGAGTTGTAGAATATGTCAAATGGCAAAAGGAACTAGGCAGAATACAAGGTTATATCGGTCATTACCTATACCAGAGAGACCATGGGAGGATATTAGTATGGACTTTGTTCTTGGTTTACCGAGGACTCAAAGAGGGCATGATTCCATTTTTGTTGTAGATAGGTTCTCGAATATGGCACATTTCATTCATTGCAAAAAGACTAATGACGTTCATGTGGCAGAATTATTTTTCAAAGAAGTGGTAAGACTAAATGGTCTACCAAAGAACATAGTTTCAAATTGAGACACTAAGTTTGAAGGGTATTTTTGCAGGACACTATGGAAAAAGTTTAAGACATATTTGAAGTTTAGCTCAACACATCATCCACAGACTCGTGGATAGACAAAAATGATGAACAAGAGTTTGGGAAACCTGTTGAGATGTTTAGTTGAAGATAAGCCAAAGGGGTGGGATTTGATTTTACAGAAGTTGCATACAATAATTTTGTCAATAGGAGCACTGGTAAATCACCATTCCAGATTGTATATGAGAGTAGTCCTAGAAATGCTTTAAAAATTAAGGAAGTTGAACAATGGAGAAAAGAGTAGTGTTGAAGCTAATGATTTTGTAGAACACTTGAAGAATTTGCATGAAGAGGTGAGGAAGCATAGTAATAAGATGAATATACAATATAAGGCTAAGGTAGATCAAAAAGGAGACATAAGAAATTTCAGATAGGAGATGAAGTTATGGTTCATTTGAGAAAAGAGAGATTTCCAGTGGGAACATACAAGTTAAAGATGAAGAAACTTGGACCGTGTAAAATCTTGAAGAAGCATGATCCAAGAAATGCTTATGAAGTAGAGTTGCCTAGTAAACTAAGTATTTCACCAGTATTTAATATTTCAGATTTGACAGAGTATCATGAAGGAAATATTGAAGATGAGATAACGAAAGCACAATGGAATATTCTAGCACCTACTTTAGCTACAAAGGAGATAGAAGACATCTTGGATAGTCGTGTTGGCAAAAGCACAAGGAACGGGAAATATGAAGAGTATCTGGTTGAATGAAAGGTACGGCCTGCTGAAGATTTGTTGTGGCTATCAAAGGAAGAGGTTAACAACCTTGGTTTTCCTTTGAACACCTAAGATGTGACAAGGTTACTTCTCAAATTACCCTAGGTCTCTGATGCAAGAGCATCCAAGGTGTAAGAGCACTCTTGCATCACTCACAAATATTGTCTAGTTTCAATAAGGGCTATATTTGAACAGGGTTACTATTTTTAGTAGGTTGTTCATTTGAGCACGAATTGGTCCATTTGCTTCCTTGGAGGTTCGTTTTGGATATGTAAGCCTATTGGTAAAGTTTTATGGCAGGATCAAGTCTGGTTTTGAAGTTATTGCATTTTTTGTTTTGGCGGGGTGGTAAAATAACTTTGAACTCAATTTTGATTGGCTAGTGTTTCGCTACCCTAGGGCGTGGAGCGCTTCGTGCCATTTCCAAAATGGGGTATAATAGCCAATCGACTCAACGGTTCACAAGTTATGATTTTCAGAAGTTGGGCCTTCAAGACTCTAGTTTCAATACAAATGGAAAGAGGTAGAAAAATCACATAAGGCAGGAAATTGAATTGTTGGGCACCAAAATGGGAATTCCAGAATATTCTAAGGCGGTTAATTGTGTTGACTTGGTGGTCAGCACCTCCTTGGAGATTCGTGACATGGCTTAACCGCCTCCCGTGGATCGGGTTAAATCTGACATTTGTATCGGGCATTGACAGTTCGAGCTTTTGGTGCAACGGCAAATGATTCCAACAATTGGTATCAGAGCCTTGGGTCACGGGTTCGAGTCTCCCTTCAGTGGGTGCTGAAGGCTCAGTCGGTGCTGAGGGGGAGATTGTTGACTTGGTGGTCAGCACCTCCTTGGAGATTCATGACATGGCTTAACCGCCTCCCGTGGATCGGGTTAAATCTGACATTTATATCGGGCATTGACAGTTCAAGCTTTTGGTGCAATGGCAAATGATTCCAACAAATTGGGCTCCTTACATAGGGATAAAGGGGAATTTTAGGGTTCCATTCCAGAAGTGTAGATTGTGGCTGTCTTGCAGATTATTGTAATGAATATGCCCATGTGGTAGTAGTATGTTTTTTTTTCTAAATATTGTTATGTCATTTCATTGAGGATAATAGAAAGCAATTGTTTTTGTTCTTACCAATAATTTGTTCTTGCAATTTTTCTATTTATTTTACTATTGTGTTGTGTGTTTGGTTAAATAAGGGGAGTACCCTTCATCAACTCCCCAATTGACCTTGACGAGATAGATCCAGAGTCTGAGTGGATTGTTACGCCTCAAAGTGATGACAATGATGTTGATGATAATGTTTTTGAGGCTAAAAATTTGGAAATCGTGGAAATGGCCAACTTTTCGAGTAGTGTTTTTGAAGGACTTAGGTCAAGGATTTTCCAAGGAAAAGCATCAACAAGGCCTCCTGCCCCCTCGCATGTCATTGGCTACATTTGAGTTTTTGGAACTTTGTACTTAGTTTATAAGTTGAATTTGTACAAAGTCACAAACTATATTTTGATTGACATTTTGACAATTGTCTCCATCTAGTTATCTTTTATGCTATTGTGGCATGTTTTGTGCAATGTAATCAAAGATATGGATATTGATGATGAGAATCTATTCTCTACAATTTATTAGTTGAGCTCTATATTTTATTTGTTCTCAATATATCTATGGTTTGGAAATGCCCTTTAATTTTTAACAAAAAATAGTAATGTTTGACAGTTTTTCTTCAAGTTTCACCTTTTTGTAAATCCGATTTTTTCTTTATTTTTTCAAAAAATGCTACTTTGGTTTGCTGATTTTTTCCCAAAACGATTTATGCTTCTATGGAAGGGACCCTCTTTTGGGATTTTATGAGGAGCATCTCAGGCCCATTGTGACATGATAGTGGAACATTACAAACACCTTGCTTCATATGGAAGTCTATGTTCTCAATCCTAAATGGTATGCAACAAGACCTAGGAGAGTGCCTCCATCTCATGATGAAGAGGTGAAAGAAGGCTTCATGAAGACCCTTAGGAAAATGTAAATTGAAGAGGAATCTTCTTTACTTCACACACAGTGGCTTGCATTTGTAAATCTCCATGGTTGAGCCTTCAATAGGTCGAAGACAAAATTGGATAGAGCTACATTAGCTCAAACCAACCCTATTGGATGGTGGATGTGGTATGGCAAGGATGCACTAGAGTTGACGCTACATGTCATTCATCTTCTTTCATAGGTTGCCAATTCCTCCACTACAAAGAGGAACTAGTACACTTATAGCTTCATCCAATTAGTCAAGAGAAACAACCTTATCTCTAGACTATTGAAGATGTTGGTGGTTGTACACAATACTTTGCAGCTACAGAATCAACAGACTCCTAAGATCGTCAAAATCCAGCCTTACATCATGATGTTGATCCCAAAGATGCTATACAAATCAATGAGACGGGAGAGATTGCCTGGGGTTCCATTGCCTGAGGTAGCCCCTTATACTAATAGTGACTCAGGCTCGAGCTCTGATTTTGATTTAGACCTACCAATTACATCTGCTGATTAAGGACAGCCATATATTTTCTTAGTTCTATGTTTATGTCATTTCATAGTTGAAAATAGGACCGTTCATTTTTTTTTTTAATTCTTATTTAACGTGTATGCACATTGACAATAAAAGCATTTGAATTCTGTAAATCTGTTTGCAAATTCTCATGTGAAATCTCAATACAAGTCTAATACTATTTATTAAGCTTCTACAATGTCTGTGATGAATGCTTTATTAATGTTATGATATGAATATTATGAATATTTGAAATTTTCTATATTTTTAAAACTGTTCTTTTTTTTACAGTTGCCCCCTAAAAAATGACCCAAAAGTACCCGTCACAAAACTAATCCCACCATCCCCTGTCATCCCCTTCCCTGAAACTTGGGGGAGCATAGGAGATTAATCATCAGTAATTGCAATTTTTTTGCAGATTTTTGCTGCACTGCATGTAAATCATCCAAAATAAATATTTCCACACTAATATTCAGTACAACATTCATCCACAATGGCTTACGTGGATGAAAAAATAGATCAAAGAACAACTCAAGTTATCTACCGCAACCCCCAAAGGTGATATCTTTTTTGACAAATATCAAGAAAACAAATTTAATTTTGAATATACTAAAAGTTCATGTAAAGACTAGAACAGCCAGTTCATGTAAAGACTAAAACAGCCAGTATATTCAATTGTCTTCCTTTCCATTCCTCTGATAGATGATGTAAAGCTCACCATATTCTACAAGTCTTGGGTCAAATCAATTGTTCTAATGATCTCTAAGAGTTTTAATCTACTAAATAAATATTATATGCAGATAGTGTCCATCTTCAAATTGTTCTTTTTGAGGATATTGCTTACATTTTCTATACAGAAAAAGCAAATGGTAAAAGACATTCCTATTTTATTCTGATATAAATAATTATTTGACCAATATTTCAAACTAGGCTAGACACATTATTCAAAAATAAAGGCAAGAAAGGGGTTTTGAGATTTCTCTAATACAAGGTTGGGAAGTAATCTTCAAAGATATTACAGAGATAAGGAGATTCCATTTACATGGTAGGTATACAAAGCTATCTTCCACAATTGAAACAATGAAACTCTAAACAAGAGAGAAACTTACAGTGGCACTTCATTGTCATGTGGTATGAAATGTAGCACTCTACCCATCACAGCCAAACCCCTGTTCAAGCCTTCATGCAGGAACTGCATGGGTACTGGTTTTAATGATAGCTTAGCTGCATATAAACATAAAAATGCTTGAAAAGATCTTTGTTGAAAAGCAAAAAGTACTTAAGATGCATGTGCAAACAGAAGAGTAAGCTTCAGAACAACCATGAGTGTATTAAACCTAAAGTTGGAATTATACTGTGTTCATTTCCCAAGGCAGATAGAAGAGGCATGTGTCTCTTTGATTTCATCTTCCCCTGCATCACACAATGAATTAAATCAGAGATCAAACTCAACAGTGCGTATGAAGTTTGAACACATCAAGTTCAACCTAGAACAGGTTCAAACATATATCCAAATAGTTTTTAGCTTGTAAAGCAGTGTCAATTTGAAACCCCAAAGTAATATTTTTGAATTACTGAAAATATATAAGGCAATCTTAAGGAGCAAATCCTGGAGAAATGTGTTCATTTTGATCTTCATACAATTCAAACTTTAATTTTCAATTTATTTATTAAAAATTTAAATCCAAATTCAATAGATCCATGAAATAGTGAAATTAGTACAGATATACATCCAAATTTTATGACTCAATGAACTAGTGAACTCACAATGATCATTGAGACTCAATCACTCAGTGTACTTGATTCGGTTTGGTAGCATAAAGGGTTGTACTTTAACTGAATAATAACTTGTAACAAAAGGCCTTCTTTAAAAACTATATGCCAATGGTTCAAGTTTCAACATTTGGAAAAAAAAGCAAAATGACTCTAGCAGTTACATTATTTCATATAACCCAGATGGCAAACAATAAAAGCATAGAGAAGTGCACTAATAAATTGCTTTCTTCAGGAGGACAAATGACATCAATTGAGGCAGTCCTTCAACCCTTGCCCGTATATGTTCCCGTAATGTCCCATTCTCCGAGTTAGGCCTTTTTGGTGCCTGATTAGTCTATCTTTCCATCCAGATAAGCTAATGGCATTATTATGGAGGATGCCAGCCAGTCACAGGATTTTATTTCGCTTCAATTGGGTCAATATTCAGGATTTTAGAGTTTTCTAAAGTCTAGTCACTTAAATTTATATAATATCTTATAAAGTCACTTTATGTCTTAAGTTAAATTATAGTGAAAGTGACTTTAAGTGACTATAGTGACTTAAGTCATAAATTTAAGATTGCCTTTTTCTATTATCCCACATTGCCTTGAAGTTTGTGCTCCGCTGGGAAAAAGGCTATAAAAGTAGTAGTCACTCTCACATTGGAAGGAGGGAAAAATAATATATATTCTAAAAAAATAAACAAATCCCTGGTTAGATTTGTGACTGGTTTTATTTTCTTGAGGGCGAAGCCCCTTGAGGAAAAAATCTGGGAAGTTGAGCGTAGCCCCAGCATCTCATTAATGGTGGCCTCATTCATATTTCACAATGGAGCATAATGTGTGAGTTAAAAAAAATGTTATTGCTCAGCATTTTTAGTATTAAAACTTAGCAAGCAAGAAGACAGGTAGCATTTCAGAAATTGAGAGTATCAGTTCAAACATTGGCTTTACATATTAAGGAACATCAGAATTAAGTTTTCTAAGAGTTAGCAGTCAAGCAGCCTGCTCACTCAGCAAGGATTAAATAGATAAATATTCCAGCAAGCCAGCAACCAGCCAGGAAGCTTGACATTTAACGTTGAACCAACTCAAGTATAGGTTCTCGTGTGGAAGAAAGATTAATATTTTATGGCATGCCAAAGGGAGACACATCATTCGGAAACAACATTAGCTACAGGAAAAAAGGTATTTGTTATTTACGAACCTTCTCCATAGTGACCGAGTAATCTGGGCACAGTCACGAGCGGCTGCATTTGCAGTTGACTACTTTGGTTGATTCACTATCGGTCCATTTAAGGTTACACGTGGCATTCTACAGACCATGGCTTCCTTTTAGGTGGTGGTTTGAAGAAAAAAAAGTTCATACGACCTGAGACTTGTGATATTCCCGTCACCTGGGAGTTAGCTATCTCAGACTCCCACGTCGATCTTTTTATTGGACCGGAAATATCGTGGCAACTCCGCTGAGTAGTTTTTTGTGGTTGACGACAAGAGTAATACCTGTTTCCTTTGTTCACGACGCAGGGCACAGTAAACTTTGCATGCGAAATGCTTCTCTCTAAGACGGTTGTCAATAAGTTTGGATGACTCCATTCGGATGGTGCGGAACATGGAGTTCAAGCAGCTCACGCTAATAGTGCCGCAGACAAGGGTAAAGAAACCGTGAATGCCTGCAGTCAACAGGGGAATATGGAATAGCAGCATTCAGTAAATCTACACTGCCAGTACTACCGTTGCTAAAGATTATCACATAGCGTTCAAAATCAGGTGCATGATTACTAGTTCTGAACTCATTCTGAACACCTACGTATGTAGTTTGATATGACTTTTGGATTGAATGTTGAGAGTTTGAGTTCTCCTTATTGTCTGAGGCTGTAATATTGTTATTAAATATCAGTTTGATGCAATCCCATTGAATTATTTGTCTCTGCAACTTCTCTTCCTTGGTTACACTGTAATTTTGTTATTTGGAAACTATAAACTCATTGGCAAATTAGCAACCAGTAGGAAAGAACTCTGAACTGCCCTGCATACAAACTGTATAATCAAATTGTTTTGAGCTTCTAAAGGAGATTTTTCAGTTTAATATCCTACAAGAGATACTACAGTGGTATCAGAGTGTTCGCTCCTGCCAGCTTATGGGACTTTTTACTTTGAATGCAACAGTATAACAGGGACTCGCGTGGGGTTTGGAGACCCCCTACTATTCTTGAGGGACAGACAGTTTCAAAGTATATTGGGGTATCTACTAGATAGGTTGAACAGGGAATACAGGTTGAACAGGGTGTACAGGTGACGGGCATGGCCGAGGATACAGATAGAGAAGCAAGGGAAACCTTGAGAGCACTTCGGGATGGACAGACGCATATTGCAGATGTACTACAGAAGCTTACAGGTGTCATTCAGCAGTTAGCCACAGTACCCCGGAGACCCCGGAGCCATCACAATGGAGGGGACAGTGTAGTTGGATAACCCAGGGCAGCTAGAGCTCCAACCCGTACCTCAGATAGGCCCTTGATTCCTATTTTTGCAGAAAATAATGCAGAGGAAGAGATAGTACAGCCAGAGGCAGCAGCGATACTCCCAGAGAATACTATGACTATGCATGATGAGTGGGACATGTTACTGGAGAATATTAAAACTGATTTATCCTTTGTTCAATACATGGCTCAAAAGAGGGAGTTTGGTAGATTGCACCAGGATAGGAGACCGAGGGCCCAAAACAGAGACTTAAAACATGCCATGAACAAATTAACTCTTCATACTTTTGATGGCAATGGTAAGACATCCGCTAGAGCTTCGATTCACAAGCTAGATACCTTTCTGACACTTAAGCCAATGTTAGAAACGGAAGCGATAAAATTCGCCACAATGCACTTAGATGGAGCAGCATACAATTGGTGGCATCATGGTCTTGTCACCCAGGATCATGGGTTGATTACATATTACGAGACTTTCAGCACCAAGCTGATTACCCATTTTGACAGGAAGGATATAGAGGTCTACTACAGGGACTTAGCTCAGTTGAGACAAAGTGGATCTTTGGATCATTACATCGATGAGTTTCAGAGGATCTCTATTATGGTTCCTGATATGTCTGAAAAGCGTAAGATGATGTTATTTATTGAGGGCTTACAGGATAAATTTAAGGGCTTGGTTAAAGTCCTTAAACCAGATACTTTGGATGATGATATTAAGCTAGCGCATGATTTAGATGCTCCTACTTCTATATTGCAGCCACCTAAGAAACCATTTAAGGGGTCTTCTTCAATTCAGAAGAATAAAAATCAGAATAAAAACACTCCCCCCAAGTTGGATTTTGAGACACAGAATGAGTTGAGGAGAAAAAAACTATGTTTTAGTTGTAGAGACCCGTGGACTCCGGATCATAGGTGCCTAGGCAAAGGCAAAATACACTATATTGAGGTGGTTTTGATGGTGAGAATGAGGAGCAGGAGGACAGCGATGAGGAGGTTAATGAGGAGCAGCCCCATGATGAAAAGAAAGAAAACCTTGCCCTTGAACAACCTCCTATTACCCTAGCATCTCTTTCTAGAATCCCCACATGTCATCTCTTCCGCTTGAAGGGAGTGGTTAAGGGACAATGCATTGTTTGTCTTTTGGATATAGGCACAACACATAACTTCATCAGCACATCCATGGTATCTAAAAGGAGATTACAAGTTGATGATATTCCTGAGTTCAAGATCAAGGTGGCAGGAGGTGATATTTTGAGCTGTAAAGGGAAGGTTTCCGGACTTCCGATTCACTTTGGTGACTACCTCTTAGAGGCTGATTTTAATGTTATTGATTTGGACAGTTTAGATGCTATTTTGGGAATGCATTGGTTACAAACTATTGGCAAGTATACTATTGATCACAAGTTGAAACAGTTGGAGTTTATGCAGGGTGATCAGCAAGTGGTCCTTAAGGCCATGCCAGATGATGGACCCAGGTTGGTGTCAGCTCAAAGGATGGAGGCCATCATGAGACATGACAACCTAGTGTGGGCAGCCCAATGTTTCATTTCCTCTAAATCTACATCAGCTTCTGAGCAGCAGGTTCACTTTGACATTCAGGTTATGCTTGGTAAGCACAAGCAGGTTTTTGAGGATATTCCTCCAGGCATTCCTCCAAACAGAGGTTGCGAGCATATTATTGAGCTAGAGGGGGGCACCAAGCTTGTTACCACTACTCCTTATTATCATCCCAAGCACTATAACAAGCAGGTTTTTGAGGATATTCCTCCAGACAAAGGTTGCGAGCATATTATTGAGCTAGAGGAGGGCACCAAGCCCGTTATCACTACTTCTTATCGTCATCCCAGGCACTATAAAGAGGAGATAGAGAAAACGATTAAGGAGCTCCTAGACATGGGGCATATCAGGCCTAGTTCTAGCCCCTTTGCTTCTTCAGTGGTTTTGGTGAAGAAGGATGGTACTCTACAGATTTGTATTGATTACCGTGCACTCAATAAGAGGACCATTAAAAACAGGTATCATATTCCCTGCATTGATGAGTTGCTAGATGAGTTACATGAGCGAGTATACTTCTCAAAGATGGATCTTCGATCAAGATACCATCAGATACGTGTCCATGAGGAGGATGTTCATAAGACAGCTTTCAGATGCCACTTCGGACACTGAGTTTTTGGTGATGCCATTTGGGCTCACTAATGCACCTGCTACATTCCCGTCATGTATGAACCATATCTTCAAAAGGCAGTTGCGCAGAAGTGTTTTGGTGTTCTGCAATGATATTTTGATTTATAGCAGGACTTGGGAGGAGCACTTACGACACTTAGAGGACGTTCTTAGCATCATGGAGGAGCATTCTTTGTTTGCGAAAGAATCCCAGTGTGAGTTTGGATTGACCGAGATTCTTTACTTGGGGCATGTGATAGGTGCGGACGGAGTTAAGGTGCACCAGGAAAAGATTCAGGCAATTCTTGATTGGCCACCTCCAAGGAACCTATCAGATTTGAGAGGCTTCCTTGGTCTTTGTTCATATTACAAGAGGTTCGTTAAGGGATTTTCTCAGATAGAAGCTCCCCTCACCGATCTTACTCGGAAAGGGGGATTCAGGTGGACAGATGATGCAGAGTCAGTTTTTCACAAGCTCTAAACAGTTATGAGTACTTGTTTGGTTCTTGCACTTCCGGATTTCTCTCAGGCCTTCGTGTTAGAGTGTGATGCTTCAGGGGATGGGATTGGTGCAGTTCTTATGCAGGATAGGCATCCTATATCCTATGAGAGCAGGAAACTTAAGGACAATGAGAGACTATACTCTACCTACGATAAAGAGATGCTAGACATCATGCATGCTCTTGCTAAGTTCAGGCAGTACTTAGTGGGTGGCAAGTTCATTGTTAAAACTGAACACAACAGCTTACGTTACTTTCTGGAGCAAAAGGAGTTAAATGAAAGGCAGAAAAAGTGGGTCAATAAGATACAGGTGTATGATTTTGACATTGAATATGTCAAAGGGAAGAATAACATAGTTGTCGATGCTCTTTCCAAGAGACCCCCAGTAGCATCTTGTTGCGCTATATCAGAGATTTCAGCAAACTGTAAATCTCAGCTGCTAGTAGAGTATTCTAAATATACTCTAGCTTGTGAGATCATGGATGGACAGTTTCAGGACAGCAGGTATAAGGTTATTGGCAATGTGATTTACTATAAGGATAGGGTTTACCTAGTGCCAGAATCTGGACTTAAGGCAAAAATAATGAATGCTATTCATGATGCACCATCAGTGGGACATCTGGGTTACTTTAAAACCTAAAGACAGATTAGAGAGAGGTTCTCATGGAAGGGCCTCAAGGATGATGTCCTCCAGCATGTCAGAGAGTGTGTGACTTGTCAACAGAATAAGTCAGGCATGAGCATCCTACCAAGTTATTACAGCCCCTACCTATTGCAAAGTAGAAATGGGAGAGTATCTCGATGGATTTTATCACAGGGTTGCCGAGAGCATAGATCACATACTCGGACTCGGAGAGTACTCGGCAAGCCCAATTTTTTTGACTCGGCAAAGACTCAATGAAAACTCGGCAAAGACTCGGCAACTTAAAATGTACTATTATTTCTTATAAAACACCTTTCCTTTTTGCAAAATTCTATTGCAAAATGTATCAAATGAGTTTAATTTTAAAAACCATGAGGAAGTGTTCATTGTCAGACCTCCAGCACTGCCCTAATTCATCTCCCGATCTCAAACCTAGCTGGGCAGCGGCACAAGGACATTTCTATCACTGCTGTAGCACATCTACAGTCCTTCACAGCAATTTCAACCTACATTTTTGCATGCTTTTAATACATTGGTACTTATTCATCACAAACTCACTATTAGAGTGAATCAACATCATTGTATTTGCTGGAAACTGCACTCAGGAGTTGCACACATCAGATCATCATCAAACAACTAAATAACTCCGCCAAGGTTTGATGATGATCCAACATGTCAGGCTCCTATAGCCAGCAAGCAGATCCTTCTGGGACCTGCTGCTGTTCCTTCATACTTGGGAGTTGGGACAGTTCTGAGTATTGTTTGGAAAACATGTAGGTCTGTAACCAGCAACTGGACAACTAAATAAGTTGTGGACATTCCCACTGTTGTACAGAATATTTGTAGCACATGTTGGAGAGTTATCTGATTGTAATTCTTAAGCTAATTAGCTGAGTTCACCATACAGCATTGTATATCTCTGAGTCTCTGACATTGAATAAAATATTAGTTGGTGAGGCTACAACTTCTGTCATGTTGATTGGAAATCTGACCTAAACTTTGTTGTTCAGTAAGGGATTTCTAGTGTTTTTCCCTTAATTACAATTTGTGTCAGCATTACAAATGGTTTCAGTTGGTTTATGTTCAGAAAACACAAAGGAATCTCATAAGAAATACACAAATCTACATTAGATATATCACAATTTCTCACATAGTACCCATTGCAAAATATTTGATTGTTCAACACACATTGATTACAAACTGACATCGTCATACGAAGCTAGATAGTGGAAACGAATACAATAGCTTTCTACTAACTAATATCTATTATTAATTTATGATTATTGTATTTAAAGATCACCATCATAAATTTCATATTTAGGCAACTTAGACATTAAAAGTTTTCACATCTTCCTCTTCCCTGCCCTAGAGAAATAATGGGAGATAGAGGGTATGGTCCTCATGCTCGAATCTGGCTCCCTGCTTGGTGTAGTAGATTGCGCCTGTGTCTCCACCATGCTAGTAGGTGGAAGTGGCTCCTCCTCCACCATATCAATCTCATCTAATCCAATCTCCCTTGCTTCTGTTGCTGGCAAATCCTCCATAGCCTGCCTCTCAAAATCAGCAATCTCATCCTCCGTAAATAAGGAGGGCTCATTATCCTGCACAGTCCAATCACTGTAGGGATCAATGTCATCCAAATCAATGAGTTCATTTGGCTGGTCCTGCACCTTTCTTGTGCGAAAGCGAAGGTTATACTGCACAAAAACAAGATCATTGAGGCATTTTTGTGTCAACTTATTACGCTTCTTTGTGTGAATGGCATCAAACAAACTCCAGTTCCGCTCACAGCCAGAAGCACTACAAGGTTGAGACAAAATTTGGAGGGCTAGCCTTTGCAAATTTGGGGTGTTTCCACCAAAATCTTCCCACCAAGAACCTGCAAATAAGATATTCATTTTTTTGTGTAAATAAACAATATTCTATTAATAATTGCAATTCATAACTTGCAAGATATGGGGAGTCACTTTTTCTTACTTGGTGTTTGGATCCCTCTTCCTCGTACACACATTTTGGAAGAAAACAATTGCCCCCTTCCCGCCTTATAGTTCTGCAACTCTAAAAGGATGAGGTCTATTGTTGCACTTATAGGTGTCTTCCTCTCAATACATGTGAATAGACCCTCCATAACCTCCCCATTATCATCTGTGAAGCTACCAGACTCAGAGAAGTAGAACTTCGGGTTGAGAAAGTATCCCGCTGCATGAATGGGATGGTGGAGTTGATTATTCCACCTTCGATCAATGATGTCCCAAATAGGGGCAAATCTATTTGCATCCCCCTTGTAATAGTGTTGGATGGCCTCTTTGGCCCTATCCATTGCCTCATAAAGATATCCCATCACATTTTTCTCGCCATCCACCAAGCGCAAGACCCTCACCAATGGCTCAGTCAACTACAAAGTACAAAGTAGAAACAAATTTAAATTACAACTTGCAATGAAACAAAATACTTCTAAAGTTCAAAACTAAAATTGAAGGATTCAATTTGAAAATTAAATCAAGTGGAAGTTACCTTGACAATCTCTAATGCTCTACTTGAAAATTCACCATCAAAAATTATTTTTACAATCTTTTCTCCATCAGCCTTCTTGAGTAAGTTGAGTCTACCCATGGTTGACTTACAAACATTTGCTTCAGGGGAGTCAATAAACTAGTAATGCTTTGCAAAGTTAGGAAATTTGTTGCAAACCTTGTAGCTCCTGATCGTACAAGTTCTTTGCCCTTGGTGTGCTCTCTCATCAATTGAAGAACCCACGGGTGATTATATATATATTTTGTTATATCTCTTGCTTCTTCTACAATTGGTTTCACCCAATCAATTTTGCGTATGTCCTCCAAAAGAAGGTCAAGGCAATGAGCTGCACATGGGGTCCAAAAGAGTGTTGGATGTCTCTCTTGAAGCAATCTTCCAGCTGCCACATATGCAGCTGCATTGTCAGTAACAACTTGGACAACATTTTCTATCCCCACCTCTAAAACAACCTCCTCCAACATTAAGCTCAAATTTTCTGCATTCTTTATATGTTAGAGGCATCAATTGACTTAAGAAAAACCATCACTCCATTTGAAACCACTATAAAATTGATAAGAGTGCGATTTCTTCCATCTGTCCAACCATCTGAAAGAATTGAGCATCCATATTTTTGCCATTGCTTCTTTTCAACTTGAACAATTTCTTTTGCATCTTGAATAGCATCTTGGAGCAACCTACCACTTAAATCTCTTGGACTAGGGGCCTTAAAACCTTTTCCTGCAATTGTCAATGCTGTCACCAAACTCTCCCAATATGGACTCCTTGCCACGTTGAAGGGAATGTTGTTATAATACCAAATGTTTGCACAAGCCTTGTCTGCTTCCTTGTGTACCTCCTTATTGCACCCAGTTCCTTCCAATGAAGGTTGTGATCCTAGTTCATTTCTAGGCACAAAATTGAATTTGATTGAAGTGGCACAAGATGATTCGCCACGTACACGTGGACTGCGAGTAGAGCCAACAATGTGTTGCACATCCATCTCAGTTATTGTTGAACATGACAAAGTAGGAGCAATGGCTTCTTGTATGGCTGCTTGTTGCCTTGCTCTCTCCAATTTCTTTTCATCTAGTGCTGCAAGGAGGGCCATCATCTCTCGTTCGACCTCTTCAGGACATGATTTACATGGCTTGGCATCACGACAAGGAATGCCTGCAAGATGGTATTTAAGGCGATTGATGCCTCCACTATGCTTCTTCATGCACCACGTACAAATAACAGTCCCTGGTACCAGTCCCATTATGCCATGTTTCCAAGTGGGGTCACGGCTTCCAAGGGGTTTCCTTCCAACAGATTGACTAGCATTAGCTGTGTTCAAAGTAGATGCGGAGCCTGATGCCATTGTGATAATATTAAGCAACCTACAAAATTAATAGCAACCAAGAGAAAAAACATATAAGCATTGAGCTAAAACTATAAATAATTTTCACTACATTTATTATATTTACGAACAATTTATTAATATAAAATTATGAATGCCTACTTTATAAAACTTTTCGTAATTAATATTAAAAAAAAAAACTCTATTTAAATCTAATATACATATTAATAGTCACTAAAGATATAATAAAATATCTTTTAATCAAATTATAATATATATTATTATATTGATTAAAATTTAATATAATCAATATAGACATTTTTTTAATTTGTATACACTTACAAATTTAATGTTTTAAACAATATTAATTTCTATTTATATCAATATTAAAATTTAAAACAATAGAAAATAATAAGGAATGAAATTTAAATATTTCAATATTTAAAATTTAGATCATATTAAAGTTATTCTCATTTAAACAATATTAAAATTTAAAATAATATAAAAAATAATTTATATTAAATTTTTTTATACAGGGCCTAGATCAAAACTTTCACATCTAAATAAAAGCTAGTTAGGAAACTAGATAAATGAATTATTATTCCATTAAAGATGGGCAATGCAATACATATATAAATAAAGAGGGTAAAATAAATAAATTCTAATTTTATTTTGATTCGCTTATTTAAATATCCGTCTAAATTATTTAAAAATTTCAACTTTTATACTGTTAATAAATTAATACTAAAATATTAAAATATTTGAAACAATATAAATAATATTAAAATTATTTACATTTAAACAATATTAAAATTTAAAACAATTTTATGGAGACCTCTCAACGGCAACAGTCATGGAGACCAGGGGGAAGGAATCAGTTTTAGCGACCTTATGGAGGCAGATATGAGGATGCATGGAGGCAGAATCAATGGCCCTTCAATAGATGAGGCCAAGAGCCTTTCAACAAGGGTTTTTTGAAGCGAGGCAGTGGGGACAAGGAGGCATAGAATGGTGCGGGGAGGTATGGTAGGAGAGGGGGGAAGAGTGTGGTTGACAAAAGGGATTTCCAGGGTCGAATGCAAGTCGGAAAAGACTTCAGGTTTAGTCATATCCAAGGCCTAGCAAGCCTGAGGTAGGTTTTCACCTAGAGAAGGGTACATCCTTTGAGGTTTCTTCCTATGCGGATGTGGTTCTGAACAACCCTTAATGGATGGAAGAGAAAACTAGGTTGGAAGATCATGCCCTGGTAATGAAATGGCTTGGCCCATGGCCGTCTTTCTCAAAGATAAAAGCTTGGTGTGAACATAGTTGGCAAAGTTCATTCATTCCTCTGAAAACTTTATGTAATGGTTTCTACATTATTATTTGTGCTTCGCCAGAAGATAGGGACTGGATTCTCTGTAATGGGCCGTTTTTCATTGACGGTAAGGGTCTTTTCTTAAAGAAATGGAATGTTAACTTTGACCCGGAGAAGGAAATTGTTAAGGAAACACCGATATGGTTCAAGATGAATAACCTCCCTGAGGAATATAGGACTGATGAAACGATCAAGATCTTAGGTGAATCTCTAGGCAAATATGTCAGATGGGAAGAAGTTATCAATGAGGTTACCTATGCTGTAACGTCGAGGGTTTTGGTTTGGAGACAAACCTGCTACAAGCTCCCTTCTCATATTACTATTCATACAAACAAAGGAGAATGGAGACAGGCTCTAGCAGCTGAGGCGGATGAGTTTGATGGTTTGGAACGAGATGTTAAAGATACCCATGGTCTTGATAGAGGTAAGTTGCCTGTTGATTCTCTTTTCACCCATCGCATTATACAAATGACAGAAAATCTTCATGATGTGATGGGATCTTCTTTATCTCCCTCACTTCCTATGGATGTTCTTGCAGTAGAGGATAGAGGAAATGTGTGTATGGATAGACCCGTGCTCTTAGAAATTGATAGGACTCTTTTTTTGGCCTCTCCTCCCAACAATACTATGGTCGAGAACCCTTTGTCCACCCAAAGAGTTTGTGAGACTCCTCTGTCTACCTGGATCAATGACAAAACTGGTGCGAGGTTTGCTGTCGAGGATGACTCTCTTGATGGAATACTGTTGCATAGCCTAGCGGAAGATGATGTGCTTCAGGGGTATGTGGTAAAGGAGATAAGTCCTTCGATGCACATGAGAAGGGATCTCCGGCATGAGGATTGCATGGCTCCTCTTGTAATGTATGAAATACCAAAGGATGCTATAGATGGGGATAGAAGTGCTAACCCGATAAATGACCTCTCCTCTGCTAGTGTTGGCTTAGAGGCAAAATCTGAAAACAAAGACTCGGACTTAGGAAAGATTAAAGAGATTGTTGATGGCAGGATTTCTCCTATAAGAAACTTGGAAGGTCTTTTTGATGATGTCAGGGACAGTGGAGGAGATCTCATTGCTGCTTCAAAATCGATCTATGGACATAGTGAGGGAGAAGGAGAGGATGTTTTAGGTGTCTTTGATACACCAAATATCCTAAGCCCAAGGGGCATTTTGTAGGAGGAATCATCATTAAAAGGCCCTAGATTGCAGGAAAAAAAGAAAAGAGGGGCTAGATCTACTAAGGAGAAATTGGAAATGGCTGGTTGTGCAGCAAACCAAACAAAATTGCTGAGATCGGGAAAGGGATATACCCTTTCCCAGCAGCAATGAGGATCCTATCGTGTCATGTCAGGGGCTGCAATGCCCTTAACAAGCTACGCTTGATCAAGCGTGGCCTTGATCAAGCACGAGCTGACTTGATTCTATTGCAGGAAACTAAGTTGAAAGATGGTGACGATGTTTCATTCAAAAGATGTTTTCGGAAGTTGGAGGGCTTCTTTTCCTTTTCTGTGGGTGCTTCGGGTGGTCTTTGTGCTCTTTGGGATCCGGCAGTTATCTCTGTCCGTCTTACTGCCCAGACTATGAATTACCAATGGTTAGAGGTGCATTCGAAGCAACTAATGGTGTCTTTCTTTGTCCTGAATGTTTATGGACCCAACAACTCTGTTGCAAAGGAAGGCCTCTGGAATGATCTCGGTAAGATTTTGTCCTCTAATAAAGATGCCTTATTTTTTATAGGTGGGGATTTCAATGCTATTCTAAGTTCGGGTGATAAAAAAGGTGGGAAGGGTTGTGGTGGCAAAAGCCACCGAGACTTTGCTGATTTTGTTTGGCCTCACGAATTAAGAGAGATTATGTTTAAGGAAGGGGATTTTACTTCGAATAATAGGAGTGGTTTTTTGAACATAGCTGAGAAACTTGATCGCTTTTTCAATTCTGGCCCATGGGATAATTTCAGTTGGTTATGCAGTGCTATAGTCCTACCTATATCTAGTTCAGACCACTTTCCCATATGCAGTAATATTAAGGAGGATGTCACTCCTTTGAGGTCCCCCTTCAAGTTTGAATCCATGTGGTTCCGGGATCTGGACTTACAATCACTTATTGCTAAATGGTGGGGGGAGGCTCCTGATGTTGATGGTAATTTCGCTTTCAAATTTTTTAAACGATTGCAATATGTTAAAGAGCAATTAAAAATCTGGAATAGATTATCCTTCAAAAATATTTTTGCTGAAAAATTGCTTATTGAGGATGATTTGGAAGCGTTGAATCAGAAGGTGATAGCTAAATGGGATGGATGAAATGTCCTACTTGGAGGAGAAAGCTTTACTCAGTAGATATAAGGAAATTTTGGCTAGGGAGGAGATATTTTGGAGACAGAAATCTAGAGTGATGTGGCTGAAGAATGGTGATCGTAATACAAAAAAATTTCATTCTTCGGTGAAAGAGAGGAGGATTAGGAATAGGATTTTCTCTATTTTTGACAAACAGGGGCGAGTACTAACGGAGCAAGACCAAGTTAACAAGGAAGTTGTAGACTATTTTCAGGATTTGTTCACTGATACTAGCATCCCATATGATGGTTTGGATGATTTTTTTTAAAAAATTCCTTGTATTTTGTCTAAGGATCAGAACTCTAGGATGATGGCTCCGGTTTCTAAGGAGGAAGTGAAGAATGCTCTTTTTAACCTTGATGGGGAGAAGGCCCCAGGGCCTGATGGTTTTCCTGCTCTATTTTTCCAGAAGATGTGGCAGGTTATAGGGGATGATTTGTGGAGAGTTGTGGAGGAATCCCGTAGTGGTGGTTTTATATTAAAGGATTTCAACAACACCTTTTTAGCCATTATTCCAAAGAAAGATACTTGTCTTTCCTTTGATGACTTCAGGCCGATAGCCCTATGCAATACTGTATATAAGGTGATATTCAAAGTGATGGCAAATAGGCTGAAACCCCTTTTGAAGTTTCTTATTTCTCTGGAGCAGAGCAGCTTTGCACCGAACAGATCTATTTTTGAGGGTATTATTGTAGCCCATGAAGCTATACATACTGTCCGGAAAGCCAAAACCTCTAAATTCATGATTAAGCTAGATATTAAGAAAGCTTATGACCATGTCAATAGAGACTTCCTCCTAATGGTTTTGAAAGGTTTTGGATTTTGTAGCTCATGGCTAAAATGGGTAAACAGCTGCATGTCAACTACTAGAATCTCAGTTCTTGTTAATGGAAGCCCTCAAGGCTTTTTCGAAACAACGAGAGGCCTAAGACAAGGAGATCCCATTTCTCCCCTTCTCTTCATTTTGATGGCTGAAGCTTTTGGGAGGATGATTTCATGGAATAGACAGCAGGGGTTATGGAAGGGTATTACTATTGCTGAAGGTGTGGATCCAACTACTCATTTGCAGTTTGTAGATGACAATTTCCTCACGGGGGATGCCTCGTTAAGAGAAGCTAGAGTCATTAAAGACTCATTAGACTCCTATGCTAAGGTTTTGGGGCAAGTTGTCAATTGGAAGAAGTCTGATATCTTCTTTTTTAACACTAATGCAGGGCTGAGAGGTCATATTTGCAAAATCTTAGGGATGAAATAGAGGGCCCTACCATGGAAGTTTTTGGGGGTTCCCCTTTTTGATGGAATTTGCAAACCTCAGTTATGGAATGATTTGACAGAGCAGTGTTTCAGAAGAATGGAAAGCTGGAAAGGGAGGTGGCTCTCGTCTGCAAGACGTATCCTTCTTCTTCAATCAGTTATTTCTACTATTCCCATTTATTCAATGAGTTGTCTAAAGATTCCTCAAGAGGTCTTGGAGAATATAGAGAAAAGGATGAGAAAATTCTTTTGGTGTGGTAATCAGGAAGAGTTTAAATGGCCTCTTATTTCCTGGGATAAAATCTGCAAGTCTAAAAAGGAAGGTGGTGTTGGATTGAAGGATTGGAGGAGGATGAACCTTGCGATGGGAGCTAAATTGGTTTGGAACATTTATGAAGAGCCGAACAAGCTATGGTTGAAGATTGTCAAGGCAAAGTATCTTGGCACTTTTGATGATGAATGTATTTTAAAAATACGCAATCCTCCTAGGGGCTCAACTGTTTGGAATTTTATCGTAGATTGTAGGAAAGTCATAAATGATCATACATCGTGGAGCATTGGGGATGGCAGAAAGGCCTTGTTTTGGAAGGATTCGTGGAATGATTATCCCCCAGTGCTTAGGGAAGCTAAGTTTGAAGAGCTAAGTAGATTGATGACTGTCTTATGGGGCGATAAGTTTGCTGATTACTTGGAACAAAGGGACTCAAAATTTGGTCCGGTTTGGGTGTGTAGAAGTCTTGATAACATTACTTTTTTTGTGGAGCAGAAGAGCTTAATGCTAGAAATGTTTCAATCCAAGAAAGTCTTTATATCTTCTATGGCGGATAGATTGATTTGGAGTGCCTCATCCTCTGGTTCGTATTCGATCAAATTAGGTTATAAAGCCATGGACCAATAGGAGGAGATGAGGGGGTGGCCTGTTAGTCTGTGTTGGAATAAGGCATGTTTACCAAAGGCTGTTTCTTTTTCGTGGTTGGTTGTTAATGGCAGAGTCCTCACTGGGGAAAGAAGGAGAAGATTTGGATATCAGGGGCCAACTATGTGTGGTCTTTGTAATAGTGCTTCTAAGGATGTGAATCATCTGTTGCTTAACTGCCCTTTTGCTAATGAGTGTTGGAATTATATAAGAGCAAAATTAAGTTGGATAGGTCCCCTTCCAAAATCAGTAAGGGAAACCTTTGAATGTTGGCCCTTACACAAGACTAAGTCTGCTTTGGCCTCTATTTGGTATGTGTGCCCTTCTATTATCATTTGGGAGATATGGAAGGAGAGAAATAGAAGGATTTTTCTTGACAATTCGGAACCGCTGGATAAGGTGAAAATGAGGATTTTTTTGTCAATAGAGGAAGTGATGAAAACTGCTATTTTCTCCCAAAAGGGATCAGTTGTTTATTCATTTGAGGATAGGAGAGTGCATGCTGAGTGGCCAGGATTGAAGTTGCAGGATGGTAACATGGTAAAGGATTGCACTGTCCCTTTGCAGAAGGTTGACATTAAATGGAAACCTCCGGACGAAGGCTGGGTGAAAATCAATTTTGACGGGGCTTCTCGTGGTAACCCTGGACCCTTTGGCGCTGGGGCTGTCGCCAAAGATGAGGGTAATATCATTGCCTTTGCAGCTCAAAAATTGCAAAATGGCACAAATAATGAAGCCGAAATAAAGGCGGCCTTGCTTGATGTTAACCTAGGAATAAAGTTGAAAGTAAGGAAGATGCACTTGGAGGGTGATTCACAGATAATCATCAATATGTTATGTAATGGAGAGATGAAGGCTTGGCATTTGTCAAATTTTGTTCAGATTATAAATAAAAAATTGCTATCTTTCGATGACTACAAATTAAGTCATGTAAAGAGGGAGGGGAATCGAGATGCTGATGTGGTGTCCAAGTGGGCAGTTAGCATGGAAAGTAATAATGATCTGTATTTTGAGGATTGTGCTAAGTGGGCAAAAATGATGTGAGCGAATGATGTGAATGATTTTTGGGGTTCGGACAAGATTTGGGAGTAGCTGATGTTGGAGAGTATGCCGTCAGCATATTTATTTCTGTGATATTACAATCAATTCCCCCAATGTAAGGATGCTATCCTTTTTGCATCGGCCTTATGTCTCAATGATGTTTTTATACGTCCGAATCCAAGTTGGTGTGGCACGAGCGAGTTTTTGATGTGGGTGGCAGCGTTTTTCTTTCTATTAATGGTGGCACGAATGAAGCTCATTCAGATTGATGATGAGATTGCTATTAATTGGGGGTTTCTTCATTTGTTTCGTGCAGTTGTTTTTGTGTTTCCCTTCGTTGTTGCAGGTTTGCTGTGGTGGTCATTTGGAGGTGGCTATGGAGGCGACTTTCTCTATTGACACAGAGAAACAACAAAAGGCATTTAAAGGGCCAGTCAGCAAGGGGCGGATGATGGGCCTATTAAGGGTGAAGAATGCTGGTGTAGCCTTGGCAGCCATTGAAGTGTTGGGGGAGCAATTTCAGAATCGAAGGAAGAAATGGCGGGTTAATGTTGATGTGGTTTCAATGGTGGTGGCGTGGGCTTTACAGTTAGGCGAACCTGAAGACACAGTGAAGACTGTGATCATGGATATCTTTGATAATGATTTATTAGTTGGATTGGACTCAATTTTAGAATGGTCTTACCCGGGAGTGGGATTTAACTATGTAGAATGTTTTGAGGACGAGGAAGGAATGCTTTATGGGAAGGTCCCATTTCTCCGTTGGTGGGGTAAGGTGGAAAAAGATATTTATATTGCTGATATCGGACGGAAATGGCGATGTTTGAAAGATGAACTGGTGCGAGCTCAGGAGTTAGTTCAGGCAAGGACCAAGGCTTTTGAGGCGTCTGTGCCTAGGAAGAAACGGGGGACACACAAGCGAAAGGGGTTGTGGGGCGGTGATGGTGTTTAACTTCGGTTAAACCTGGCTTGCTGGGATAAGGTTGAATGGTTTTTTGGGGATCTCAGGTCTCTTTTTGACTATGGAATGCTGGAAATTTGGTGTGGTTTCTGTGGCATTGTTCTTCCTCTGGTTCAAACCCTTAGCTTATGTTTTCTCTGATGGAAGATGGTGTTTTTGTTATGCGTCGATTCGGGATAGCGTCTAAGGTGGTTTCGGCTGGTGTTTTGTGGTGATGGTGGTGTTATGGTTTTTTGATATGGTCAAATAATCTGGTTAACAATGTTGGCTCTCGATGGGTGGTTGGATGCGGTTAAGGCATAGCCCTTTTTGATAACTGTTTCGTGTGGGATGTTATATGGGGTCTCAGTTTAAGTTGTTTATGAAATCCTGTTGTGGATTTAATGTAATTATGATGCTTATGTAATCTCCTTTTTTTATGAATAAAAAATACATGTTATAGATCAAAAAAAAAATTTAAAACAATTTTAAAAAATAATAACAATTAAATCTAAATATTTATACTTTTAACTTTAACCTATAAAATTTTAATATTTAACCATGTTAAATTCTAAACTATTAATTAATCAAATATTTAATAGCTCCTATAAAAAAAAGAAATGATATAGAAATCTAACTATTTTAAAAATTTAAAATATGTACATTTAAAATTTAAAGTTAAACTATATTAAATTTAAAACTTCAAACTATAATGAATGGATTTTTATTTAATCCATCAAATTATGAACGATATAAAAAATAATGAGCTCTAAGTATTTTAAAAGCATACATTTAAAAATTAAACTTAAAAGTTAAAACTATATTAAATTTAAATCTTAAAACTATATTACATTTACATTACGAAGGGTATAAAAAAATAATGAGATTTAAAAATTAAACTTAAAAGTTAAAACTATATTAAATTTAAACCTTAAAACTATATTACATTTAAATTACGAACAATATAAAAAAATAATGAGCTATAAGTATTTTAAAGACATACATTTAAAAATTAAACTTAAAAGTTAAAACCATATTAAATTTAAACCTTAAAACTATATTAAATGTAAACTTAAGACGATTAAATTTAAACCTTAAACTATATTAAATTTAAAACTATATTGAACTTAAACTATGTTAAAATATCGAATGGCTTTATCCTTGACGTAAGAATGGCTTCCTCCTTGACGGAAGAAAGAAATGAAATGAATTAATGGACAAGCATTGCAGGTAATTTTTATTTCTAATCCTCAAAAAATGAAACAGATTTACGCAGAACAGACAAGAGCTGCTATTATAGATTACAAAATCAGCTGCAACTCTTTTCTGCGGAAAAACAGGCTATTACCATTACCAAATACTAACCTGATTTCTTGTGATCGGAAAACTTTATCAAATCCGTGTTGTGTGTTTTCTGATGTGCGAGTAGGGTTTTTAAAGCCTCGGAATAGAAGAAATAAAATTAGAAACAACGCAAAGAGGGAAACAGCAAAAACTCTGCATTTTTTCTCGGTCTTTTCCCCTTTTTTTTCCCTCAAACTAACAGCGAAAATATTTGCCGCGTTTTCGCTGAGTTTAAAGCAATTTTGCTGGCGAGTTGGGAGCGAGTTTACGGCCTAAAATGGTGCGCAAGTTAACACGCGAGTTGCTCTCCCAACCAAAAAAACTGCGAGTACTCATACACTCGGTGAGTACTCGCCGAGTGTGTAAACCATGGCCAAGAGTTCAAGGCAGGGATAGCATATTTGTGGTGGTTGATAGATTGACTAAATTTGCTTACTTTTTTGCTATTGCAACGAATTGGTCAGCCTCTCAGGTGGCTAATTTGTTTTTCAGGGAGGTTTTCAAGTTGCATGGTCTACACAAGACCATTGTGAGCGACAAGGACAGCAAATTCCTTAGCATCTTTTGGCAAGAACTAAATTGACCCCCAGCACTAGCTACCACCCGCAGACCGATGGTCAGACGGAAATTGCGAATAAATGGGTGGAAGGGTATCTTCAGAATTCTGTAGCGGGACAGCAAAGAGCTTGGGTTAAATGATTATACTTAGGGGAGTATTGCTACAACTCCACTTACCACATGACCATTGGTATGTCACCATTTCGAGCTCTTTATGGAAGCAAGCCATTATCTTTTATAGATTTGGTTTTCCAGGACAGTAGGCCACCAAGTGCTAAAGATTGGTTACAAGACCACCGGGACATTCTTAGATCTCTCAGGGAGAACATTCAACGGGCAAAGAATCAGCAAAAGATGTATGTTGATTGTCACAAGACAGAGCGGAGAATTAAAGATTGGAGAAATGGTTTATCTAGGCCTCCAATCTTACAGGCAAAGTTCCCTGAAGAAGAGGGGTTCAAAAAAGCTTAAGCCCAGATTTTATGGTCCTTACCGCATTGCTAGGAGGGTGGGTGAGGTAGCTTATGAGCTTGAGTTGCCAACTGACAGCAGGATTCATAAAGTGTTTCATGTATCTTGCCTCAAGAAGGCGATTGGACAACGGATTGTGCCTTCAGTCGGATTACCTCCTCTAGATGAGGAAGGTAAATTGGTTATGGTTCCCTCGGAGGTGATTGAGGTCAGAGAGAGACAGCTACCAAATAGGTCTATTAGGGAATACTTGATTCGTTGGAAGGACTTACCTATTGAGGATGCCACTTGGGATGGTGAGTCTATTGTGTGGCACCCAGCATTGAGATTGCTTGAGGGCAAGCAATCCCGGGAAGGGAGAACTGTAATGTCTCCTCCGAGTTAGGCCTTTTTGGTGCCTGATTAGTCTATCTTTCCATCCAAATAGGCTAATTGCATTATTATGGAGGATGCCAACCAGTCACAGGATTTTATTTGGCTTCAATCGGGTAAATATTGAGGATTTTAGAGTTTTCTAAAGTCTAGTCACTTAAATTTATAAAATATCTTATAAAGTCACTTTATGTCTTAAGTTAAATTATAGTGAAAGTGACTTTAAGTGACTACAATGACTTAAGTCATAAATTTAAGATTGTCTTTTTCTATTATCCCAAATTGCCTTGAAGTTTGTGCTCAGCTAGGAAAAAGGCTATAAAAGCGCTAGTCACTCTCACATTGGGAGGAGAGAAAAAAAATATATATATTCTAAAAACATAAACAAATCCCTAGTTACATTTGTGACTGGTTTTATTTTCTTGAGGATGAAGCCCTTTCAGGAAAAAATCTAGTAAGTTGGGCGTAGCCCCAGCATCTCACTAATGGTGGAGTCATCCAAATTTCACAATGGAGATTAATATGTGCATTAAAAAAAATGTTATTGCTCAGCATTTTCAGTATTAAAACTTAGCAAGCAAGAAGACAGGTAGCATTTCAGAAATTGAGAGTATCAGTTCAAACCTACATTACCGAATTCGGACCTTAGACCCACGAATCGGGTCTGGGTTTAGATTCGCAGACCAGTCTGCGCCGGATTCAGGCAAGGTCCGTGTTTGGACCTGTGGGTCCGTCCGGATCCGCAGGCCCACGTATCCAGACGGACCCACAGGTCCAAACACGAACCCTGCCCGGACTCGGCGAGGACCTCGGGGGATCCAGCACGAACCCTCGCGCGGATCCCGTGCGGATCCACGCGAAACCCCAGGGCCCCGCGGCCTATGAAGGCATAAAGTGGGTCCAAACCACTTAAAACGCTATTTTTTAATTGTTGTTTTTTATCTAACCCTAAAACAACCCTTATTTTCCAATTTTCCAGTTCAGGGGTGGGAGGATTTATACAAATATAACATTCAAGTATAAGTTTGATTTATTTAATTTCTTATACTTTAAGTTATATCTGTATAAATACTTTCAGGATGTTTGAGATAGGTTCCAACTTCATAGGAGTTAAGATGCAAATTCTAGATTTTGGGGGTTTTCGAAAAATTCCAAACTTAGCCAAATTTCAGGATTCAGCAAGCCTTCAGTAGGGTTACCTCCCACAATCCATCATGGCTTTCTAAGGTCAAACTGAAGCTGGCAAAAGGATTCTCAAAGGGTTTTAATGCGTTTTATCCCAAATCACTTGGTTTCGACCCCATCTCTATGACAGACTTAGCTTAGCTCTCGCCCAAATCCCAGACAGACATGAGTTCCCGACAGGCCAAAATCACTCAAACCTCATTTGCTAGACCTAGGGACTTGAAAACAGCCACCAACAAAGACTACCTAAGACCTAGTTATGAAGACTTTGCCATTTGGCATTGATCAATGTTCAAGCATCATAGATTCATACTATGAAATGATTTAGTTTTACAATTATGTATATTTCTCTTATTTTTATGTATATATAATGCATATATATATATATAGACGAACCCATACGAATCATAATGGGAAAAAAAATCAGTTTGAGGCTGTACTATTGTTATTAAATATCAGTTTGATGCAATCCCATTGAGTTATTTGTCTCTGCAACTTCTCTTCCTTGGTTACACTGTAATTTTGTTATTTGGAAACTCTAAACTCATTGGCAAATTAGCAACCAGGAGGAAAGAACTCTGAACTTCCTTGCATACAAACTGTATAATCAAATTGTTTTGAGCTTCTAAATGTCATAGAAAGATTACAAATAGCTCACTAAACTATCTCGACCGGAAATACCAATGATAGAAGCATACATGATTTTACTAACCAATAGTATAGCATTAATTACAAACTCAAAAATTATGTGCATTAATGAAATATGAAATACTTATCTTTTATAAATTTCAAGTATTTCATTCTGTAAGGTGAGCCCATATAGAAAATATCATGAAAATTCACAAAATAATGTCCCCGTTCTTGAACATCACCATAATTCTTCACATGATCTTTCTTGAATATCCAAAGATTCTATACACTATGACAACCTTCAATATGATTAGATCAACAAACTACTCTCTTACATTTGAAACTTGGCTCTGATACCATGTTAAGGCTTTATGATCATTGCAAATGTAATAGCACTATCTCATTGTATGTGTTTTCCAAATGCAACAATCTCTTGCATTTATATTGAGAATGAGCCAAGAAGAGACATGTCCCTTCATGAGACATGTCTATTCATTATTATGTAATTAATATAATGATATATATATATATATATATATATATATATAAAATATCTCTTGAGTATTATATTAAAATCTCTAATATTTACATAATAATATATATATATATATATATACATCTCATATATACTAAATATATATATACATATCTTCACTAGTATTGACTCACAGTTTTTATCTGACTGAAGCTACAAAACATCAACAGATAGAAAACATTGTGATTGAGGCCGTAGTTAGTATCAAACCTCATATGGGTTCAAGCAAGTTCTAGAAGAGCTGTTAAAATTCAGGCCATGGTAAGCTGATTTTGCACTAAAAAATAACCTGATCAGCAAACTGAAACATCAATTTATATATGATAGAAATCAGTATATGTTCTATCTCATGTATATGTGTGTTTTTAAGAAAAGAATTTAAAAATATATTTTCAATTGTTTGATAAATTTGCCAAGTAATTGCCGAGTTTTTTGCCAAGTCCAAGTTTTTCAACTATGCATTTTGTTATACTAAAAAAAAAATTTGCAGGATTATTCTAACATTCTTCTTGTGCAGCTTAATTTCTAAACCAAAAACAATTACAGAATTTTACATTAGCAAAAATCAAAATGTGTGTGCCTGCAGCAAAGCAGAAACAAATTGACAGAACATATTAGCAGGAAACGAATGTGAACTATGAGGAGATGATAAGATGTTCAAAGTGTTGAAGTTCTGATAGCTGCAATAGAAATTATTCATACCGCTGATGGTCTCTTTCTCATGGTTTTGTGTTTGTGCATCCTTGAGAGCGGCATCCTTCTTCACACAGAGATGTTATGGTTTACGCATACACTGTGATTTAGCTTTCCTTAGTTATCGTTCTCGATCAGAGTCGTGGATATTCTTCTCATCATTGTTGTAGCATTCTCTTATGAACCGTTTTCATTTGTTCACCCATTTCATTATCTACGTCATCGTATCTGCTTGCCTGGCTCTTGGCATCATATTTGTGTTTGTCATGGCATCATGGAAGGCGTCGGTGTGAGTTTATGTCTTGTGACTGTTCAAGTAAAGCACGTTACCATGAATACTGTTCGATACAGCTTCTCCTTGTCATTCCACGGAAGTCTATTTTTGTTATTTTGGTGACTTGGCATCGTGGTCAATTGGTGTGGTGCCTTTGTCCGCTATTGAATGTGCGGTGTCATCAGTTGAGGCTGGGATTTATTGTCTGTATTATGTGGATCTGTCAGTTGCTTTGTAACCGTAGACTCTTGGCCTTCCGGATGAGACACGTCAGACACATGGTGGTGTTGCTTGGTTCCAGCAACAGCAAAACAAAATAAAACATTACTCTTTTCAGCACTGTCATGTAAGAGACTTTTCGGTTATCGACTTCATTATATGAAGGACATGAGCTACAGTTTTCCCGTGTGCAGTGTTACTGTGACTGGTGGTGTGTGTTCATTCTGCTTTGAGAATACACGAACCTTGTCGTATCTTCTGTTATCATATCATTACGGTGATTTGGAGTTATGCACTTCATTGCACTATTAGTTTAAGTGCTGAGTCATTGATATATTGTATTGTCTTATTGCTTACGATCTGTGTGTCACCATTAAGCTGTTTCTGTGATCTATTATGTTTGTAATCAGTTGTTTTATTAGAAGACTGTGAGACATTTTGATAAGAGAAAAGTCGGGCTTATTGATTGACTGCTTGGAGACTTCAATCATAAGCGAGAATACTTATATATGTTTCACAAGCTGAATAAAGGAATCATTTTTTGGCGTGGCTGGGTTTTTCCCTAGGTGAGGAGGGTTTTCCCAGGATAAGGACTGGTGTTATTTGTTACTTGTGTTTTGCATTTCAGTTATGTTATTGTGGTTCTCAAAACTTAACACAAAGGAACTACATAAAGGCATCCAAACAATTGATATCAATAAAAAAATTCAAGCAGATTTAGAGTTGTCAGAAGAGTTGGCGATAATATGCAGATTCATCGGCCCAAGGATGGAAAGAAATAAAATTAGGGCATGGATTAACAAAAAATGGTAAACACAAGTCATAATCAGATTCCTTCCAAAAGACTTTTTCATGGCTGTTTTCACTTCACCGGAAGAGAACGAATCCTACAAGGAGGCTTATGGAAAACGGGGGAATTATCCCTTATACATACCGAAATGGCATCAGAAATTTGATCCTCTTGCTCTCTCACCTTATGAGAAACCGGTATGGATTCAGTTATACAACTTACCAACGGAATACTGGTCAGAGGATTGTGTGGAGAAGATAGGGAGATCCCTTGGTACCTTGATGGACATTGATGCAGATATAGTGAACAATGATTCCTACCTATATGTTCGCATACAGATTGCACAAGTACAACAAATTCCTGAGCAGAAGGTAAACATTGGATACAGTAAGTAGAAATTGAAGAAGACCACAAAATCTGTCTTAAATGCCAACACAGAAATCATTGGGAAAATGAATGTAAGGGCGAACCTGAAATGATTACTATTTGGAGACCAAAGGTTAAAAATGTCAAAGAAGGCATTAAAACTGAGCCTAGAAAGGACTGCAGGAAAGGAATGAGTGAGTCAGTGGCAGCGCCAGCCAACTCCAGGATAATATATCAGGATCAAGGCCCCATCAAAAGGAGAATATGGAGCACACAAACACAGAGAAGGTCAAAAGACCGCCAAAGGGGAAGAAAACTGATGATACACAAACAGATAGATGTGAACAGATTTGGGACAAAGAGCTGACAAAGTATCTGAAAGGTTCAAATACAATAAAGGAAAGAAAGACAGATGCAGAAGAGATAACTGATTCCGACTTTGAGGGATATAGTTCACAAGAGAAAAGATCAGACACAAATGAATTAGGGATAGTAGACCCAAGGTGTATTAGGCAATCCGCTGCTAGAGCTCTGGCCATTATAAAGAAAGAGGAAGAAAATCAAATAAACAGAAAAGGGAGGAGGGTGCAAGAGAAAAAGGGCTGCAAAGTATTAGAGAATTTCTGAACAAGACCAAGGGAGGAACCCCTCCCTTGGTCAGCAATGATGATTACCACATGGAACATTAGGGGCCTAGGCACCCCTGACAAGTGACACTTATTCAAGCGTCATATAAGCAATATGGAGGCAGAATAATCAGTGAAACACGGGGACGCGCATCCATGCTACAACCCAGGAGTACCGGGTGCAGAGACGTCCCCGGGAAGGCTACTCCACGCACCCGAGCACCCCCGCCTGAGGCTGTGGGCCGCCGCACCCATCCCTAAACCAGTCGGGTGCTCCAGAACTTGGGTGCGGGGGGACGGTGCTTGGGGACTGCCCAGGCATCCCTCAACCGCACCCGGGATGCGACGGTGTGCGGCCGGCCGCAGCAGCCCAAAAAGCAACTTTTTTAAGTTTTTTTTTCTAATTGGTTCCTAAGGAACCCTAAAAGGATGTGGGTCTCATATAGAGCCCTCTAAACCTTCATAAGGCCCATATACTTCATTTCGCATTTATATTTTTGCAACAGCTGAGAGGAAGGTGAGAAAAAGAGTTTGAAAGAGCTTGGAGAGTGATTTTGCAAGTGATTGCAAGATCAAGAGGAGCAATAAGACTCTAATTTGCAAGTAATTCATCAAGCACAAGGTAGGGTTTTTACATGATTTTCTTTGTTTTAGAATTTTATTTTCAGATTTTCATTTTTGTAAGTTTTAAATTTTTGTAACAGTAAAACTAAATGTTGAAATTTGAAATTGAATGCATTCTTTGAGTTTCAGATTCTTGTTGATAGTTTTTTTATTTTTGTAACTTGTTTGAACTTTGATTCTTTGAATGCATTGTTGTTTTTAAAAAATAAATTAAAATGATAAATTGTGATTCATAAATCTTAGAATCTAAATGTTTGAATGTTGAAAGTTTGTCTTTGAATGCATTATGTTAATTTTTTTGTTATTAAGGTAGGCTGAAACTTATTTCAATTTCTAAACTACGCTAAAACTAGTTTAAAAAAAAAATTAAAATTACTAATTAGGCTCAAATTTATCATTTTGTGAAATGCAGTGTCTAAATAGCCTCTAGTCAAAGTGGAGAAGACATGGGATTGTATGAGAGAAGTGCAAGTATATCTAAGTATGAGCCTGAGCATGAGGGAAGTGAGCATGGGGATGATCCAAAAGCCCAATCTCAACCTCCTTATATTGCACCAGGAGTACCTTCTATTGATTGCCCCTCTAAGATTTTGACATAGTTTGCTAGGGGTCATTTTGATCCAAAGTCCCCTCTAAAATAATTTGCAACCAGAATTTCACTCCCTACGGCTACAACTGGTGGCACACGGAAATGGAAATGTAATTTTGGTGGCACAGAATGGTTTGGAAGCATTACTGGGGTTAATTCACACCTTCTCTTTTGAATTGGATTTGGTGTGAGTTCATGCAAATTCCTGGCAAATGCTGAAAATATGAAGTGTAGAATCGAAATAAACAAATTGTGGGGCATTCCTGATGATAGTGCAATTCCAGAGCCTAAATCGTTGGCTAGTAGGCAACAGGTTCAGGCTATTCAGCAGTTAGAGGGGCAGCGAGATACTTCTACGTGTATCTTGCATCAGAGAGCAGGGACTTTGTCAAATTCAGCTTCTATTCCTTCATCCATTCAGAGTTCAACAGGAGAGAGCAGCAGGGGTAAACAAAAGACGGGAAGTTCTACTACTAACCCCATTTGCTGATTTATTTAACATGCAAAAAAAAAATCGGTTAGACGATGCCATTAGTACATTCTTCTTTGCCAATGGCATCCCATTGCATGTTACTCAATCTCCTTATTATAGGGAGATGATGTCCTTGGTGGCGAAAGAGGGAGAGCCATCTTTTGTGCCACTAGGTGAGCACAAATTGAGGACAACAATCTTGGATAGGCAGTATAACAAGATCGGGGTTTTGATGGAGCAAATGAAGGCATGCTAGATGGAATCGGGTTGCAACATTATTATGGATGGATGGACGGACATTAGACACCGTCCACTCATCAACATCATGGTCACAAGCACTGAGGGCCCATAATTTTTGAGGGCAGTTGATTGTTTAGGGCATCGTAAAGATGCTGATTTTCAGTTTCACGTCCTTAGGGGTGCCATTGAGGAGGTTGGGCCACAAAATGTGGTCCAAGTAGTGACAGATGCAGCGCATGTGTGCAAAGCTACAGGGAGGCTTGTTGAGACAGCCTATAGACATATTTGGTGGACTCCATATTGTGTGCATGCCATGAACAATGCACTCAAGGACATGCCTTGGCTTAATTAGAAACTTTGCTATGGGACTCAAGCTAATTAACGTCAATTTAATAACTTTATTTCTAGGCGCCAACTTTATGAAGGAGGATATATTATTTTTAATATATTTCAAATATTTGAGGGGAGTATGATTATAACGTCAAGATGCTTTATTATTTGAAAGCATTTTTAAAATACTTGAAATGGGTTATGCATATGCGTTAATGTGCGGGTCTCATTTGAGGTGTGTGGAAGAAGCTCACGGCAAGTGTGAAGTTGAAGTTGTTATCGTTAGGGTTGGAGGAATTATTTATTGGCTTTCATGTGACAAGTGGTGGTATCTAGCGAATGAATTCTCTCCTTGGCGTGAGCTCATCCTTGGTTTGGTTGTCTACAATTTGAACACAAAGAATTGTAAATTCTTTTCTCTTGTGCGCACTAAGAGTTGGTGAAACGATTCAAGTGATCAATGCTTGATATATGGTGTTATTCATGTGTTGTCAATGAGCAAAGGTGATCGAATATTCAAAGACGGTTGTAAGTGAAGCTTATTCATGCTATGATTTTGTTTGGCAAGCAGCGATGGTTTAAACTACATATTTCAAAATATCACAAATATCTCTGTGATAAGACAACTTGTCGCGAGAAGTTTTGCAATACAATAAGTTGCATAACTTTTGCGTGGAAACTTATTGCAGAGAAGACCCCAAAAGATCAAAGATAAATTTGTAAAATATGGGCGATAAATCGATAAGTTATCGAGATAAGTCTTCAACTTATCAGCCGCGGTCCTCAAAATGACCCACTAGTTTGTTAACATAAAAAACAGGCATCACCCGATTGTTTAAAAAGTAATGGACATAATGGAGTTGCTGAGCTGCACAAAAATACGTTGCAGAGCAAGCATAGAATCTACAGAGAATGTGTGATTCTTACCTATCTCTTTTTAAATGCTTTAGACGGTATTCATTACCTTGCTTGCTTCTTTTTTATGCAACGTTTAATGATTCATGTTATAATTGGCTTCTCTAAAACAATTCATGCTTTTTCCTGGCTACACGGATGAGAAACATTGTATACACATTGGACGGTATCATTTGTAATCTCATAAACATTGAGCACATCTTTATACCAACTTACCTACAAATATATTTGATTGCCTGTCATTTTTATTTCGACAGAAACCGAGCCATTGTTTGTAGTTCTTTCAAAAATGACTAGGATGGAATAGGAAATTTTACATTTTTTTCATACACTTCTTCCATAAGCCAATGACCGAGTTTTCCAACTTAAATTTGTATGATTTAAGAGTTCAAAACATATTTGTAATTGATGTGGTTTTAAGATATAGATAATTCCAAATCCATTTAAGTTATATTGCAAGAGGGGAGTGGGTAAATCATCTTACGGATAGGGATTAGCCAAAGGGTAAATCATCTTACGGATAGGGATTAGCCAAAGGAAGATTTAAAGTCACATAAAAATTGAGGGAAAGGGAGGGAAAAAAAACAATGAGCAAGAGAGGAGTTATAAGAGATGAAGGGATATGTAGACATGGAGGGAAGGGGAAGAGGAAGATGTAGACTATTTTGATATTGTACTTATAATTGCTTATAGTTTTACAAAGACAATTTGCTATTATTAGTTTGCTTCAAAGTTCAGACTATCAAACTATGGCTACAAGCCATCAGCAACCCACATGAGGATGTGATTTTGTAACCTATTTGCATTTATATATATCTAGTGTTAAGGTTTAGAGATCAAATGCAAATGTAATGGCATTGTGGTATTGTCTATGTTTTCCAAATGCATCGATATCTTTGTACTTATACAAGACAATGACACGAAGAGACACGTCCTTTAAAGGGACATGTCTATTCATTAATCTTTATAATTATTTAAATAATTATTATTATTAATATATATAATTATTATTATATGTCTCATAATAATAATAAATATCAACTTATATTAATAATAATAAATATAAATTTAATTTATATTCTCATAATATTAATTATATGTATATATCACAATATGATAATAATCCACTTATATAAATTATATGGATATATATATAATAATTATAATACATATTATTATTATTACATATATATCAATGTGTACTTGATAATTCAACACAATGATTTTATCTGAACGAAGCTACATTCCTTAACACTCCCTCTTAGTTAGAGAAGATAAAATCAGTATATGTTTTACATTAACTCAATAATATCAATAATTGTGATCTGATTCAACATCACATAATGTCTATCACAATATGAGAAAATGGTGACTTGTTTCAACATCGTAGGATGTATATCACCTTCAGTTGCCTATCACTTTTTAATAACTGTGATCTGTTTCAGCATCCTCATGATGACTATCACAGTATGAAATTAATCCACCACGCAAGAATTCTTAATCATGATCTGTTTCAGCCATCGCATGGTCTATCATGATCAATAATTGTGATCTGTTTCAGAGTCACATGACGACTATCACAATGTAAGTACCGGTGATCTGTTTCAGCGTCACACGACAACTATCACCTTCAATATTTCTGATATGTTTCAGCGTCACATGACGACTATCACAATAACTAGGTACCGGTGATCTGTTTCAACGTCACATGACGACTATCACCTTCAGTACTGTGATCTGTTTCAGCATCACATGATGACTATCACAGTACGAGATCATGGTCATTTTAAGGAACTCAATCCACCATGTAATAATTCATTTATCATGATCTATTTCAGCCTTCTCATAAGGTCTATCATGATAAAAGAAAGTTATTGTAAGATCGTCACCTCACAATAACATCAAAAATACAAGTGATAATCATTGGAAGTCGTCACCTCCAGATGATATACACAGGGCCCATAAGGCATTAAATGATTTCATTAGCATAATAATCAGTTAAATCAAGTTTACCTCATAAGTGTTTCACCTTCAATAGTGAAACTTTCTCTCAATCAATACAATCAAGATTGTCACAAGTTGACTAAACCATCTGCTCCCTTTGAAGCTCGAGTTCATCAACATTTTGACCTCTTCGAAGATGCTAGACTCCCTCTGAATCTGAATTCCATATGCCTCAGGCTGTACAGTCAATGTCCATTTCTGCCACCTTTATGCAACATCGACACACCCGGATCGGGTTCATCACAACTAAGAATCATTTCTTTTGCTTTAGTATCGATCTCCCTAAATATGCACAGACTTGAAACATTGTCGGCTTCTATAGTCTGAATTCTTTTACTCCTCGATGGATCACCTTTAGATATCGGCTTGCATCTTCATATGTGTTACAAGTGCTTGATGATCATGTTGGCCACTTCACATTTGTCCAACTCCCTCGGTAATACACAGATTATGACGGTTACTCTTAAAATGAACAAGCACGGGATTACCAGTATGATGAATTGAACCCAATTTGAATTGTAACCGAGTCACCAAAGGCCGCTACCAATCGTTGTCGCCACGGTGATTTCCATTCAACAGGTTTTGTATTACATCGACCAACATTGAATCCGCTATGCGCTTCTTCGGTTACCAATTCTTTATCAATATGGTTATTGCATTCAGGAAGGTTCTATATTCAGACTCTAAAAGCTCGGATGCCTGAAATATATTGATTCACAATAGACTTTCTAGATCACTAATACTCATAGATCTTAGCAATCGGAATTTGTCAACAACAAACAAGATTCGATTCAAATAAAACAATTATAAATGCTAAATACTATGCCAATTCAATTGCAAATGTTTCTTATATTCAAACATGGCGTAAACATTAAGACTCTGTGGTCGTGCCTTTCGGCCAGCAAGTAATATCGTTCTCTAAAACATTCCATTCTTATTATTAATTCTCAAATCTTCTACTCTTCACGATTCCCCTTCTCATTACATTGACTCCCTCCTCCAATACTCCGATATGTTTCTATTCTCTGTACTACTCTCATTCTTTCTGAATATCGTCAGATTGTGCATATGACTTGATCTCTATCCTTGCCCAGGTCTTTCCTTCAACCGGTTAAGGTTTACAGAAGGAACTTGGCTCTGATACCATGTTAAGGTTTAGAGATCAAATGCAAATGTAATGGCATTGTGGTATTGTCTATGTTTTCCAAATGCATCGATATCTTTGTACTTATACAAGACAATGACACGAAGAGACATGTCCTTTAAAGGGACATGTCTATTCATTAATCTTTATAATTATTTAAATAGTAATTATTATTAAGATATATAATTATTATTATATGTCTCATAATAATAATAAATATCAACTTATATTAATAATAATAAATATCAATTTAATTTATATTCTCATAATATTAATTATATGTATATATCACAATATGATAATAATCCACTTACATAAATTATATGGATATATATATAATAATTATAATACATATTATTATTATTACATATATATCAATGTGTACTTGATAATTCAACACAATGATTTTATCTGAACGAAGCTACATTCCTTAACATCTAGATCAGCTTGATTGGTTTGTTTACTCATTTATTGCCTCATTAGATGCATCTCCTTTTTGAGTTTTACAAAAAAAATGCATTTCTAATTAAATTTAAGCAATTTTTTAAGTTCCCGATAAATTTCCGACTTATCTCCGATATTTGCCAATATCTTTTTTGCCCTCGGCAATAAGTTGCCGATAACAATATTTTGAACTATGGTTTAAAAGTTGTCGTCAATACATTTAAGGTGTCGTTTCCCTTAGTCTATAGCTGCAACGTCAAATTCAGGAGGGTCTACGATTAAGAGTAGAGGCATATCTATCACTGTTTGGTGCTCGGTATTCATTATTGGCCACTCTCCATACAAATTAAGAAATCTTCTGCAAAGATCGAGTTTCATTTATACATTTCAATTTGAAGTCAAGTGGATGTGGCTAGTATTTTCCAGGGGCATGGATATTTTATAAATAATATTTGTTGCATGATCATAGTTTGTAAATATCAAGAAATCATTGATAAAGGTTTAGCTACATTAAGATTTTACTAGTTTCCTTGCATCGTGTCGTCTTCTCTCTATTATTGCAAAAATACCAAAAAATCCATATATTCCAAAAAAACACAAAAACACATATATTCAGAAAATACAAAAAATTTGCAAAACTTTTCAAAAGGTTCACACAAAATATTTAGTTCAATGTTTATTAAGGAGTTAGAGCCAGTAGGGCTCTCACAGTGGTATCAAAGCGGTATCCTGCCATCCTACAGGGATTGGGCACATACATGCAGACTCAAAGGTTTGATCAAGGTATATATTATTCTCGCAAGGGTAGATTGGTATCACAAGTTGAACAGGTCCAGGGAATTCAGTTTGGCTCAATGGGTGACAGGCTCGGTGGTAGTCCACCTATAAATACAGGGAATGATGATGAAAGAGAGGCTAGGGGATTGTTTAGGAATATAGTTGCAATTCTGTAAAATCCTCTGCTAAAGGCTTGTTCAGTCTCAGTTTTCTATCAACAATGCTTTATTCACAGTTCCAGAATTCCTAGAAAATACATAAATAATAATTGTGTCCCATTGTTTTATTTCCTGAAGAAGATTAATCAACCCAGCAAGAGAAGAAACATAATTCTTTAAAGGAGAATCACTGGATTTCTACATAATTAATTATCTTCACAAATCGTATTCTATGTGAGTTAAACTGAAATGGCAAACACTTGAGTTACACAATTTGGTCTTTCGATACATATGTACCTGGAACTACAGAACCCGATTGGATAGTAGACCCGACTGTCAGCAGAGGATGTCGCCCACACCTTGTGCTACCAATTCTGAATTGATTGCTTTAAGTGTTGTGGTCTCCCATGTATCATGGCATTTGAATATAAATGTAATTGTATCCTTCCTGTGCTTGGCCAATGGCATAGAAGGATGAGTCACTGCTCATGTGCGGTATGTCTTCCCACGCTCTGCCAAAGGAAGATTGACGAGATTAAACAGTCTATGACTCCTTTCGCGACCCGTGTCGATCCTTCATGACAGACACGGCTATCGTGTATGGAACGTATTGAATCTCAACGTAACCACATTGCTCTGTGTGTCTCCTTGCCACCCGTCGTGTATCACAATGCGGATGTGAGTCCTCTGCTACGTGAGACTCCTTGCCACCGTTGTGTGTCACAATGCAGACATGAGTCTTCTGCTACGTGAGACTCCTTCCCATCATTGTGTGTCCCAATGCGGACCCAACTGGAAATCTCCTGTATGAATCCTTCTTTCGGTCTCCACTAGGCCAGAGTTCTCTAACGAAAGGAGTTAGTAGACTACGCTACTAGCCAAACAACTTCAAATTCAGAACATGCTAGGTCCCTCCACGAGACCACCCTTTATTGTTGCAAAAATCGGTTGAAGGATTATTCCTGTAAGGAAACTACCTTAGTTAACACATAACATAGTGTTAACATAGTGTTAGAGTAACACTAGATTTTATTCAAACCAAAAACTCCTTATAATTATTTAATATTAATTTGACTATATAATTAATATTAAATAATTAACTCCTTTATTAACCAAATAATGATGAATTATTTGGGGACATGACAAGGTCAACAACAATTAGCAGTTGGTCAGCAGCAGATAGCTACAGTGTTGAAACAACTCTCTGATACTCTTCAACAGTTGACAGTAACCAGGGGGCGTAACAGGGATAGAGCTTCACAGAGTGGTTCAGCTAGTTCACACATGTCACGAGCTAAGCATAGAGGTACCTTCGATAGGCCATCACGTCCTACATTCCTGAGAGCGGATTCAGATGAGGACAATGGTGAGGATGAGACTGACTCATTTACAAATGATGTGCTTGCTTTACATGCAAAGTGGGATGCTTTACCCCGTGATGTGAAACAACATCTCAACTTCGACAGGTTTATGAGCCAAAGGAGGGAGCATTCGAGCGAGACCAATGCGTAGGCAAAAGGCTAAGAACAATGACCTCAAGCATGCCACTAGTAAGCTCACTCTTCCCATGTTTGATGATAGTGGGAAAGTTTCTGCTCAAGCTTGGATCAGTAAGGTGTACACATATCTAACTCTTAGGCCTATGATTGAGCCTGATGCTATAAAATTAGCAACTTTGCATTTCGATGGGGCAGCCTACAAGTGGTGGCATCATGGGATGGTCACCCTCCATCATAATCTGATTACATCATATCAGGAGTTTGCAGACAAGCCAATAGAGCGTTTTGATCAGAAGGATCCGGAAACTTATTTATGGGACCTTGCTCAACTCAGGCAAACAGGCAGTCTAGAGTCTTTCATTAGTGAGTTTTTGAGACTCTTTGTCATGGTTCCTAATGTGACAGAGAAGCGCTTAGTTATGCTATTTACAGAGGGGTTACAAGAGCCACTTAGAGGGTGGTTAAAGGCATTTGATTCACCATTCCTACAGGGGGCCATCAAGAAGGCTAGGAGCATGGAGCTTTCAGCTCCTAAGAGGCAAGCACAACCTAAACCTGCCACTTTACCTACAGATGAGGTACACCCACTAGTTGCTAATGAAAAAAGAAAATATGTTGTGAAACATGATGAGGCAACTCGTGAGGATTTGAGGCAACTTTGCTATTGGTGCAAAGAACCTTATGACAGAGAACACTCATGTCCTTTGAGGCCTAAGGGAAGGGAAAACTGTTCTATGTGGGTGTACTATGATGAGGTTGAGGCAGAAACTTCACATCAACCAATTGGTTCGGATGTTGATGATGCTCAGAGGGTCCATACTGAGTTTGGTCCTGACGCCAGGCTATCACCCATAGTGTTGTCCACTATAGTACCACTTCTCTCTACTTTCCAAATGAGAGAATTGGTGGATGGACAACATTGCATTGCTATGTTAGACACCGAAACCACACATACTTTCATACATGAGGGTTTTGTTAGCTGGTGTGTTCTTCGGGCAGAAGAATTTGTTGGGTTCTGAGTTAGGGTGGCATATGGCTACACCCTTACCTGATCAGACGCATACGTCATCTCTCATTATCCCTTGGTGACTACGAGATGCAGTCAGATTTTTAAGTGATCAACTTGGGAGGGATGGATGTTGTGCTAGGGATGCAGTGGTTACAGGATATTGAGGAGCTTTTTCTTAGCCTGCACTCGATGGAGATGAAGTTGAGTATCAAGGCAGGAGATATGTGTTGCAAGGTATCACTGAGGGGAGTTTGTACTATGTCTCTTTGTGCAGTAGATTGTAGAGATTTACAAAGACATGATATGGTTCAGATGGACCAGGTCACACGTCATGTCTCCCGTAGCTCACGGTTACTTAGTTTAGATCAGCATATGGGCGTGGTACATGTTGTGAACAACCCTTTGTTTGATATTGATGTTACCTTGTCATATGACAATCCATTATTTGAGGTTGATGCTGGTCTCCCTCGGGTGATGAATGAGGATGATGTCTGGGATCCCACTAGTGCATCAGGATGTCAATCAGTTCTTACAGGATTTCAGACAGGTTTTGCTAAGGAGTTCACAGAGGTGTATACAATGAGGAGTGCATACAATTTCACATTGGATCCTCACATTCAAGACATTTATCAGGTGCAGAGTTCGTCAATGCATGAGTTTGATGTTTGGTATGATAACTTGGTTGGCACAAAGAAAGGGGACAAATCTAATCTTCTTGTTGAGTTGCATCCGTGTTATGTCCCTTTTGCAGTATCTCTAGTCCAAGCTTTGAGTTCAGTTTCACAAACTTTGTTGATCATACAAATGATGTTATCTCTATAGGACTTAGTTGGTGATGACAAGTACATTACTCATATTTATCTGTGGGATCCTGGTGGAGGTGTGACTCCTTTCGGTTCAAGTTAGGTGAGTTGTTGGATGCGAGATTGCTTGGGGACAAGCAATTTTAGGGAGGGCGGATTGTAATGTCCCCAATTTTGCTCACCTTGGATTAAATAAGCTTTCGATGGAAATTTACGATTATTAATTGAGTTTTACTTAATTAATAATAATATCGAGCTTATCACATAGTTGGCGTGCTTTGGATTTTATATATACCTTTGGAGATATTGATGAATCAATGGCTCAATTAATTATTAATTAATTAAGTAAATATTATTCTTAGTTCACTTAATTAATTTTAAATGGGGAGGCCTACTTTATTTAAGCCTAAGTTAAAATGAGCTTAATGCTATATATTGAAACTCATATTTTAAATGGAATCACTTGGACATGTTGGAGTTGACTTGGTAAGGGTGCTCACGAATTTATTATACCAAAGTTTTTATTAATTAAGCATGGATTCATTAATATTAAGTCTTAGAAACTTTGTTACGGGACTCGAGCTAATTAACGTCAATTTAACAACTTTATTTCTCAACGCCAACTTTATGAAGGAAGATATATTATTTTTAATATATTTCAAATATTTGAGGGAAGTATGATTACAACATCAAGGTGTTTTATTATTTGAAAGCATTTTCAAATATTTGAAAAGGGGTATGCATATGCGTTAATGTGCGGGTCTCATTTGAGGTGTGTGGAAGAAGCTCGCAACAGGTGTGAAGTTGCTTCGCTACTATCGTTAGGGTTGGAGAAATTATTTATTGGCTTTCATGTGATTAATGGCAGTATCTAGTGAATGAATTTTCTCTTTGGCGTGAGCTCATCCTTGGTTTAGTTGTTTGCGATTTGAACACACAACCGTAAATTCTATGTTGTTGTGCGTACTCAGAGCTAGTGAAATGATTCCAATGATCAGTGCTTGATGTATGGTGTTATTCATGTGCTGTCAACGAGCAAAGGTGATCAAATATTCAAAGACAGCTGTAAGTGAAGCTTATTCATGCTGCAATTTTGTTTGGCAAGAAACAATGGTTTAAAGAGTTGCATTGAATGCATTTAAGGTGTTGTTTTCCCTTAGTCTATAGCTGCAACGCCAAATTCAGGAGGGTTTGTGATTAAGAGTAGGGGCATATCTATCATTGTTTGGTGCCCGACATTCATTGTTGGCCGCACTCCATACAAATTAAGAAATCTTCTACATAAATCAAATTTCATTTATGCATTTCAATTTGAATTCAAGTTGTAATGTCCCCAACTCAGACGGCCTGGCTGGAAATGACGCACAACTTAAAATTGTCTGTGTGTGTAGTGGCGAAAACCTCCTAGCAAGCACTAGCACTTCCCCTCACAAATCTCATCACCCTCATCAGGACCGTACAACAGAAAATTGAGCCGTAAAGCAGGGATACAAGCCTGGAAGATAGAATACGATGACCGTACGACATTGTCGCTTTCCGTACGGTAGGACTACGTTGTTGGCATTGAGAGATGGTAACCGGTAAGCCTACTACTGGTACATGGCAATTAAATATTGTCATTGATTGGCAAAAGAGGAAAGCGAAAAGAGATGTTTTGTATCTAAGGTCCAAAGATCTAAGGAGATCTGTATGTAAAGAGGTTGGTTTGGCAACCGGTGACACTATGCAAGGAAGAAAAGACTATATCTGTTCATCAAGAGCAACCGGTCACTAAGCAAAGTGCATCAGCAACCGAGTAAGGGATACAACCGGTGTCAACAACACAACCAAGGAAAAGGTGCAACCGGTAAAGGAAGGAAAAGTGACAGGTCAAAGTTCTTACCTGTTCACAACATGAGGATCTCTACCGATCAAGTGAAGACTTCGGTATGTTACGAAGAACCGGGGAAGTCATAGTCAACTATCTGTTCAAACCAACTCTTTGACCGGGATTTACTGCACTAAATCCAGAAGACTTTGAGTTAACATGGTGATCGGTTCGAGGCACGCTTAAAGGTTTTAAAGCCGAAGTCTGTGGCTTTAAAACAAGGAGTTATCTCTTGTGAAGGAAAGGTGTGTTGGTAGTATTTCTGGTCTCAGTGTTTTCCTGATCGAAATTTTGAGTTCTTGTCTGGTCTCTCTTGTAAAATTTTCAGTCCTTGGTGAATAACCTTAGGTTTCAGACCCTTTGCTCTTCAAAATCCAAAAAAGCCCTAATTTAACCTTTCTGCCTTCTATTTTTCTGTTACTTTATCAAGTCACTTAAAACTCCTTAAAGGCATGTGTGCTTTATATTTCCTCAGCTAGTTGCTTAGTCTCCTAAAGAAATTGGCACATTCCTAAAAGTCTAGCGATTGCCCGAAAACCCTTTGTCGCCTAATCTCTAAACAGCTTTGGAATATTCTTTGTCTTAAAACGATCTAGCGGTTGCTTTTAGTCTCCAAGTCTCTGTATGTTTTTCCGAGATCTAGCGACTGCTATGATAAATTTTGTGAGAACTATAGTCGCGCCATCTCTAAGTTAAAATTACCTTTGGTCGGGTTGTCTCTGAATGTTTTTTTGAAGCGAAGTGTTTTTTAGCCATTATGATTTTCTCTTTGGTCGCTGAGTCTCTAAATAAATGTGCGGTCTTATTCTATGTTGATCGCCAAGTCTCCAAGTTTTCATGCAGTTAGTTCCATCATTCAGCGACTTGGCATTTTAACGGTCGCATTGTCTCCTGATGCGGCGGTTATTCTCCAAGCGGTCAACAATCCAACGACGCAGTTGTCTCCAGGTCTCTGGATGCAGCGGTTAAGTTATAAAGGATCAAAAGACTCAGTATGAACCGTAAGATGAAGATTTGATCAACGGATGGCATTTAATCTCAGAAACTAAACTACAGTTTAGAAAATGATTCAGCGACTCAGAGAGTTGAGGTATTCGCCAAGTCTCCAGTGTTAACTAAGGTTAGAGAAAGTGTTTCACGACTGGGAGATACATATAGTCGCATGATCTCTAGATTGTGCTGAGTTAAAAGAAAGGTTAGTAAGCTGCATCCTCTTAGCCGTTGATTTATCTCGATCTTGTGGTGGTCACGAAATCTCGATACCAATCTCAGATTAAGAAAAGCTTTCAGCGATTGAGAGTTTGCCTGTTGTCGCCAGATCTCATAATAAAAGTTGAAAGTAATCATAGTCGTGTGATCTCGTGAAGAGAAATATTTCATCTGCGACTAAGAAATACACTATAGTCGGGTGATCTCCAAATAAAAAATTAAAAGATGGACTAAGGAGATTGACTATGGTCGCTAAGTCTCTAGATCAAAATCTTGCGGCGATCGCTTAATCTCATAATGAATTCATAAAGTGCAAAATCATTTAGCGATTACGAAGAGCCCTCTTAGTCACCAGATCTCATAAACATTTTAAATGGCGCCAACATTATTAACGACTGTGAGACTTCTCTCCAGTCGCCAGGTCTCTAAATAATCAAATTTGATTACCTGTCATATTCCTGAGCTACGGCTAGTGAATTAAGCCTCGTTCGTGCTGAGTTATGGTAGAAGTGACTTCTTCGATGGCTTTTCGTGTCAGACAAGGCGGTGCATTCAATTCCGCAGAATAAAACAGTTAGATGCTACTCATTGGAGGATTATGTAGTATTTTGAAGAGTACAGAGTGTCAAGTTTTCAGAGCTTTTCCAAAATTTCAGTGTGACCAGAGATTTGCAGAAGGCTTCCAATTGTCAGTCAGGATGAGTCAAGCAATAGCAGGCGGAGCTTCCACCAGTTGAGGGTCTAAAGAAAAGATGAAAGAAAGCTATTCAGATGAATTCCTCACTCTCTTGCCCGAATCGTCACAAAACAAAAAGGTTAGTGATGACTACTTTATGGATGAATTAGCTTATTGCAGAGATGCTAAGACTCCTCAGGTCACAGGCATGTGTTTATTTGGGTATTTTTATAAGAACCCTGATAGTTCAGTTCCAGTCTCAAACCCTTGGACATCAGGGTTAGCCAAATTAATTGTTCCTGAGGTTTTCCTAGATGTGGACGCATTACTTATGCTATTCCAGTGCTATGATCCCCTTTCAAAAACCATTAGAAAGGGTGATGGTTCTCCTCTAGTTACCCTAGACCGAAATTCATTCATGAAGGCTTTTGGAATTCAAATCCCTATGGCTACCAAGATAGACCTACAAGCCCAAGCCAATAGATATGTCCGAGAGGCTGTATTGGTCTCTAAGGAGATTAAGAGCCATGTCTCCAAAGAAAACAGAAACTACATTGTACCTATGAAAGGGTCAACTCCATATTATTACAAGGATCTCCGGTTTTATATGAGATACATTGCATATGGGTTATGCCAGGTCTTGGGAGTTGATGGCGGACTAGATAGGATTACCTCTGATATTTTAATGCTGGTCATGGATTCGCAGAACCGCCTTGTGAGTCGGGGATATGATTATATAGGATATGTGATAAATAGAATGCATGAGGGTTTGTTGTCTTTGAAGAATTTCACCCCTAGTTCCACACCCAAGTTCTTGCACTACTCCTTACTGATGCACCTTATCTTGTACCATACTTATGACCTCATAAATTTAGATGATCTCAAGCCACAAATGGTGTGGAATGGGCAGCCCAATCCAGTGCAGTTTTGGTTGGGGATTTGGAGTCCTTCATGTCCAAGGCGTAATTTCGGTGCCTTTGAAAATTGGATTGTATACCCCATTCTCCGGTGTTTGGGAGTTAATTGCACAAGGTTATCCACCAAGGTCCTGCAGTTGGTGAGACCCCAACAATTTGTTGACAAATGGACCAAAGGTCACAATTGGGGAGACATTTTCTATGAGAAGGGTTATACAATGATCAGGGTTTATGGATGCCCTCAGCCTCCCCATCTACTACCATTCTTTGTCCCACCTAGGATTGCATTTTTAGAATTTATCTGGCAACTTATGTTGACTGATAAGGAACACTTGGCTCCCCATAGAAAAGGGACCTTCACACCTTGGCACTTTAAGGTGCATTATCTCACAATAGGAAAGGGAGCTCTCAATAAGGTAAATGAATGGTTGGAGAAGTTCAAAATGTATGCAGCACCCTATAGATATGTGGATACAGAGGGATTCATGGTCGCTGCAAGGAGATATTACACTCCTAGCATTCCTTTCAATAAACAGCATGAGGAATATCCAGAGGAAGATGTCATCAGAAACATCATTGAGGATAATGAGGTAGAGAAGAGAATAAATCAATTAGGACAACTGTTTAATATTGAGAACCAGTTGAAAAGAAAGGGACTGGTGTTTGGGGGTTTCTTTCCCACTTTGCCTTACCTTCAAAGACTTGAGCAGATGAGGCCTCAATTCGACACATTGGTGAGATCCATGAAGGATTTAATTGAAGAAACTGATAAGGGTAAGGGAGCCCAGTCTAATTCTGAGTATGAAGATGATAGTGATGATGGTTACCCAGTGTATAGCCCACCCACTATGGAGCAACCATTGACTGAAGGGCCTGGAGAGGGAGATGAAACTATTGACCTCAATGAATTACCCAGCTCTGAGGATATTTTTGAGCCCCTTAGGAAAAAACAGAGGTTACTGACTGGGGAGCCTTCTGAAAGGAAAAGAGATAGAGTGAGTGCCCTTTTTACAGGAACTGGTGCCCATCATCACCAAATAAGAAAGAATATAAGAGAAGCAAAGAGAAAACAAAGGTTTGAAACTGAAGATGTTGAGCTGCCCTTGGCCCTTGGCCAAGATGAGAGGATGATAGAGCAAGATGCCTTTTTGAAGGATGACAATTTCATTAAGTTGGATGAATTCAAAAGCTTCTTAATATGGCACAAGCAGCAACAAGTGGCCTCAAGTGTCCAGATTTCAGAAGAAGGTCAAGTGCCTGATGAGGCAATACAAACTTTGAGACAATATGACCTTGAGTCTGAGACCATTACTTTCGAAGAAGCCAGGCAGATGGTTAAAGATAGCAATATGCTACTTGTACCCGGGTGGAACTTGTATTCTGATTTCATCATAGATCAAATAAAGAGACAGGAAGATGTGACTTTGTCTTCAGAGACCCAAGTGGGGGATATAATAAAAGGATTTGGGTATAGCCCAAAGAATCAGGCATTAGCTATGTGGAGCTTGTACCCTAAAGACGAGAAGCCTCAAAGAATAGTTGGAGGGGGATAGTTGGAGGGGGATAAAAATTGTTCAATGAATGTCAAAGAATAGTTGGAGGGGGATAAAATTGTGTGGTCTATCCACAATACAAGGGACCTAGAGATATCTCAGGTATTGACCCAATTTGCAAAGTTAAATGAAGATAAAATGAAGCAGCCGTTAGAGAGGTATGGTGCTCTGTGGAATGATTATAGTGCCCTTGTAAAAGATAGGGATTTGCACATAATAAAGGTGAAGGCATTGGAAAAACATGCAGAAGAATTGCAGCAACAGATCATTAATGCTCATGTAGTGGCTCTTGCACCTCTTGTGCAGCCTGTATTAATTGAGGCACAAGGAATGACAGAAGAAGTGGCTGCAGAATTGAAGAAGATAAATGAGGAGAAGAATGAGGCTATCTTGCAGGTCCTGTTAGATATTCTGCAGCATAGGATAAATGTAATTAAGGATAAATTTGATCTTGTTTTTAATGCTTATAGCAAGTTGCCAGAATTGCAAATAGAAGTTGACAACTATGTACAAATTTTGAGCGGGTATCATGCAACTTGGTCTGTCAGAGCACCACTTTTTGAGAGATTGGCATTTGCTCAATCTTTGAGAAGTGATATCCCAGAGACAGTTGTAAGGGTTGGTGAGGAGATAGGTAGAATTAAAGCCATATTACCACTTTTTAAGGGTAAGGCGAATTTGATTCAGGCTAAGATAGCCATGCTCAGCTCCTGTTCCAATAGGTTTATCCCTTCTATAAAGAATAAGGATGGAGTCATAAAGAGCCTTGATCAGTGGAGGTCAGATGTTGATCTTTTATTGCCTAGGAAGGAGGCATTTTTAGGTGAGGAGAATAATGTTGATTTGGAGAGCTTCAATAAAACCCTTGATGAAGCTATTAAGGCAGAGACAGATCTCACCAAGTTCATAACAGATGTCAAAGCAATTATAGATGCCAGGTGGGAAAGACAGAAAGCACAACTGCAGCTCGTCCAGGACTTTAATTGGCCGTCAGAGGAAGAAGTAACTGCATGGGATGAGCTAACAAGGCCCAAGAAAGTTAAATCCACTGCAGTTGACTTGGACATTTTGGATGATGAGTAAGGAGGATGTTTGGAATACCTGACACCTGAGCCTAAAATACAGGGATGATAAGCTATCATTTAAGAATGGTGTAAGTTAGCCGGATGGCGGTCACCATATCTTGCTATAACTACAGCAACTATCATGAATACTCGCAGACAAAGGTGTCATTTATCAGCGATCCAGGATGCAGAACAGTCCAAGAAAATTTTGTCTTTCCACCGCCTGAGGGCTTGTTGTATTTTGTTTTTTATGATTTGTCTCTTATGCTCTTAGGGTTAGGGTTTTCAACTATCCGAAGCTTGTTGCATTCTCGTTGATAAGAGAATTCCAAAATGGTTGAAGGAAGATATAAATAGGGTTGCAAAACTCATTTTTAGGGAGTTGTTGAAAGATAATAGAAAAAATTGAACAGAATTGCTTTGAAGCAGACTTCTAAATTTTGTGTCTGACCTTCTGAGTAATCGAATTTTGAATGTAATTGGCAAGTTGATTTTAATACAAATACACTGCAACTTCTGCCATATATTGTTGTTGTCTCTTTACCTTTATGTTGTACTCTTGTATGTTTTATATGTTAGGCATTTAAAATATACCAGTTGTAAAGCAACTTGTTTAATTGATTATGAGTTTCTTTCAAGGAAAGAATTAAACATACCTGTAAGGATTGTTGATGATAACAGTGTTTGGTTAACAAAGTAATTTGTAAGGCAATTTACTTGAATTTGCAGATAGTATGTAAGCCATACTGTTGTATTTCTTTTGAAATTATCTTATTGATTTGTATTTGAATTTCTTTTGCCCATTGGATAAGGCACTGGTTTAGTATTTGTTTCTTATAGTTTTATCTTTCATATTTCTCAAAAGGAAAAATTGAAACTTTCATATCATTTACCAGTACTTTTTCATTTCATTTTGTTTTGCACAAAACAGATTGGACTGTGCCTAAATCGTACAGTTCTTATTTCTTGATTCCTTATAGAGAGAATCATCTAGGTTGCCCCTCCTTAAAAGGAAGAAGGATGAGAATCCTTAAATCACTGATCCTTGCTGTATTTGCAATCATATTTTGCTTGGTTAAGCTCTGCATCAAATTGATCATGGTCATATGCAGAGTATTTTATAGATTGATACATTAGAAGGATAAATAGCAAATCAGTGTCCACTTATGTAATATTGTATAATCAGTAATCATCAAAAGGTAATAACTACCTGAGTATGTGGAGCTCAAAAACGAAGGAGGATCTTATCCAATCCTCAGCAATTAGGTCTTTCTCTTGTTTGAATTAATTTCAAGGAGCCTAGTTTCAAGGAATCATTTAAGACTTTTGATTCAAGCAAGAAAAATCCCTAACAAAGTGTTTGACACGCATCTATTGTTTTCTTCGAAAAATAGATAAAGCAAGAGCATGCATCGGATGTTTCCTCAGTGAACTAATACTCCACCGAGTGATATATCCGAAAAGGATCTGTAATTAGGTCATGCATGAAAGGCGCAAGTAGGGCGAGGATTCTATATATTCTTCTGCCTGTTGAGAATATAGGTTGCCCTCATTCTGCCAAGAGAAAAGAGTGATCATGTACGCTGAAAAGCTAGGGTAAATAGAGAAGACAAGTAAAGAAAGAAGAGTGTGCAGATAAGCACAACAGTAAAGGAGAACACACCTGCGGCGACCGGTGATGCTTCTCAGTTGAGCATAATAGAGATCTTATCAGGCTAAGCAAAGCCATTTGTAAAAGGTCATTCCTCTATTGTTTTCTAACAACTACAATAGTTAAATATTAGTATTTGGGTGGACTCTAACAGGTCCCTTGTATCAAATCCCTTAACCAGGTGACATCTTGTAAGGTGTTCTAAGTCCTCTAGCAAGGTAGGCACTAACCAGCCTTATTGTAACAAATCCCTTAATCGGGTCGCATCTAATAGTGCGTTGTAATTCTTTAATAAGGAAAGCTCCTAACAGGGCGCACTTCAGAAGAGTGCAAAATTTGTGAGGTCTCCTCACACCGTGATTTTCACCCAAATTGGGTTTCCACGTGATAAATCTGGTGTCACTGTGTGATTGATTACTTGATGTTATTTTATGTTTGAATCTGTTTAGTTTACAGTCATAAACATACTTCATCAGATTTATTTTAAAGAAGTTTTATAGGTGTTGATTCACCCCTCCCCTCTCAGCACCGGTTGGGACTGGCAATTGGTATCAGAGCCCTGGTTTATTTTCTTTACTACTTAACTGCATAAAGAGAAAGACAAGATGATGAGAAAGGAAGGACCAAAGTTTTCAAAGGAAAACTTTACTCTGTGGTGCAGCAGAATGAAGTTGTACATAAAGACCACCAGAGATCAATACTGGACCCATGTTACCACTAATTATAGTGAACCTGCTGGCACCCTAACACCTGATGAATTAAAGATCAAAACTAAGCACACGGCTGCTATGGATATGATAGCCAGCACATTACCTGATCATATCTATGCTGAGATTGAACATCTAGAATCTGCTCACAAGATGTGGGCTAAGCTGCCACTAGTATATGGAGGAGACCCAAATGTTCAAAGAGCCAAGGTTGAAAGCCTAAGAGGAAAGTATGATGACATGAGAATGAATGAAGGAGAAGAATTGAGCAATACAACAACCGGATCAAGGAAGTGATCAACTCCATCTAAAGCGCTGGAGGAAAGCTCAGTGAAGAGGAGGTGGTCAGCAAAATATTGAGAACGCTCAGAACTCAGTATGTCATCAAGATCTCTGCTATTCAAGAGATCAGATCGGTGACCATAGATCAAGTCACTCTAGACTCCCTAATCGGTAAGTTGAGTGCATTTGAATTGAGTAATTTTGATAATAGTTTACCCATTCAGGAAGCAGCTTTTAAGTCTTTTCTCAATCTCTCTTCCACCAAAAAGGGAAGAGAAACCGGTAATTGCTCTACCGGTAAGATTGGTAATCTTGTTGAGAATCTTCTTTCAAAAGAGATGTAGCAAGATGAGTTTGAAGCACTCATCGCTAGGAGATTTCCCAGAGGAAAAGGGAAGTATAAAGGGAAGCTTCCTCTGAAATGTTTCTCTTGCAATAAGATAGGACATATTGCTGCAAGATGGCCTGATAATAATGATAACAAAGACAAAAGCAACTGGTTCAAGAGTAAAACAAAGGAGTGCTACCTTGCAGAAGGAGTCACAGGCAATGAATCTGAAGACTCTGAGGATCCATAAATTGCATTTGTTGCAATAAAAGAAGAGAACCCAGTGATAAGTGAAATGGCACTTATCTAAAGATCTCATCAGCATGATGATTGGATCATTGACAGTGGATGCACTCACCATATGACCGATGATAAGAACAAGTTTATCAACTTCAAGCTTAATGACAACGGATCAGTAACCTTTTGAAATAATACTCCCTGTGCCAGCAAAGGGAAAGGTTTTATTACACTCGGCAATGATGTTGTCTATGAAGATCTGTACTGGGATGGACTCAAGTACAATTTAATGAGTGTTGAACAACTAAACAACAAAGGATTCCTGTTGGAATTCGGACAAAGTTCTTGTGTAGTCAAGAATCAATCCGAAGCTCATGTTGCAAGCAGTAGACAAAGCAAAGGGAATCTGTTCTACCTAGACTCAATGGAAGGAGCCTATCTCATAGCTTCAGTCAAAGGACAATCAAGCAAAATTTGTCTTATATCCAAAGAAGACAACAGCTGGTTATGGCACAAAAGACTCTGCCACATAAACTTTGACAGTATTGTCAAAATAAGAAAAAAGAAATCAGTTAGAGGACTCCCTGAGATTGCAAAACCCATCAGAGGTGTTTGTAAAGATTGTCAGTTAGGAAAACTACAGGAACAAGTTTCAACAGTAAATCTTTCTCTACTGAAAATGTTCTAGATCTTGTGCACACAAATTTGTGTGGACCAATGAGAACAAAGAGCTACTACGGAGACCGGTACTTCATGCTCTTTGTAGATGACTTCTCAAGAAAAATGTGGACACTCTTTCTCAGAGAGAAATCAGAGCCATTTCAAATGTTTAAAATCTACAAGGCTAGAGTGGAGAAGGAGACCGGTAAAAGTTTGAAGTGTCTGAGATCAGACAGAGGAGGCGAATATACTTCTCAAGATTGACAGTCCCAACCGATGCTGAGAGGGGAGGAGTGAATTAGCACTCAAAAAATTCTTTCTTTTTCTTTTCTTAATCCAGTGAAGTAAACTTACAGCATCAAAGCAAACAGTTCTAAGTGAACAAACACAAAGTGAGACCAAATTTATCACGTGGAAACACGATTAGGGTAAAAACCACGGTGTGAGGAGACCTCACAATATTTGTACTCCTCTGAAATACACCCTCTTAAGAGCTTGCCTGGTCAAGGGATAAAACGCACTTGCTAGGTGCGACCCGGTCAAGGGATTTGTTACAGTAAGATCTGTTAAGACTTGCCCAGTTAAGGGACTTCAAACACCTTGAAGGATGTCACCCAGTTAAGGGATTTTGATACAAGGGACCTGTTAGAGTCCACCCAAATACTGGGATTTGTCTATTGTAGTTTGCTAGAAAACAATAGAATTAAGATCTTTACAGAAGGCTCTGCTTAGCCAGATGTGATCTCTATTTGTGCTCTACTGAGAATTATCACCGGTTGACACAAGTGTATTCTCAACTATTGTTGTGCTATCTTGCACGACGTTTACTCTGTCGATTTTCTCTAACCCTTGATACTTTTCTAACCTTTGCTTCTGTAGCATATAGGCTCACTCTTTTTCTCGACAGAATGAAGGCAAAACTTCTTCTCAATAGACATAAGAATATATTCAATTTTGTTGCCCTGACTGCGCCTCTAATGCATGACCTAATCCTGAGATCCAACGAATGCATCACTTGGTGAAGTGTTTGTTCTATTGAGCAAGCATTCGATGCAAGCTCTATCTTCATCCACTACATGAAGAAAACAACAATTGCGTGTCAGGCAACCTTTCTTCATAAGAGATAACACTTCGATTTAAAACCACTGAATCCGGCTTTAAATCCTTCAGTCGCGCCTCAAGTAACCATTGATTCCGGATTTAAATCCTTTACCTGCACCTCAAACCGATCACCAAGACAACTCAAGATCACTCGGATTTAGTGCAATAAATCCCAGTGAAGAAGAGTTTGTTGGAACAGACAGTTGACTATGACTTCCTCGTTTCATACCGGAGTCTTAAAATATATCAGTTGAGTTCTTTATGCTATATACCGGGTACACGCCCTTGGTGAGGCAGATTACCGGTTGCACTATTCTTACCAGTTGTGTTATAGACAATTGTTGGATATGCGTTTATTTGTACTTGTCTATACCGGTTGAGGGCAGTCCTTGGTTGATACTAGGATACACTGTTCTCTGCTGAGTGCATTATCTGGTTGTTGATGCTTAGCGTAGTGACCGGTTTCTCAGCCTTTCTTGATGAAGAGTCCCCTCTATAATAGAGAACAAATCTCTATCCTATTTTGCCAGATTCTCTATCCTCTTTTGCCAAACAATGACAACACTTAGACCGGTAGAGAAGTTACCAGTTAGTGATGTCAACAATCTCCCCCTTTGACATTGATGGCAAAAATATGATAGATAATCATATTCTCCCCATTTTTGACAATAGAATGCCAAAAGGCTAACCAGGAAGATTTGCATACTCTGCTCTCTCTGCAAGCAGCATTCCTTTTCATCAGTTCATAAAAGATAAGATGTAACCTTTCGAATCATAATGAACTGATGACTTCATGTTGATAATTACTGATGATCTGAGAGGGGTACAACCCCCAGTCTACCTTTGAGATACTCAAAGGTACTTTTTGGTAATGGCTTTGTGAATATATCAGCAATTTGTTCTTTTGTGGACACATACTCCAATCTTACTTCTTTGTTATGTACAAGTTCCCTCAAGTAGTGATACTTGATGGCAATGTGCTTGGTCTTGGAGTGCATAACAGGATTTTTGGATATGTTTATGGCACTGGTACTGTCACAGTAAATTGCGATCGGTTCAAGTACCTGTTCCTAAATACCTTCCAGCAATTGTTTGATCCAAATCACCTGTGTGCAGTTTATTGCAGCAGCAACATATTCAGCTTCAGCAGTGGATTGTGAAATGCAATTCTGCTTCTTACTTGTTCACGATACTATTCTTGCACCTAGAAAGAATGCACCACCACTTGTGCTCTTTCTATCATCCACGTTGCCAGCCCAGTCTGCATCTGTGTAGACTTTGATTTGGAATCCACCCTTGTGTGGAAACCATAAGCTATATTCCTCGGTTCCTTTTAAATATCTGAAGATTCTCTTTACTGCAATTAGATGTGTTTCTTTGGGATTAGCAGAGAATCTTGCTACTATGCCAACTGCATGAGTGATGTCCGGTCTGCTGTGAACAGCATACTACAATTTTCCTATCATGGACCGATACATTGTTTCATTGACTTCTTTGGCATCATCCTCCTTTGATAACTTAAGATTAGTTACATTGGAGTTCCAACCGGTTTGGATTCTTCTAGTCCAAAGGTCTTGAGAATTTCTTTTATGTACTTGGACTGAGAGATGAAGATATCTTCTGTTAGTTGATGGACCTGCAGTCCAATAAAGAATTTTATGGGCCCTATCATAGACATCTCAAATTCTTTCTTCATTTCTTCAGCAAATGCTTTGCTCATTTTGTCATCTCCTCCAAAGATGATGTCATCAACAAAGATTTCAGCAATTAGATTTCCATCCTTTCCAGTTTTAAGATACATATTGTTGTTGTCACCGGTTCTGATGAATCCAATTGTCAGAAGATATGAATGCAACCTTTCATACCAAGCCCTTGGGGCCTGCTTGAGCCCATAGAGAGACATTTTTAGTTTGCAGACCATATAAGTCTTTTGAGCAGATGTAAACCCTTCCGCTTGCTCAATGTAGACTTCTTCTTCTAGTATTCCATTGAGGAATGTAGACTTCACATCCATCTGGTACACTTTAAAGCCTTTGTGAGCTGCATAGGCAAGAAGAATTCTCACCCCTTCCAGTCTGGCTACTGGTGCAAAAGTTTCTCCGTAGTCTAGTCCAACTTCCTGAACATAGCCTTTGCAAACAAGTCTTGCTTTATTTCTGATGACTTTACCATCCTCATTTAGTTTGTTTCTGTAAACCCATTTAGTCCCAATTACATTTTTGTCATGAGGTCTTGGCACAAGTTCCCATGTGTCATTCTTTTCTATTTGCTCAATTTCTTCGTCCATGGCCTTGATCCAATTTTCATCTTCAAGGGCTTCTCTGGTGGTTTTGGGCTCAACACACGAGAGAAGATAGATGTTCTCATTGGCCTCTTTCCTTGTCAGGATGTTCCCATGTCTGTCACCAATTATATTGTCAGTAGAGTGATATGTGACATACCTTGAAAGAGTCGGCCTCTGTTCCTAGTCCGGTTCATCTTGTTGAGCAATATCTTCATCATGGTTCTGAACATCTACTTGTTCACCATCCTGGGGTGTCCTGTTAGCTTCAGGCACAATCTCTCGCTCTTGATTTCTGTCAGTGAGAGTTGTCCCCTCTTCTTCAGTTGTTGCTTCATGAAACTCAAAGACATCTCCTCCATTAGTAAGTTTAAAATTTTCATGATTGACATGTCCGGTCCTCTTGTTTGGTTCAGATGATTCATCAATTTTTACATTGATGCTTTCAATTATCTTGCCTATTCTTTTGTTCAGACATCGATAAGCTTTGCTTTTGGTAGAGTAACCCAAAAAAGTTCCTTCATCACTCCTGGGATCAAACTTCCCAGAAAACATTTCTCTTTTGATATAACATTTACTACCAAAGATTCTGAAGTAGCCTACACTACGAGTATGCTTAAACCATAGTTTGTAAGGCGTCTTCCCGGTTCCCTTTTTTACTTAAACTCGGTTGATTGTATAAACAGCGGTGCTGACAGCTTCTCTCCAAAAGTGATGAGGAAGATTCTTTTGGATCAACAGGGTTCTGGCACAGTCGATCAGCATTCTGTTTCTTCTTTCTGCTACTCCATTTTGCTAAGGAGTCCTAGGTGCAGAGAACTATCTCTATATGCCATGTTCCTCATAGTAATGAGTAAACTCCTAAGAGGTGTACTCACCTCCTCTATCCGATCTCAGACATTTCAAGCTTCTACTAGTTTCATTTTCCACTCTAGCCTTGTAAATTTTGAACATGTGAAAGGCTTCCGATTTCTCACGGAGAAAAAGTGTCCACATCATTCTTGAGAAATCATCTATGAACAAGAAATACCGGTCTCCATGATAGCTCTTTGTCCTCATTGGTCCACACAGGTCTGTGTGCACAAGATCTAGAACATTTTCAGCAGAGAAGGACTTGCTACCGAAACTTGCTCCTATCAATTTTCCTAACTGACAATCCTTACAAATACCTCCCATGGGTTTTGCAATTTCTGGGAGTCCTCTGACCGATTTCTTTCTGCTCACTTTGACAATGTTGTCAAAGTTTATGTGGCAGAGTCTCTTGTGTCATAGCCAGCTATTGTCTTCTTTGGAGATAAGACCAATCTTGCTTGATTCTCCTTTGACAGAAGCAATTAAACAGACTCCTTCTATTGAGTCTAAGTAGAACAGATTGCCTTTGCTCTGTCTACCGGTTGCAACGTGGGATCCAGATTGATTTTTGACAACGCAGGAGCCTTGACCGAATTCCAACTGGAAACCTTTGTTGTTTAGCTGTGCAACACTCATCAGGTTATCCCTGAGTCCTTCGACCCAGTACACGTCTTCACAGACAGCAATATTGCAGAGAACAATAGATCCTTTACCCTTGATGGCACAAGAGGCATTGTTTCCAAATGTGACTGATCCGCTGTCGTTGAGCTCCAAGTTGATGAACTTGCTCTTATCACCGGTCATATGGTGAGTGCATCCACTGTCAATGATCCAATCGTCATACTGATGTGATCTAGATATGAGTGCAACTTCATTAAGAGCTGGGCTCTCCTTTATTGCTACAAATGCAATTTTTGGATCTTCTGAGTCTTCAGACTCATTATCTGTGACTCCTTCCTCACCAAGATAGCAATCCTGCTTTGCTTTGTTCTTGAACCGGTCTCTTTTGTCTCTATTTTCATTATCTGGACATCGGGCAGCAATGTGTCCTATTTTGTTACAAGAGAAGCATTTTAAAGGGAGTTTCCCTTTGTACTTCCCTTTCCCACTGGGAAATCTCTTAGCAATCAGAGCTTCAAACTCATCTTACTCTGTTTTCTCTAAGAGCAGATGCCCAATGAGGTTGCCGATCTTACCGGTAGAGGAGTTACCGGTTTCTTTTCCCTTTTTGGTGGAAGAGGCATTGACCGATGATTTAAATGCTGCTTCCTGAACAGATAGGCTATTATCAAAGTTGCTTAATTCAAAAGCTGCTAGCTTACCGATTAGAGAGTCTAGGGTGACTTGATCGTTGCTCACGGATCTGAGCTCTTGAATGGCAGAGATCTTTATGGCGTACTGAGGTCTGAGAGTTCTTAGTATTTTGCTCACCACCTCTTCTTCAGTCAGCTTGTCTCCAGCGCTTCTGATGGAGTTGATTACTTCTTTGATTCGGTTGTTATATTGCTCGATATCTTCTCCATCATTCATCCTCATGTCGTCATACTTTCCCCTGAGGCTTTCGACCTTGGCTCTCTGAACATTGGGATCTCCTCCATAGGCTGTTTGTAACTTTTTCCACATTTTGCAGGCGGAGTCAAGATGTTCAATTTCAGCATACACGTGGTCGGGTAAGGTGCTAGCTATCATGTCCATGGCAGTCGTGTGCTTAGTCTTAATTTTCTCTTCATCAGGTGTCAAGGTACCAGCAGGCTCACTGTAATCATTGGTAACATGCTTCCAATACTAGTCACCGTTGGTCTTCATATATAGCTTCATTCTGCTGCATCATAAGGTGAAGTTTTCTTTTGAAAACTTTGGTCCTTCCTTTCTCATCATCATAGCTTTCTCTCTGTGCAGTTAAGCAACAAAGAAAAACAGAACAAGGCTTTGATACCATTTCACAATCCCAACTAGTGCTGAGAGGGGATGGGTGAATCAGTACTCGAAAAATTCTTTCTTTTTCTTTTCTTAATCCAGTGAAGTAAACTTACAGCATCAAAGCAAACAGTTCTAAGCAAACAAAACAGTAAGTGAACAAACACAAAGTGACACCAGATTTATCACGTGGAAACTCGGTTAGGGTAAAAACCACGGTGTGAGGAGACCTCACAATATTTGTACTCTTCTGAAGTACGCCCAGTTAAGAGCTTGCCTGGTCAAGGGGTAAAACGCACTTGCTAGGTGCGACCCGGTCAAGGGATTTGTTACAGTAAGATCTGTTAAGACCTGCCCGGTTAAGGGACTTCAGACACCTTGAAGGATGTCACCCGGTTAAGAGATTTTGATACAAGGGACCTGTTAGAGTCCACCCAAATACTGGGATTTGTCTATTGTAGTTTGCTAGAAAACAATAGAATTAAGATCTTTACAAAAGGCTTTGCTTAGCCAGATGTGATCTCTATTTGTGCTCTATTGATAATTATCACCGGTTGACACAAGTGTATTCTCAACTATTGTTGTGCTGTTTTGCACGACTTTTACTCTGTCGATTTTCTCTAACCCTTGATACTGTTCTAACCTTTGCTTCTGTAGCATATAGGCTCACTCTTTTTCTTGGCAGAATGAAGGCAAAACTTCTTCTCAATAGACATAAGAATATATTCAATTTTGTTGCCCTGACTGCGCCTCTAATGCATGACCTAATCCTGAGATCCAACGAATGCATCACTTGGTGAAGTGTTTGTTCTATTGAGCAAGCATTCGATGCAAGCTCTATCTTCATCCACTACATGAAGAAAACAACAATTGCGTGTCAGGCAACCTTTCTTCATAAGAGATAACACTTCGGTTTAAAGCCACTGAATCCGGCTTTAAATCCTTCAGTCGCGCCTCAAGTAACCATTGATTCTGGCTTTAAATCTTTTACCTGTGCCTCAAACCGATCACCAAGACAACTCAAGATCACTTGGATTTAGTGCAATAAATCTCGGTGAAGAAGAGTTGGTTGGAACAGACAGTTGAGTATAACTTCCTCGGTTCATACCAGAGTCTTAAAATATATCCATTGAGTTCTTTATGCTATATACCAGGTACACGCCCTTGGTGAGGCAGAGTACCGGTTGCACTATTCTTACCGGTTGTGTTATAGACAATTGTTGGATATGCGTTTATTTGTACTTGTCTATACCGGTTGAGGGCAGTCCTTGGTTGATACTAGGATACACTCTTCTCTGCTGAGTGCATTATCCGGTTGTTGATGCTTAGTGTAGTGACCGGTTTCTAAACCTTTCTTGATGAAGAGTGCCCTCTATAATAGAGAACAAATCTTTATCCTCGTTTGCCAGATTCTCTATCCTCTTTTGCCAAACAATGACAACACTTCGACCGATAGAGAACTTACCGGTTAGTGATGCCAACAAAGATTTCACTCACTACTATGAGGAACATGGCATAAAGAGGCAATTGTCTACACCTAGGAATCCTCAACAAAATGTAGTAGAAAGAAGAAACAGGACGTTGATTGACTGTGCAAGAACCCTGTTGATTTAGAAGGATCTTCCTCATCACTTTTGGAGAGAACTATCAGCACTGCTGTCTACACACTGAACCGAGTTCAAGTCAAAAAAGGAACCATTAAGACCCCCTATGAACTATGGTTCAATCATACTGCTAGTGTAGGTTACTTCAGAATCTTTGGTAGTAAATGTTACATCAAAAGAGATATGTACTCTGGGAAGTTTGATCCCAAGAGTGATGAAGGAATATTTATAGGATACTCTACCAAAAGCAAAGCCTATCGGTGTCTGAACAAGAGAATGGGAAATATAATTGAAAGCATCAATGTAAAAGTTGATGAATATTCAGAACCGATTAAGAAGACCGGTCATAATGAATATGACAGTATAGAAGGTCAAAATGAAGGAAATCTTTTTGAGTTCAGTGAAGTAACAACCGAAGATGAAATAGAAGAACATGTTAACAGACATCTGGAGCAGGAAGCTGTACCTGAAGCTGTCAGAACCACGCATGAAGATGAACAAGAAGTTGTTCAAAACCATGATGAAGAAATTGCTCAACCGCACGAACCTGACCGTGAACAGAGACCGGTTCTCCCAAGGTATGTGACATATCACTCCATTGATAATATAATTGGTGACAAATATGCAAATGTCTTAACCAGGAAAAAGGCAGAGAGAATATCTGTTTGTTCTCCTGTAGAGAGCCCAAAACCACCAGGGAAGCTCTAGAAGATGAAAATTGGGTCAAGGCCATGGAGGAATACATTGAGCAAATAGAAAAGAATGATACATGGGTGCTTGTGCCTAGACCACAGGACAAGAATGTCATTGGGACAAAGTGGGTCTACAAGAACAAGCTTAATGAAGAAGGGAAAGTCATAAGAAATAAAGCAAGATTGGTCTGCAAAGGGTATGCTCAAGAAGTTGGACTGGACTATGGAGAAACTTTTGCACCTGTTGCCAGATTGGAAGGAGTAAGAATTCTTCTTGCCTATGCTGCTCACAAGAAATTCAAAGTATATCAGATGGATGTCAAGTCTGCATTCCTAAATGGAATACTGGAGGAGGAAGTTTACATTGAACAACCGAAGGGCTTCACATCTACACAAAAAGGTGGTATGGTCTGTAAACTGAAAAAAGCTCTCTATGGGCTAAAGCAAGCTCCAAGAGCTTGGTATGAGAGGTTGCACTCATACCTCCTGACCATAGGATTCACAAGAACCGAGGATAACAGCAATATGTATCTCAAAATCGGAAAAGATGGGAATCTGATTGCTAAAATCTTTGCGGATGACATCATCTTTGGAGGAGATGACACGATGAGCAAAGCCTTTGCTGAAGAAATGAAGAAAGAATTTGAGATGTCTATGATAGGAGCCATTAAATTCTTCATTGGACTACAGGTCCATCAGCTAAAGGAAAGTATTTTTATCTCTCAGTCCAAGTATGTAAAAGAAATTCTTAAGATTTTTGGACTTGAAGAATCCAAACCGGTTGGTACTCCAATGATAACTAACCTCAAGTTATCAAAAGAAGATGATGCAAAAGAAGTGAATGAAACACTGTATCAGTCCATGATAGGAAAATTACAGTATGCAATACACAGTAAACTGAACATTGCACATGTGGTTGGCATAGTTGCAAGATTCTTTGCAAACCCCAAAGAAACACATTTCATAGTAGTAAAGAGAATTTTCACATACCTAAAGGGTACTGAGGAGTATAGCTTGTGGTTTCCTCACAAGGGAGGCTTCCAAGTAAAGGTTTACACTGATGCAAACTGGGCCGGAAATATTGATGACAGAAACAGCACAAGTGGTGGTGCATTCTTTCTCGGTGCAAGGATTGTGTCTTGGACAAGTAAGAAACAGAACTGCATTTCACAGTCTCTAGCAGAAGCTGAATACATTGCTGCTGCAATCAATTGCACACAAGTGATTTGGATCAAACAACTACTAGAAGGAATTCAGGAACAGATACCTGAACCGATTGCAATCTACTGTGATAGCACCAGTGCAATAAACATATCCAAAATCCCTGTCATGCACTCCAAGACAAAGCACGTTGCCATCAAGTATCATTACTTGAGAGGCTAGTACAAGACAAACAAGTAAGATTGGAGTATGTTCCCACAAAAGAACAGATTGTTGATATCTTCACTAAGCCACTACCGAAGAGTACTTTTGAGTATCCCAGAAGTAAACTAGGGGTGATACCCCTTCCTGATCATCAGTAAACTAGCAAAGGGGATCATCAGTTCATTATGCTTCAACAGAGGGTTTCACCTCATCTTTTCTGGACTGATGAAAAGGATTGCTGCTCGTAGGGGGAGCAGATTAGAAAAAGGTAGTCTTTCTGACTAGCCTTTGGCATTATTGTCAAAAAGTAGTAGAGTTTGGCAATAAACCGGTAGATGACCAAACCGATAGATGACCGACAATGGCAGTTACACAGAGTTATAAGCAGATAAGCAGATAGGACAGGTGATATGATTGCCCATTAAGGTTTTGCCATCAATGCCAAAGGGGGAGATTGTTAGCATTGAAAGATGGTAACCGGTAAGCCTGCTACCGGTACATGGCAATTAAGTATTGTCATTGATTGGCAAAAGAGGAAAGAGAAAAGAGATGTTTCGTATCTAAGGTCCAAAGATCTAAGGAGATCTGTATGTAAAGAGGTTGGTTTGGCAATTGGTGACACTATGCAAGGAAGAAAAGACTATATCTGCTCATCAAGAGCAACTAGTCACTAAGTAAAGTGCATCAGCAACTGAGTAAGGGATACAACCGGTGTCAACAACGCAACCGAGGAAAAGGTGCAACTAGTAAAGGAAGGAAAAGTGACAGGTCAAAGTTCTTACCTATTCACAACATGAGAATCTCAACAGATCAAGTGAAGACTTCGGTATGTTACAAAGAACCGGGGAAGTCATAGTCAACTATCTGTTTAAACCAACTCTTTGACCGGGATTTACTGCACTAAATCCGGAAGACTTTGAGTTAACATGGTGATCGGTTCGAGGCGCGCTTAAAGGTTTTATAGCCGAAGTCTGTGGCTTTAAAACAAGGAGTTATCTCTTGTGAAGGAAAGGTGTTTGACACGCATGTATTGTTTTCTTCATAAAGCAGATAAAGCAAGAGCATGCATCAGATGTTTCCTCAGTGAACTAATACTCCACCGAGTGATGTATCCGAAAAAGATCTGTAATTAGGTCATGCATGAAAGGCGCAAGTAGGGCAAGGATTCTATATATTCTTCTACCTGTTGAGAATATGTTGTCCTCATTCTGCCAAGAGAAAAGAATGAACCTGTACGCTGAAAAGCTAGGGTAAATAGAAAAGAGAAGTAAAGAAAGAAGAGTGTGCAGAGAAGCACAACAGTAAAGGAGAACACACCTGTGGCGACCGGTGATGCTTTTCAGTTGAGCATAATAGAGATCTTATTAGGCTAAGCAAAGTCATTTGTAAAAGGGCATTCCCTCTATTGTTTTCTAACAACTACAATAGTTAAATAATAGTATTTGGGTGGACTCTAACAGGTCCCTTGTATTAAATCCCTTAACCGGGTCGCATCTAATAGTGCGTTGTAATCCTTTAACAGGGAAGGCTCCTAACAAGGCGCACTTCAGAAGAGAGGAGAATTTGTGAGGTCTCCTCACACCGTGGTTTTCACCCAAATTGGGTTTCCAAGTGATAAATTTGGTGTCACTGTGTGATTGATTACTTGATGTTATTTTATGTTTGAATTTGTTTAGCTTATAGTTATAAGCATACTTCATCAGATTTATTTTAAAGAAGTTTTATAGGTGCTGATTCACCCCTCCCCTCTCAGCACCGGTTGGGACTGTCATAGGCGTGACATACGGTAACAATGGGACCGTACGTTTGAACAAGCCTGGAAGACAGAATATGATGACCGTACGAAATTGTCACTTTCCGTACAGTAGGACTAGGCATGGCGTACGGTAACAATGGGACCGTACGATTGAACAAGGCTCGTACGGTATTGGTTTAGAGTCGTACGGCTAAAACAGATGCCCATACAGTTGCAGGATGGACGTACAATTGAGGTTGGAGGCGTATGATAGAACAGGTTGTAGGGTGCCTATGAGTAGGCCATACAGATGTGTCTTTGGAAATGTCGGAAAGTGTGCTGGGAAATATAGATAGTGTAGACGTATAAAAATAATGATAGTACTCTAGATCACAAGATGGAACAAGAATTGGTTGTCACCAAAGCTAACGACGCAACTATATATATATATATATATACACACACACATATATATATATATAATTGCCAAATATGAATAAGGACGGCACTTCAAATTAGAAATCTCGAACTGGAACCAGAGCAGAATAGGGTGAGGAGTTACTCCCACCGAAACTGCGAGAACCAAATAGGGAGGGTCTTTCACCTTGGAAATGGCAAGCAAGAACTCCAACTAGAATTCGCAATACACAATGAAAATCCAAAATCGCATACCAATAACTCTGTACATGGCGGTCATAAATATAAAATACCGCTTCGGAGAAACTCTAGAGGGTTTACAAAAAAATGCTGACACGGAAAACACCTACCGACAATAAAATAAAAATGGGCCCAAGAGACAATTAAATTAATTGTCAAGGCGAAATATACAAAACATTATTATATTAATTTATTTAATGACGTCAAGGACATCACACAAGTGGATGCGGCTAGTATTTTCCAGGTGCATGGATATTTTATAAATAATATTTGTTGCATGATCATAGTTTGTAAATATCACAAAATCATTGATAAAGTTTTGTTGCATTAAGATTTTACTAGTTTCCTTGCATCGTGTTGTCTTTTCTCTCTTATTGCAAAAATACCAAAATATCCATATATTCCAAAAAAACACAAAAACACATTCAGAAAATACAAAAAAGTTGCAAAACTTTTCAAAAGGTTCACACAAAATATTCAGTACAGTGTTTATTGAGGAGATAGAGCCAGCAGAGCTCTTACAATAGCATTACATAATAAAGGAAACCAATGATGATCAAGCTTGATAGGAGCATAGTTGGAAAACTTGAACTCACCTCGGACTCGGCGGCCCAAAAAATTGGACTCAAACTTGGAAAAAACTTGGGAAAGGACTCAGCAAGGACTTGGCAAAAGAAAAAAAACCATAGATTTACACAAACAAAAAGAAATTATTAACCCTACAGACCTGTTTTAACCAATAACAAATCATAAAAGTGATGAAAAGTATTTTTGTTTCTATTTTAACCTTGGTTGGGTGTTCTTAGCAAAGATCGAGAGTCCTATTCAAGGACTCCTAAGTCCAATCCATTGACTCTCCTAGACTCAACTCGGGAGTCCGTGGTGAGTCGACTCAATTTGTTCATGGACTGGTGAGTCTGTCTGAGTCCACGGCGAGTCCGCAGATTTTTCCAACTATCATAGGAGCAAGGCTTATGATAGCGTACAATGGGATTTTCTATTAGCAATAATGAGTAAATTTGGATTCAATGATGAGTGGACAAGAATCATCTCAACCTACATTTCTACTCCTAGGTTCTGAGTGGTTCTTAATGGATCGTTGTGTGGATGTTTTGGTGCTACAAATAGATTAAGGCAAGGAGCCTCTGTCCCCATTTCTGTTTGTAATCATGGTAGAAGCAATGGGAAGACACTTCAAGAAACTTGGGGGAAATAAACTATGGAAAGCAATTAAGGTTATAGAAGGAATAGAATCCATCACACATGCCTAGTTTGCCAATGATATAATTATTTTTGGAGAGTTAACCCCTAATAAAGCTTATATTGTTAGAGCCTCATTGGATAAATATATAAGATCTTTTGAACAAAGGATTAATAAGGACAAATCAGAGACATATTTTTTTAACACTTGAAAGGTTATGCAAAGGAGGATTGTTTAACACTAAGGTTCAAAATATCCGAACTTCCCACAAAATACTTCGGGGCTCCTCTGTTCTCAAGGGTGTGCAAATCTTCTCACTGCCAAGATACATTAAGCAAATACAAAAATAAGGTGGCATGGAAGAATAAGTGGCTTTCCCTTCCAAGTTGAATACTAATGATCAAGGATATTATTTGGTATTTAATTCAGATTGTTATGAGATTAGAAAAGAAGGTAAAAATATTGTTAATGCAAACAAGGTTGCTAACAATCTATACATTCTTGATGATTTCAAAAAGGAGTTGCGAGTGATTTCACTCCATCATTGAATTGTTGTTCAGACTCGGGGGAACTTTTCTTTGTCATACTCTTTCAACACCATTTCCATTATGCAAGATGGTTTTAGTTATGTAGTGCGGTTTCAGTTATGCAGGTCAGCTGCAGGCATTGATTTCAAAGGGGGAGAAATAAGTCAGGGCGAGCAGCTTTATGTCAGAGAAGATTTATTTTGTCTCAGTTTGGTTTCAGATGGAGTTGCCATCAATGACAACGGGGGAGATTGTTGAGTAAGTTGCCATTGATGTCAAAGGTTGATGATAAAGGTCGTATAAATCTCAGAGGATTATTTAAGTAATAGAAAATTGGATTTAGCTGCCAAGTTGTCTACTTGAGTTGCTTGAGGTGCACTTGATCTACTTGAGGTTCACTGAGCTACTTGAGCTGCTTGGTTGTCTAGGTGAGCTTCTTGGGAGTCTACTTGAGCTGGTTGGATGTCTACATAAGTAGTCTACCTGTGCGCATTAGTCATCCTAGAGGCTTTGTGCACATTAGTGAATCTAACATGGTACTAAAGCTTCAGATATACAAGCCCCTTCTCATATCTGGGAAGTAATCAAGCTTGAGTTTTTTGCTGAATGCACTTTGGTGTCGTTTGGCCATCACCATTAATTCCAGCCTCCAGGGCATTTGACAAAGTCAATTTTGGCTTTTGCTTCCTCCAAATCCAACATACAAGGTAAGATCTATGAGGGTTTTAATGTCGGTGGTTTTACAGAAAACTTTGGGTGAGTTTTTCCCCATTTACGACTTCAAAATCGCATTCTTTTGCGAGTTTTTAAGAAAAAACCACCACACTTTTTTTTCATAAACTCAAAGCCAAGTTTAGTGGGGAGTGAATCAGTTGGGTTTTGTCTCACGAGTTAGCTGATTTTTTGGCGGTTTTTTCAACTATGCATTATATTAATTGTGGTTTTTTATTGTTAGCAATTCACACCCTTCCGACTTTGTGAACAAAGTGGTACCTTAATGCAAATGATTACTAACAAATCGTATTGAAGAATCAATGACTTTCTTCAAGATTATGATCGTTATTCCCTTGAGATAATCGCTTCAGTCTTAATCTGAAGTACCTTACTTATGATCGCAGCCTTTGATCTGTGTAACCAATGCCACTTAACTTATTTGCTGCTGTATGTATCTGTTCCATCATTGTTTTGCCAAACAGATTGCTTCCTTTCAGATCGCTTCTAAATACTCTTCTTCATAATAAAAATAATAGTCAATGCTGCTGGATACCCATTGCTGTTTATACTTTTTCACATCATTGCTGTGTATAAATTGTTGCTAAAACTTGATTTCTCTATCGTATCTCACCATTCTTTTGATCTATCAAAACCCAAAACAAATCTCTAGACCAACTTTCGACCTTTTATTACTATGATTTGTTGCAACTTCTTGTAGTCTTTGCTTATCCAGGCATCTATCAAATTCAGAATCTTCATCATTACTAATGAATTCTCAGTCTTCTTCTTGTGCTCTAATATCATCAACTCTACTATAACTCCTGCAATAATAATGCTTTGTATTTTGAATTTGTTTATACACTACTTTATGATCACCTTGGAGCTTATCCTTAAATCTGATCATCAATATTCCAATGACATCGATGACAACATCTCAACACTTTAGATGATTCATCTTACCACAATAATAACATTTGCTGTTCTTCATGTCTTTACCTTTCTTTTGTGACCATTTGTCTTTGGCTACAAAGGCCCATTCTACACCCTCTACGTGACTGTTACTATTGAGCTATTTCTTCCATCCACCTGTAAGTACGGCTGCAAAGTAAACATACCCAATGCAGTGCAAGGGTAGCATGCATTTGAGATTATTCATGGGGTGCTTTCCACAAGTTCTGGAAGTCATATGACCAACAATAGCCAAAGAGCTATTTATATTGCTCATAATCAAATTGAGTGTGACAGGATGAAGCGGACTGAGATACATCAGCATAATAAGTATTATTGCATGTAAGAGAGGATGTTGGCTCTTCAATTTGTACAAACTAATGATCTAATTGAGACATCTCCAAGAAACCAGTTGTTGAGGCTAAGTTTATCATATTGAAAAACGCAACTTATAGAGGCTACAATATTTGTGGTGTACCTTGGGATTGTTATCAGCATAGTATGCAATAGAGAGCTCAAATTTTATATGCATCATTAGAAATGAATGTTCAATTAAAGAGCTTTGCCCCACTTGATTCTCACATTTCTCAGACTTTTCCTCCTCTTTTCCAGAAGAAATACTCATTAAAAAACAACAAAGTAAATCCCTTGAAAGGGTAACTAATGGTGAGATAGTGCCGCGAAGTAGTAAAATGGACAAGACAGAGACATTGTAAGCAAAGAAAGCGAGCACAACAAGGATTTTTTAGAAAATCTTCAATGAGCCATGGCAAAGAAAGACAGTTGAAGCACCCAGCTTTAATTCATATGTCCAAAGAAAATCTGAATGATACCTTGTTCATGCTAGACTCTTCCAACTTTGTGAGAAGTTTAACCAGCTTTTGAACCTCTTGTTCAGCATTCAAACCAGGATCTCTTAAGCTCGCAGCTTCGAAGCCACTAAGAGCCCTTCCATAGTTTTCCACATAACGATTTGCCTGAAACATTAAGCAAGTATAGTATGCAAATGAAAGGAAATACAAAATTCATTCTCCAATGAAAATCAACAATACAATCAAACAAGTAAGATCTTACATGCATTTAATTATTGTATCTTCCCAGGCCTAATTATTGTCTGTTCCCAAGACTAATTATTTTCTTCCAAAGCTCTTGCATTGAGAAATGAAATTTTATGGTCAAAGCTCTTATCAGCAAAAAGGGGAGATGCTAAACAATTTCTCCAAATATTTAATATGAAAATAGTCTTGAAAGTCATATAATGATTAGCAATATGCATTTGGCAAAAGAAATACTCAATATGCATTTAGCATTGAAATTTCAGTAGTGCATAAGCATCCATTAGGCCTTCCTGGAAATAGATGCAAACCATAACCAAGAAAATTGAGATTCAAAAAGTAAGTAGAATATATGAAGAACACCAAAAAAAAATTAGATTTTATTGATAATAAATATTGTTAGAGTAGATGATCCACCATGTTGGATTCCCTTGAGTTATCAACATTATGGTATACTATTGGGTTGTGTAACTTGAGAATAAGCCTACAAGTGTAAATGTGTAAATATGTGTTAGAAATGTGTGATTAATCACATGGTATGCAAATAGTGCTACAAACCATAACAGCTAATGTGACGCAGTTTTGGCTTGGCTTTATGACTATAAAATAGACTTCAACATTGAGAAAGTATAAAATTCTTGTACTAATAAGTTTTCCTGCAATTCTTGTAATCACTCAATCCGCTCATATGCTCCCAGAGCAGTAGTTTTGAGATCTTAAAATAATTTGAAGATTAAATGATCAAATGTCAAACTCCAAAGAGTGATTGAAGATATTGAATATTTCTAATGTCTGGACAAATGAAATAAATTTCATCCATGAAAAGACCTTAAATATTTATACCTGATAACATATTAATTTACACAATTTGAAAAGAGCATAGAAGCATTCTTGCAGGGAAAAGCAAGAGTATAAGTTGGATTCAGTTAGACAATTTTAAAATGGTAAAAAAATATAAAGCTCAATACAAATCACACATAAATAGGAAGGTATCTATTAAAAAAATCAGAGGTGCAATTATAAAAACTATCTTAGAAAACAAAATCCAATTATCACTGCTCTATCCAGGAATGTGGAAGTTGGATGGGAATTTATCCAGAGCATAGTTTGCAGACTTGGACTCAGCTCGGACTTGGCAAGGGTGACTCGACTCAAGACTCGGGACTCAGCAAAAACTTCTGCACAAACTTGGAAAATCTCCAAAGTGAAAACCCAAGAAATTTAGAGATTTTTAAGTACTTAAAACTTGTTTTTTTCACCCTTTATAAAATAAACCTCAAAGACACAATAACATCATCAAATAGAAGCTAATTTGATCACATACGCAAGCATACATTAATCACATAAGTATAAATGCAAATTGTAGCTCAAGGAAATAGAACACTTAGATATATAAATATTGTCAATTGTACACAAAGCTCATGGAATATGAAATCCATGACATCAAATGTTCCAAACAAATATCAAAAGAAAAGCTACAAGTCAATGGCTAAGCCGCATAGAGGAAGCATGCAATCTTCCTACAAAGGCATCCAAGGTACAGCCATAATATTTTTTAACTATGAAAATGCAGATATTTGCAACAAGGGATATGTATTATGTAGATTTTTATGATCATGATACATCATTGACCTATTACTTGCTTAGACTTATAGTTTGATGGGAGTTTGGGGAAATACCAAGACAAGGTTGAGGGAAGCACCTCTCACGAGGGACTACGGGTGAGAGTAAGAGGAAGGAGATAGGTCTAGATATTGGGGGAGAGAGGAGAGAGTGAGATAGAGAAAGGTGGGGAGATGTAAGAACCCTTCCAAGGCTCTATCTGCTGAACTGATACTTCTACTTTTGGTTTTTATTGTTTTCAATTTTTTGTGTTTTTGAGATGGTTTCTTGCAAAAACAACGCATAAACATGAAAAGAAAACTTCTGGAATTTAATACTAACAATACTTTGGGCATAGAAGACAATCTTTATTACTTTTCCTTCAATACATAGCACTAGAATGTATTACATTAAAAAGCATAACCATTTTCATTGTAGAAATTACTTTGAAACCCTTGCTGGCCGAACAAGCAAGCATACAACAGCTCATATCTCCTTCTATCAGCAACCAATCTCCAAACTGATGGTATCAATCACTGTGTTTCAACTAGGCATCCCTCTTAGGAATTCTTACTGATTTTTTTTTGGTGCCTCCTTCAACAAAATCGAACCAAATATGGAAGAGAGGGTAGGGTAGATGAATAACCAACAAAAAGCAATGTTTCAAACCATGAACAGCCAATAACTCCTCAATTCGATGCCATCAATCTGCTATGAGATTATGCCTCCAATCTATCAATAACTTCTCGGAATAATCCCTCCAATCAGCCCAATGATGACTTATGAATGAAGCCGACCAGATTAGCAATATCAGGCAAATATTTCACACCCTCTGACTGCTGCTACAAAGAAGATGCAACGCTCTCCAATGCCAATAAGCTTGAAAGACTGCAGAAACCCTTGATTTCTCACAAACTTCAATGCTCTAGAGAAGAAATTTCAATCAAAGCATAAACATAATATCCATGAGAATGAGCTCTTAAGTCCCTTTTACTCTTTTCTTGTGAGAGCTCAAACACTGTCCTAGCCAATGTGGGATAAAAGATATATTCCCACTTCTAATTTTTCACTTAAAATTCTATAGTTGTTGCACAAATAATTCTTTTAAAATTAATTGTTCACTTGGCCCCATCTATGATAACTTGACCCTTCACTTAAGTGACTTAAGTTAAAATATAAAATTATATTATAACTTAATAATATAAGCTCAAAACTATTAATATTTATTTTAGCCAAATAAATATTAATATCTCCATTATTACTCATCATTTCTACACGTCGTCTGAACTGGGAGCTGACATGATCAAGCCGCATACGACGATACCCCATTTCTAAAAATAGCAAGGGTCCCTCTCCGAGCCTCACAAAACTTACTATAAATAGAAAAACATGCTATAAATAGCAACTACTGCATAAGGATTCCTGGAGACCTCGAACAAAAGTCAAACCTGCAAAACTCTGACCACTGAAGAAGATGCATCCCTCAAAGGACCCTCTAACCACGCTATATTAGCCTACAAGGGTCAGAATGATAGGCTAATCATCCAAAATCTAAGTCTGCTAAAATCGGGACATTACAAGAGAGGGGATAGAAGAAGCGTGATAGGGAGAGAGATAGGTCTAGTGTTCAAGGCAGATAAAGTGAGTGAGATAGAGAGAGCAAGAGGATGCTAATAGCAGCCTGCAGGTTAATGAATTTTGACTAAGTCTGAAAATTTATAAGACCTTCTAAAACCTAGAATTTGCATTGCAACTGATAGAGATCTAAAATCACTCTCAAACATCCTAACAATATAAATATGATCGTGGCGCCAAAGCCTTGGCCAGAAGTGATTGCTGTATGACATTAGTTGTTCACCATCCAAAACCAGACCGCTGTAATAACTGAGATGGTCAAATCAATGGCCACAATTTCTAGATTGTTCATCCCATTTAATTGAAGGTAGTTTCCTGGCACTCCATAGTTATAGTTCCATGAGAGCTGGAGAGGACCTCTACCATAATAACTCTTGTTGGGGTTGCAAGGATACTGAGTGTTGGATGAAAACAGATCAAGAAAAGGCAGTTGGGAGTATATTTATGGTGTGCCTATCATCCCATCAGTTGTCTTCATCCCACAGAGACAGAAAAGAACCGCTCTAATACCAAGTGAAAGCAGTGAATCCTTAATGAAAACATTATAAGGTGAGGATACAGTTTATACATTCTGAGCAACAACAATTGGAAGTAACCGAACAGCAGTTACACTGTAACTGCAGTGGTAGTTACAATATCAATGTAATTACGCCAACACAAATAACAAAGGAGCATGGCTAAAATACATGTGCAAATCTAAATGAATCATAGCCAAAGAAATAATGACAGAGAATATGAAATGTTAAAGTAAAAGGCCTTCAAGTTCCTGACACCAAAAAAAGAAGATGACTGTATGTGATCAAGTTTAACCAAGACTACAATAGCCCACTCCAGTTTTCTGCTTCTTACCTTTGCTGGAAGGTTTGAGTAAGCCACCACCCAGGCTTCAACCTCCATTATTTTCAGCAGCTGAATATCTCAGGCTTCAATGTCAATTAGCAAAAAATATTACTTGTGGAGAGCTCTTAGCTCATCTACTGCTATCTGTAACACCCGGAATGCTCCCTCTTATTTTGAGACTCCTATACCCAACAGGCTCCCCTAAATCAACCTGACAGTTCCACAAACCCAAAGGGCCAAAAGGCCTAATGATGAGAATAAGGAAAAATTTTGCCTTACTCAAACCCTATAACACCTTCATTGCCAGCACTCAAAATGTTGGCAGGAAAATTAATAAAGCAGGGTAGAACTAGATATTTATTTCATCAAGAAATGGTTCGCTCTATTGGAGAATAGCATTCAACGTCAAAAAGATTGCATCAAAGTTTTGTAGGGGTGTGTGCAATACCAGAAAGACCATCTCCTCAACTTAAGCCAACACTTCAAGCAATTCCCAAGCTCAACTGAGCTCATTTAACAACACCTCACACCAGAAAGAAACAAGAAGCTGTGCAGTGGTTAAATAACACATTGCTCAGCAGTCTGGCAAAAAAGACATGCTGCACAGCCTACAAGCTTTGTGGAAGCATCCATCCATGGCTCAGAATAGAATCTCTTGCTTTGTTCACCTGTTCCAATGGTTGTTGCCCCTTATTGGACTTTCACAGAGGAGATCACGCTGCTATGGAGGAAAGAGTCACTAACAGTGCTTGATACCTAAATGTTAAAGACTCCTAGTGAAAAGGGCCAAGAATCTGTTGTCAGAATACTGCAAGAGAAACATCCCTTACAAATAAGAAAATTTCAGCATATTAAGAAAAAGTTCTGGCATTAAACTTGTTCCAAGATTCAATAGTTTATGATAGATTAAATTAATATAATGCCTCTATATTATGAACAGGTATGAGTTACAACAGATGCTTAATATAGAAGACTCTAGCATATATGGCAGGCTATAGAGGGTTTTGACTAATATTATCCAATTTTCTCAAAAGTTCAACACCAATAAAAACAATTTTCACTATTGAAATTCAAACAGTTAGTTTTCTCGAACAAGCTTGCTGGGATGATGGGATTGCACTTACCATCGCACTGTTATAATAGAGATCTGGGTTGTTGTTTGCCAGCTCATCTTTTTCCTGAGAATTAGAATGGAATGCTAGATCAATACACCAAACATCTCATGAAGGCTATTGTAATCACTAGTTTATGAATACAATTTTCTTATTCTATAAAATAGCAAATGATAATAACTTGAAAACAATAAAGGCATCTAGCTTAATTTTCCTAAATCTTAGGGATGCAATGGAGCACACTAACTTGGATTCTCTGATTAAGAGTTCCATTTGAAAAACATGAGTAGACTGCAATCAATACATACAGCATTCTGATAAGCTTTAAGAGATTGAAAAAGCTTGTTTTGGTCCCATGATCCCGTAATGAAAAAGCTTGATAAATAAGCATTGCCCAAAGCATCTGTGATCAAGATTGCCAGTCAGACATAACAAGAGACAAGTCTAAAGAGTAAGTGATAGAAAGATCCAATGCTGAACCAGGCATGTCTAAATTTACTAGATCTAATATGAATATGTATGCCTTATATATACAAAAATAAAAAGCGATTATTATAATGTCCATCAGTGAAAGGACAGACAGACTCAAGTAAATTTTCATTTTAAAACAGAAAAAGAAGTATTAGTATTGTTAACAACACCGATAACAGCACACAAGAATACCACAAAACACATAATAATGGTCAGTGAGCACATAAATAGCACGTCAACATGTATTCATATTAAAATTATAATTTTTAGCACAAAGATTTCTGAAACCTAATCAATTACCAGAAATTGAGTTTTGGGATGGAGAAAAAATTCTTGATTTTAGAGATGGCAGGGGTAAAGTTGCTAATATTCAAACTTTAAAATAAAAATAGACTAAAAATATAACTTAAACAAACTAAAAGATGCTCAAGTTTCAAAGAGGAAATAAAAGGTGTCATATATGGAGTAACATTCCATTGATTTACACATATGTTGGCCCTCTTATTTTTCATTCAATCAAAGAAAAGCAGAATTCCAGATATTCGTGTTCTCATTTACATATGTTAAAAGCATGAAAGTGATATACAAGCAACAGCACATAAAAAATTTAACAATCATTCATATCCTGTACATCTCAACATTCAACCGAATCTCAAGATGGTATTTAGAAGTCTCGAGGAAGGAGGACCAAGGACCTACATTTAGGAACAGAAAAAGGGATGGTAGCACAAATATATATAGCACTTTAAAAAATAGTTTAAAAAATACGAGGAATAACATATGAAACTTTGAAATACTCAAAAACATTTGATATTGCATTGAATGAAAAATGAAAATGTTGAATATCCATATACTTATATTATATTCAAAATGATGATTACATTCAAAAATATAGATGTCTGATGTCCCAATACCTCAAATCATCACTCATCTTCAAAGTCTTCAGCAAACTCCTAATCGGTCAAACTTTCTAGACTACTAAAGCTCAAGATCCTTCAAAGCAATACCAGCCAACCTTTCGTCAAATTTTCATGGCTCCTCTGGCTCTACATCCCATCAGGTTGTTGGTCTCTCCTTGTATATAGGTGGGTTGTAGTCAATGAGATGCAAGGTGTTATGTGCAACCACAAGATTCTCCGTTCTCCTAAAGGTAAGTCGGTTCCTCTTAACAGAGCAGATGAAACTATGAGTAAAATTGTAAACCTGTTCCTCTCATCAACACAAGAACTAGAAACCTGAGACAGCAAACAAATGTTTAGTAAGATAGTCAAACAATTAAACCCGTGCATAGTCCACCATAGAATTGCATCCTCCTATACCATAGTCTTCTTATCCATCTTACCCTCTTTTAAATATCCACTAACCATGGCAAATTTTGTCCACTAAATGTGAATGATGTTGATCTATGTAGAACCGTATATTTTCTTAAAGGCCTTCATAAACCCTACCTTCACCTCAACATCCTATCTAGGAGAAATTCTACCTAGCCCTTGTACATACCACTTCAGATTCAATGTAGAGGCAGCCATGTGTGAGAGAGTGTTGAGCTTCTTCCACCAGCAATGAATGATTGGCTAAAAGTTGTCATAGAATACTAATGAGAGGTCTTCCTCTTGTACGATGCCATTCATTTGGCCAAGCATACTGTCAATGCACTCATACAACTCTCCAAGATTAGGTGCATTTGCATCACCATATCTAATAACCTTGAAAAGTGGAGCAATCATGGCAACAATGTATTTTGTATCAGCCCAAAGAGCATCACTCTTCACCACCTCCTTCACCCTTTTCCCTAAAATATCTCTAACACACAAGAGTAGAAACATACGACACCAATAGATGTTTCAACAGCAAATGTCACAAATTGAATTTATTCAGATCTCAAACTGATTAAAAAAACTTGAAAACACACAACGTTCGCACCTTTGCCTACAAACGATCATCCGCATTGGAAAGCGCAGAAGAAATGATCAATTATTGGATTGAAGGGAGCTTGATAGGCTTTAGGACTGCCGCCAATGTGCCCTAATCGGATCTCTGATATATCTCTGTGAAAATGAACTCATCTTCTGTTGCTGCTGATATAAATATCAGTGACTGCTTAGATATTGCAAGGGTGATATAATTATAGCATGCAGAGATGGTATCCACTGAGAGATAATGAATTGAGATTGGCAGCGATCGAGTTTCTCCTAATATGCCACTGTCAACACCTTAACCGATATCAATATTGATATAATTGGCATTATACAGCAACAATCCTCCAATCGCACGTGACTTGATATCAATGTGCTTATCAATATGTAAGTTTTGATGTCATGGTCCTCTACCTTGAGCTCAATACAATATCAATATATTCGTGATATGTTTGTTCTGTAACGACTTTCTACCTTGAGCTTGATAGCGATATCAAGATGCTCAGTGATATATATGCTCGATAACAACATCAAAATTGTTCGGTGATCTGAATATGCTCCTGCCACAATCTTGTAAAATCTTTGCCAAGGAATATTTTGGACGGCACTGAGTCTTCTCAAGTATGGTCAATTCTTGACCACCTTAAGGCTTAGACAATTCTGTCTCCACAAGGATATTTCACAAAATTGTCAAAATGTGCCAAAGACACCAAGGCCCAGTTGTAGATGTGTAGCCAGGAGATAGTGCGTGGGGGTTATAGGAACTTTGCTAGAGCAATAGGATCGGACGGCACAGGGGCCCATTCTGCCCAATGAAAAGGGTGTCAATTGTCAAATAAGAGGTTACCACCAGCAGAAGGGAAAGGCAGGCCTGACAGTACTCATCCTTTGTAAGGTAACCAATGGGACTGAAATAATCAGATAGACCTTAGCAAATCCCAAACCAAATATATTAGAGAAATGTTGAGGAAATTTCGAATGGAAGGTTGCAATCTAGTCAACACTCCCATGGTTACAAGTTGCAAGCTTACTAAAAAGGATGAATCTCCCAATGCCAGTCAAACTCAATATAGATCCATAATTGGAAGTCTCTTGTATGTAACATCAACAAGGCCTGATATCATGCAAGCAGTTGGATTAGTAGCACAATTTCAAGCAACAGCAAAGGAAACTCATGTTCTAGCAGTTAAGAGAATATTTAGGTATCTAAAAGGTACTATGGACCTTGGATTATGGTATCCAAGAGGAAAAGATCTCACTCTCAGCCTACACAGATGCAGATTGGGCAAGTAATATTGATGACAAAAGAAGTGCAACTGGAGGAACATTCTTCCTTGGTAACAGTCTAGTGCCATGGTTGACTAAGAAATACGGTTCAGTTTCTTTATCCACTACAGAGGCCGAGTATATTGCAGCAGTAGCTTGTTGTACACAAATGTTATGGATGAAGCAAACCCTAAAGGATATCAAAATTGAATATGAACATCTAATTTCCATCTTTTGTGATAAGACAAGTGCTATCAACATATCAAAGAACCCAATCATGCACTCCAGGAAGAAGCATATACCAATCAAATATCACTTCCTAAGAGAGCAAGTACTTGAGCAGCAAGTAAAATTGGAGTATGTTACAACCAAGGAGCAAATAGCAGATATATTCACAAAGCCCCTTCCAAAGGAGACTTTTGAGTACCTAAGAGAGAAGTTGGGAGTAGTATCACTCTCATCTCTTCACTAAATGCTTCATAAGAAGCATGAGTTCAAGGGGAGCTCATCAACTTAGCCCCCTAGATACCCCTTGTCATTGATGTCAAAGGGGGGGAAATTGGAGAAAGGGGGAGCATTGTACAATCAAAATCATATCATCGAAAGGTTGCCATCAATGACAAAGGGGGAGATTGTTGATAGATTTGTCATTGATGTCAAAGGAAAGTATAGAAAGATACAAAACGGCAATACATTGATTATGAAGAATGGTATAATGATAGTAATATCAATGGGTATAATGATATATATATATATATATAGATACACACACACACACAATATATATATATATATATGAAGTAATAATATATGACGGAACAGCGACATTCAGAATATATGAAGGAGCCAAGTCATTTCAAGAACAGCAACATCACTACCAACTCAATGATATGATGAATGACATCACTATATAGCAATTACTATTATTACAAGACCAAGAATAGCAACAGTCTTATTACAGTTTGTGCAAAGAGCGTTTGGAACAGCAATTGGAATTGTTTATGATACACATTAAACAACAGTTCAAAACCAGTGACAGTGATATGGTTGTCGACAGTGATATGGTCTAACAGCAGCGACGGTGATATGGTTGTCGACAGAGATATGGTCTAACAGCAGCGACAGTGATATGGTCAAACAACAGCAACAGCGACTCAAGGAATGGTTTACAAAAACAAATATACACACTGCAATCTTAGAAACTGACAGCAGGGTGATTCTCATAATCGCAGCATGAAAAGCCAAGATTGGTTAAACAAAACAATAAATAGACAAATCGGTTGGGAGTTTCTTAGACTATCAACTTATTAAAGTCAGAAGGTATTAATATTAATTGAAGGGAAAATATGATTTAGTCAAACCTGTTCTAAACAAACACTAATCGGTGAATATAAGACAACCGATAGTTATAAACAAAAAGACATTACCCTTGGTTGAACAGTCATATTTAATATATATATATAGGATTAAAAAAAAATCATTTTGATGGAAGAAGGTGGTGAATGAATAGAAGAGACTGAGCACAGTAAGAGATAAAGAAAATATACAATCAGATCTATCAATCTGATGTATAGACATATATATCAGAATTTTTAAAGAGTGTGTGGGTGTCCATTTCAAGTCAATCTGATACACACATATATATAAAGAGATAACTGTGCTAGCAGAGAACAAAGAATATATATATATATATCAGATTAAAAGAACAGTTGTTGAAGACCATTTCAGACTTGAAGAGAAATAACTAAGTGATTATTATGATAATTTTGTGATAAACTAATGGAAGACTTCATAGCAGATTAAGTAGAAGTGTTTATAGCTGATTGGAAGAAGTAAATTAAAATCAGATTTTTAGGTGAAGTTGGTGCTTCACCCTTGTGAAGTTGGTGCTTCATATTTTTGAGGTTGGTGCCTCAATTAGGAGAAGTTGGTGCTTCCTATTTTTGAGGTTGGTGCCTCAATTAGGAGAAGTTGGTGCTTCATCTTTGTGGAGTTGATGCTTCACATTCAAGGGTTGGTGCCTCTAGTAGGTTGGTGCCTACAAAAATTGTAGAAGAAAGGCATGCATATAAAAGCAATTATTTGCCATGGTTTTCTCCCCCATTGGGTTTCCACGTAAAATTTGTGTTTTGGTTTTGCTTGTGTGCTTGTGTTTAAAATATTGAAATTATTTAAAGTGTTAAATTGAGAAGTTATTTATTATACTGATTCACCCCCCCTCCCTCCTTGGTATAATCGAGTGCTCTTCAAAAACAATGAAAAAATCTGAAAGATTTGTTAAAAATTGGTGTTAAATCTTGTTCATTACACTCTAAAACAATTTAGAGTACTTAGGAAATGCTATTATAGAGTTTTTATAAACCTAGATGCAACAAAGAGAAGATAAAATGATTTTTTTTTAAAATAGAAAAAGAAATTTGAAAAATTACCTATGAATCTGATTTTGCTTCAAAACCCTCTTCAAATCCACTAAAAATTGATCTAAATCCTTGCAAATCACCTTTCAAAACCTTGGAAGGTTTTTTTTGGGCCAGACAGCAAAATACAATTCACAAAATGCAAAATGGGCTTTTGTTTTGATGGCAGATCTTATTATGCAGCCACGCAAGATATATCCACTTATTGTCGATAAGTTTCAGCGATTAAGTGTTGCATTTTATCGTCATGCAAAACTTATTGCGATAATTTAACTAATCACCGATAAGTCAGCGATTTTTGCATCCATGCTTCAAATTATTGCTTTACAACTCAATAAGTCAACAACTTGTGGTATCCTTGTGATATGTGTTGATATATGGTCAGCCTACTATAGGGATGATAAATTCACTGTTGTCGACATAATTGTACTTGTCGGGAATGGTTAAGTCAGTTGTTAGTAATTTGTTAGTGACCGAAGGGTGGGTCGTTATGACGTGGCAATTGAGTCACACCCCTTCGGATGGTATATGTACACTCTCTCCATGGTCGAGAGGGCAGCAATATGATATGATATGTAATGTCCATTGATGTACTTGAAGAACAATAATGAAATACATGGTTGGTTTCCTGATAATCAATAGCATTTACTTTCGCTGTTAATACTTTCATAGTTCTGTAGCATGCATAAAACCCGTTTACAGTAGGTGGTAAACATTTGGCATCGTTGTCGTACGAATTTGGGAAGTGATGGAGAGTGAATGGCATACGGAGGGTAAATGGGCCAACCCGTCGACAGCGGTATCAGGAGGGATGACAACGGACACAAAGAACTGTAGGAAGGAGAGCATGCCCTGACGTCAGACTTTGTCATTCTGTTACAGGCGGTGATCGAAACTTATGTGAGGAGAGAGGCTGCACGCGAAGAAGACCCTGAAGGTGCAGTGTTGAACGCTCTCAAAGTAGGTCCCGCGGTAAACCGGCTACTAACCATCTCCCTTGCCTTTTGGCACAGACATCCCTCACCAAGAGGAATTGATGGGAGGAGATTGAACAAGAACAACAACGCCAACAAATCCTTTGTAACTACCACGAGCATAACCGTTAGGAGGAAGAGGAGTGTGATGGAACTCGACGAAGGCAAAGCAATAACTAAACCTTTGAGAGGGAAACAAGTATAAAAGAGGGCACTTCTATACTGTTGTGATTCTGTCACATGGTTGACACGCATTGTACACAATGAATTAATACAAAGTGTTCTTTTGAATAATTTATGTTCAGTTACAGTTCATGAATTGATGCCCAATATATTAAATAAGCATAAAAATAAGAAAGAATAAATAGAGGAGTGTGAAGCCACTCAGAGAGCTTTGATTCTCGAGCAACAAGCTGAAAGGAGACGGAGGCTTAGGCAACTCGCAGAGAAATGACCCGACGGAAGGGAAGGTAACCAGGCTGAAGGTGACTACTACAGGAGGGACGGAAACCATAGGGGAAGGAGTAGTGAGGATCTGATTGAGGAGACCCGACAACGGTTGGACCTTCTTGAGGAGACCCAACATAGGTTGAGGGATATGTCTCTTACCCCTCGTACCGCAGCTAGGGAGGCCCGAAGGAACGAGGAAGGAGAGACCAGGGAAGTCGAGGATACTGGGGCAATCAGGAGTGTCGGAGAGACACCGCACGGCGGTCAACACAACCCGTCAGGATCCACCCCACCCAACTCGAGAGCACAACCAACCAACTCAGGAGTACAAACCACTGGAGGCAGCGGAAACAGAAACATGTCCCAAAAGCAAAAACTACCAAAATTTAATGGCGACGGGAAGGAAGATCCTGTAAGGCACTGTCGAACTTGCGAAACCATTTGGACGGTGAACAGAGTCACAGACAAAGATGAATCGGTCCACAAGTTGCCAACAACCCCAAGAGGAGTTGCCATTGATTGGTACTCCGACATGGATAAAACTAAAATCAACACTTGCGATAGCCTCAAGAAGGAATTTCAGGTTGAGTTCTAATTGCTTTGGGACGACAACGAAATAGTTGTCGAAATCTACAGTGCCAAAGAAGGAAAGAAGGAAACAGTACGAGCATACAATCGGAGGCTTAAAGAGCTACTCGAGAAGATGGAGGCTTAGCTAGCCGATGAACTAAAAAAGAGATGGTTTGTGGAGGGATTAAAGCATTCCCTCAGGAAAAAGATGAAGATAGTACCGCCCACGTCGTATGCAAACGCCTACAACAAGGCCATGAACCTGGAGAGTGAAGACAAAACTTCCAAGAAGCGGAGGCGCAAGTCCTCATTGGAAAGTGATGAATCATCCGAGGAGAGCAACAACGATGACAAGTCGAGAAGAAGGTGCAGGCTCTTCAAAAGGATATGGAACGGAAGATGAAGGAATTTAAGGTAATGAAGGGGAACACAGGACGAAGTGATGAGGGAGAACCGTGGGGAACATAGTGTAAGGAGAACAGGCACACGAAGGGATCGTGCCCAAGGAAATCATTTTGTGACATCTGCCAAGTTATGGGTCATTCCATTAAGGAATGCCCATACAACATGAAGACAAGGAGACAACAAGTGCTCTTCACATAGGAACAACCGTCAACCTCAAAGGCAACGAACAACACACAACAAACAAACAATAATGTATCGTCCGGCGGGTTCCGAAATAACTGACGCGGAGGGAGAGGAAATAATGACAATAGCAATAGGAGTCGGATACAATATGATTCTAAGGGACAGCCAATGATCTAGTGTCGGGCATGCAACCAGTGGGGTCATTTCGCTTGCGACTGCCAGAAGGGCGACACACCACAAAAGTTGTGTCGATGGTGCGGCCCTAGAGATCATGAGGACGCTAACACGAAGAAGAAAAAGTACTTGCTATCACTCGGAACCAAGCTAAATAGGCCACGTACCTCGATCCCCATACGGAGAAGCAGAGGGTACGGGAGGCTAGAGAGAAGATTGAGAAAGCAATGAAGGTACGAAAGGATACACATGACAAGGCTAGCACTTTCGGGCAAACAGAAGCAAAAAATAATATATTATGGCAGATGTTACAAATGCAGGTATCAATCAAAATCCAGGCTCTCCTTCATACTATGCCTCAGTTGAGGACAACACTATTGAGTACCTCCTCCACACGACCTGGCACCGCCGCACAAGCTGACACCGTACACCCAATGCATGTCCTTGGCGAGTCGGCAATGGATCCTATGTTACTAGCAGTGAACAATGATCAACACCCTACGGTAGTGGAAATGGGTATCCTTGGAACGATCCTAACGGACACCATTGTGGACGACAGGTCCGGGGTAAATGTCCTCCCCGAGGAGACATGGAAGAAACTCGGGAAGCCTACCCTGTGGCCCCCGACCTTCAATTTATTGGGTGCCGACCAGAAGGGAATTAAACCCCTCGAAACACTAATGGGCAAACAAGTTACCATTGGAACGCAACCGTTCATGTTGGACTTCGTTGTGATTCCACTTAAGAAAGGGTATGATGCCATTCTGGGTAGAGGATGGTTAGTAACGGCAAAGGTCAATCATAATTGGAAGAAAAACACACTCTCCATGGAAAGCAGTGGACGGAAGTTTGTCATCGATCTTCGTACCCAGATGGTGAGCGAGGAGATTGCATCTTCTTCGGAATCAAAATCTGACGGAGAACATGACTGACTGGATGAAGGAAGGAATCGGATGGAGCCCAATGATGAAGGTGTTCTAAAACTAGGAGAATGTTCGAAGGATGATACAAGCTCGCTGAACGGACTCTTCCATTGGTAAAAGGAGGACTACGAACTCTTTCACAATTACTTGTTGGGGGTAGAGGAAATAGAACAAGTGTCAGAGAAAGATTTATTTCCACCAGAGTACGGGGAATACAAGGCGAGGCCCATGTAAATGACAGTCCAACCCACAAATTTGATGCAGAAAAACCGATCAAGTATGAAGAGCCATCCATACAGATTACCAACCTCAAGGATGAAGAAAATCCACACAATATACTAGTAGGGGATGATTCGGATCCCGTGCTAAAGGCTGCAGCATTTAAAATCTTTATGGAATACAAGGATGTATTCGTATGAAGCTACAAAGACTTCAAGGGTGTGCCACTGGAGTTGTGTGTACACCGCATCCCGTTGGTACCTGGAGTTGTACTTGTACGAAAAAGACCGTACCGGATGAACAAAAACTACGCAGCCAAGGTGAATGAGGAAATCCAGCGGATGCTTGAGGCACGAATTATCTTTAACGTGCAGACGAGTGAATGGGTATCCCCAATTGTTATCTCATTGAAAAAGCAAGCGAATCAAATCAAGATATGCGTGGACTTCAGGTGCCTGAATGTGGTCACCATTAAGGATCCATTTCCAATACCATTCACAGATAGCATTTTGGAGGAAGTCGCAGGGCACGAAATTTATTCATTTACGGATGGATTCTCTAGATACAACCAGATATCCATCACTGAAGAGGATAAACTCAAGACGACCTTCGTAGTAGAAGATGGAGTGTATGCTTACAATCAAATGTCGTTCGGGCTCTGTAACGCTCCAGCAACATTTCAAACGATCATCCTGCATGTCTTTGATAAAATGTCAGTGGGGAATTTCAAGGCCTTCTTGGACCATTGGTCTATCTACGGTGCTCAGGACACACACCTAGTAGCGGGAATGCATGGAGAGGTGTAGACAGGGGAGACATGCACGTAATCCTAAAAAATGCAGGGTCATGGTACCCCAAGGAAAACTACTAGGACATATTGTATGCAAAGCAGGACTGAAGCCGGATTCAAATAAAGTACAGTTGATTCTTGAGTTGGAACCTCCTATAGATGTGAGTGGAGTGAAATCATTTCTAGGGCACATAGGGTACTACAGAAGATTCATTAAGAATTTTGCCCACATATCTTGCCCACTGGATAAGCTGCCCCAAAAGGAGGAGCCATACACGTGGGAAACAAAGCAAGGAAAGGCATTTGAAGAACTTAAGACACTGCTAGCAGCAGCACCCATCCAGGCGTACCCCAACTGGGATAAAGAATTTCATGTTCATGTCGATGCATCAAATTTTGCCATTGGAGCTACGCTAGCACCAACGGGCAATCATGAATTGGACAGGGCAAAAAAGAACTACAGCATGACAGAGAGGGAAGCCTTGGGGATGGTCAATGCCATACAAAAAATTTGGAATTATTTGTTGGCAACTCCATTTATTTTCTACGTGGACCATCAGGTCTTAATGTACCTGGTAAATAAGTGAATCATCCAAGGAAGGGTAAGTAGATGGTTGCTTCTACTGCAGGAGTTCACATTCAATATTATACTACGGCTCAAGAAAAGCCATGTAAGTGCAGACCACCTGTCCTGAATCAAATCTGGCGAGCTGCGAGAAGGTGTCAATGATGACTTTTGGATGTCCATCTCTTAAAAATAGCAGTCCTACCCTCCTGGTATACAAGTATTGGAGAGTACCTGTCCACGGGACAGCTCCCTCGGGATATGCAACCAAACGTGAGAAGGAAACTGGTCCTACGGAGTAGAACATTTCAATTAATCAATGGGTTGCTATATAAGATGGGACCCGATCAAATACTTCGTCGATGTGTCATGGAAGAGGAAGTTCCAAGTGTGTTGAGGGAAGCCCACAAAGGTCCCGCGGGAGGGCATATGGGACCTGACACAACGGTACGAAAGGTGTTACTCGCCAAGTTATGGTGGCCGACAGTATACAATGATGCGAGAGAATGGATGGTGAGTTGCAACACATGTCAAAGAGCAGGGAAGCCCTTGAAAAAGACTTCATGCCTCTGAATCCCTCTAGCACGCAGGAGTTATTTGAACGATGGGGACTCAATTTTGTGGGGCCACTTAAGACAAGTAGAGCACGTCGGTGTAGGTATATTGTCGTAGCGACAGAATATCTCACCAAGTGGGTCGAGGCACGAGCCCTTCCTGATAATTCAGCCTTGAGTACAGCCAAGTTCATTTACGAACAAATAATTACAAGGTATGGCATCCCCATCCAGCTCACTAATGACAGAGGGGGACATTTTATCAATCATGTTATAAAGTTGTTCACCACAGAGTTTTAGATTTTTCACTCATTCTAGAGCCCATACTACCCAAGAGCCAACAGCCAAGCAGAAGCTACCAATAGGATATTGGTATCAATGATCTATAAGTCGTGCGGAGTTGAAGGAGACGACTAGGAAGAAAAGTTGCCACCACCGAATAGACCCCCTTTCAGTTGATGTACAGACAGGAGGCTGTCGTACCTGTTGAATTCATGGTGCCAAGTCTCAGAATAGCCATTGAGACTAGGTTGGGAGATATGGAGAGCCTAAGCGAGAGGCTATACAATGTCAACAAGTTGGATGAACGGTGTCTAACCGCACAATGGGCCACTGAGATAGCTCAACAGCGAAGGAAGGTGTGGCACGACAAGCACCTCAAAAGGACGAGGTTTACTCCGGGGCAACTAGTTTTAAAATACAACGGGCAGAATGAAATTAAGTCGAGCAAGTTCAAAGTAAAATGGCTTGGGCCCTATAAGGTGCGAGAGGTTGGGAATAACGGAGCAATCAAGTTGTGGACATTGGACGGGAAGGAGGTGGTGGGCCCCGTCAGTGGCTCCAAATTGAAGATCTACCACGAAAGGCACGACGACTGGAGAGACAACTCTGGTAGTCGGGAACATTTAAACTTAGGAAAAACAATTATTTTAAAAAAAAAAGGAAATTGTCAGTGGTCGTCGAACGGTGGAACCACTGAACGATGGGATTCGGTGGGACCACCATGTGGTGGACTTCCCACTGTGCCCATAAAGCCACAGCCGTGGGGACAAAAGGAAATGGGAAAAAAAAACCAAAAGAAATATAAAGTAGCAGCCAAACATAAAGTCGCAGCCTAGGGTATAAGGGAGAGAAAAAAAATCACAGCAAGGGAAAGGAGACAAACACAGCAAAGAGCGGGTGAGGGAAGAAAGACAGTGCGGGCTTTGTGGACAACCAACGCTGTACGATGAGGATTGTGTATGAGACCTAACCGTTTTTTTTCTTTCTTCACACATACCGACAAAGTAGAAACGGTTATTAATGGATTCAGCAGGCAAGCAGAGTTGGAAGGCAAAGTTGCAGAAGCAGGCAAGTTCAAGTGGCTATATGGATAGGAATGCTCAAATACTACCATCTGGAATCAAAGTTGCAGGAGGAATTGATACTACTTCTACCAACGGGAAGCAAAAGATAAGGCCTAAAGTGCAAATGGTGCCTGTTGTTTCATCCAAAGATTCTGTCACACCACAAACAATAGCGTTCGAGGGTTTGAATGGGTTTGAATGTCGGAAGTGGTGACAAGATGCGCCCGATAACGAGTTGATAAAGAACAGCTTGAGGACTGCACAAGTGCACTGAGCAATACAGATGCCAGTGTTTTGTATCAAGGATTACGAAGGTGCTCTGCCAGCTATGATTGAGACCTTCGATAGACTTTAAAAAACCAACACAATTCCTTACCTCGAACAAGATTTGCAGGTTGTATTCACAGCGAGCGAGTTCACCCATGTGTTCGGCATCCTAGGACGTCATGGGAAGAAGATTGATCTGAAGGCACAAAAGATGATGCGAGAGGCGAAAGAGTGATGGATTAAGCTAGTATGCAGAGACTTGACAACTACAGAGTTGGATTTTATAGCGAAGGCATCAAAGGGTTGGGGACTGAAGAAGTCCTTCATTCGGGAAGGACCATGGCGTTGCATTATGGATATTGTGAAAAGCATACTTACAGGATCCAGTCATGCTTCAAACATAGCCCTTTTGCAAATAGTGTTGATGAACAGTTTGATGAATGGTACGGTATTTGACTGGGCTACATTATTAGAAGAGCGTACGTATAAGTTTATGATGTTGCAGCATAAGACATTCTATATGCCGCACTACACCATTGGTTTGTTCTTGGATGCTACGCATACACAGATTTCAGCTGACAAACTGGAGATGAGACCCGGTCCCTTGGCACCTAGCGAGCCACCGATCATGTGTTGGAGGCACTTGGATACGCTAACGAGGCAGAAGGCCACAGCAGGGTAGAAAAGGCATCGACGGGTTGTCTCAGGATCAGAGTCGAATGACACGGATAGTGGCCGTCAGGAGACCTCGAAGAGTTCTAGTGACCCCGACGAGGGAGATAGTAATCAGGTGGCGGAGGATGACCCTGTGGAGATAGTCACTTCGACACTTGCACCTTCCCAAGTCCTATTTGCTTGACCCCTCCTACCCATGGCAACACATTTGACAATCAGTGCCACATCTATCTCTACTTTTGGGCAAACTAGGGCTCAGATAGATATGACTCTAGTGATACTGATACCATCAGTATTAGTCGTGGTGGAGAGACCTCGAGTAGTGGTTTTTGAAGGGATGGTTGTTGAGACGGTGGCAGAGTCGGGGGCAGATGGGTCACCATACAGAGACCTAACAGAGGGGGTGATGGAGATACCCGAGGTGCATGACAATGAGGAACCTGTAGAGGGGGGAGAGCCTCAGGTTCGACTGGATGTGGTAGGGTCAGATGCAGTAGTCACGATGGACGCAACATTACTAGCAGAACCGGCTAGAGAGGAGAATGTGGTTGAAGTTGTGCCCACCCAGACCCCTTCACTTGGGAGTATGAGTGCCAGGCTCAGCCAACGGTTTAAGCTGACACCCGTTGTACCCGTTGGAGCGGCCAACCTTTCACCTACGAGGGATGCACCTCCTCCGGAGGTCATGGATTTGAGCGACACAAAGTCACTCGTAGGAGAGCACACAGCAGCTGTCGTACTTGTAGGAGCTGACACAGAGAGGGATGAAAGATTGCCAAAATTGGAGTTCTCTCAGGCCGTCGTAGAGACCATCCAGCCTCAAATATCAGGCATACAAGGACAGTTTCGGACATCTTCAGAGTCGTCGAGGGACTCACTTGGCGAGGATGTTGAGACATACCTTGCAGATGTGGTAGCCCAAGGTCTCCGAGTGGTGATCTCTTCATAGGCCAAGGCTTTGGAAGGGACTATCCAAGAGTTGGAGCAGGTGTTGGCGTTCATGCGAGTGGGTTGTCCGATAGCCTTTGCTATTTGCTTCGAGGCCCATGGATGACCAACCATGGAGACTCCAGAGATGTTGCAGCACTGGTCTGTTGGCGAGCTAGCAATTGAGAGCCGAGTGCAGGCCCTTAGCCGAGAGATAGAGAAGGTCTAAAGAGACATGCTATACTCTGCGGTGACGAGAGGCAGATCAGGTAGTAGCACAGGCAGCTCGGGAGGCGATGGCTACCCGATTAGCAGCTGTTGAGGGGGATTTGGCTCACCAGAGGCAGGAGTTGGCCAGCTAGCAGACGGCTTGGGCGGTGGAGAGAGCAGAGTTGGTCGTCCAGTTGGAGGCCACTAGGAGGGAGAAGGCCTTGTGTCAACAGTAGATGGATGAGGAGCGGAGTCTATTGCAGGCCCAGTTGGCGAAGGTAACCAAGGAATCAGAGATCAAGGAGACGGAACTTATGGAGGCTACTCTTATGGTGAAGACGGCACTAGAGAAACAGATGGAGAGAGAGCGGGACCTGAAGGCCCAAACTCAGCAGGTTTATGAGTTGCGAGCGCACCTGGCTTCTTCCGCGGCATCGCAGTAAGCACCTTCAACATCGCTTCCTCAACCCAATACTTCTTAGTTTTATTTCTGTGATGTGATGTATATATTGGTCAAGCATTGTCTCCATTTTGTTGTTAGTTGTCGGAGACGACTTTCTTTTTGGGGGGATGATGCTGTCGGCCTAATTGTATTTGTTGGGAATGGTTAAGTCAATTGTTAGTAAGTTGTTAGTGACCGAAGGGTAAGCCGTTATGACGCGGCGGTTGAGTCACACCCCTTCGGATGGTATATGTACACTCTCCATAGACGAGGGGGCAGTAGTATGATATTATAAGTAATGTCCATTGATTTACTTGAAGAACAGTAATGAAATACATGGTTGGTTTCCTGATAATCAATAGCATTTACTTTCTCTGTTAATACTTTCATAGTTCTATAGCATGCATAAAACCCGTTTACAATAGGTGGTAAACATTCACTTTAGGATTTTGTGAAATTTGGAAATTGTTGCTTATAAATACACAGGCTTTTGTAACCCCTTTCACAAATTACAAGTTGATAATATAGAATGTTATTGTCTACTTATTGACACCATACATTACTTTATGTTACATCTTTATCTGTTATGTTTCTCCATAATAATTGTAAATTGGCTAAGATATCTTAAATACAAATATCTATTGAATTCCAAGACATGTCCACCTTGAAGGCACAAAGACACCTACATTCAAATTTCATTAACAATATAAAAAATAAATATTTAAAACAAATAAGGAGGCTATATATTTATGATAGCCAATGTGCCATTATTCTTATTCATCCTTACTTAAAAAGACAACATTAATCAGCCATAGGAAAATTACACTTTACATTAGTAAATACGATTCATTACATTAAAATATTGTTTAATTAATATAAAAGAAAGATATCTTCTCCAGAGTGAAAACCTACTTTGCAAATTAGATTCATACACCATATAGTCAGCTTGTATTTGCATCATATATTCCACCTTTTGTCTAATAATGTAATTCCTCTTAAAGGACCAAAAATATATTCATGTGTTGCAATGCAAAAGTCACTTTCTATATACCAAATTTCATTTTATGTAAACTTCTCCACGTAAGATAAAATTTTCTCTAGCTCCCAAAAGTTATAAAATGACACCATTGCCCTGCTCACATAGTAGAACACCTCTCAGCTCATATACCTATACCCTAAGTCACAAGGTTCACTGAATTTCGGCTTCAGGTTCGAAATTCGGCGAACACATAAAAAATAAAAAAAATCTTAAAAATTCGGCTTAAATTCATACAACCGTGTTGATGTTTATAGCTTCATTCAAATAAAATAATTATTATAAGAAAATATCAATATATATTATGCTTATTATTATATATATATAATAATATCTATTATTATTATTATATATATATAATAATATCTATCATTATTATTTTATATATATATATAATATCTATTATTATTATTATATATACATATAATTAGATTTGATATCTTTCATAATAACTATACTATGAATCGAATAAGCATCATAAAATATATTAATGAAAATGATAAATCAAAGATTGGTATTTTCATTTTGTATCGGTTTTCATTACTGTCAATTTATAATCTTACAAATACCGATTTGTATTGGTTATTCATATCAATGCTAATTAGTACCGATTTGTATCGGATATAAACATCACCGATGTGTATTGGTTAATATAAAATTTGTGATTGTATTTACTTACCGATCGGTCTCCAAAGTTGCGACATATAGTATTGGGTGATACACTATGATTGAGTTGTATATGGTCGAGTGTCATGTATTATCAAGTGTCATGTATTATCAAGTGTCATGTATTATACATTTGTTTACTTTGCTAAAACACCGATCGTTTGAATATTAGTGGTCGATTTGAACAGACGGATATGAGTGAAGAGACATGACAGTATAGAGCCATGTCTCTGTAAGGAGACATGTCTCTATACCACCATATCTTTCTTATAAGAGTTCATTCCTTGATCAATAAGAGACAAGTATATACAACATACAATACAAGTCTCATTTTATCCATTCAGCATAATATTTGATATTAATATATTTATATATATCTGTTACAATATCAGTAATATATATATATATATATATATATATATATATATATATATATATATATATATATATATATATATATATATTGTGATAAATATATTATATATATTAAGATTATATAAGAAAAGTTAAAAAGCCATATTTTCTGATCTAAATTTAACATGGTATCAGAGCCAAGTTCCTTCGTTAAAGCCTAACCGCTTGAAGGAAGATCCGATTAGATTGAAGGAAGATCAAGATCAGATTTTTTTGGAAAACTTGTACCGATAGAATGGCAAATGGAATGAGACTCGAAGACAGACTTGAAGATACTTCAAATTATGAATCGTGGAAACTTCGAATGGTGTTGGTATTAAGGAAGAAGCTAAAGACAATAATAGAAAATCCTCTTAAACCTAATGGAAATGATGAGCAGAGTCAATGGGAAAAAGACAATACTAGAGCAATGGAATTATTAGTAGATGGAGTGAAAAATCATCTACTACCTATCATCACAAAGTTAGACTCCGCATATGACATGTTCAAAGCCCTAGAAAACATGTTTGAGATCAACAACACCAGCAGATTTCTTACCCTTGAAAATCAACCCTCCAATATTAAAATAAATAAAGGAGAGATTATCACCTCATATTTTATGAGGATAACAGAATTAAGGAATCAACTCTCTTCAATTGGTTACATTTATGATAATAAGGAATTAACTATGATAACTCTAAATGCGCTCCATATCTCATGGCAAAACTTTAGACAAGGAGTAAGTGCTCGCACCAAACTCCCCAAATTTGATCAACTAAAAGCTGACTGCATTCAAGAAGAGTATAACCTAACATCCAGAGCAATCGTGGAGTCCACAAATGAAGATGTTCAGGTTCTCGTCACGAGTTCAAAAAGGAAAAAGGGCAAGAAGTCATATGATCAAAAAGCGTTCAAGAAACCTAGAGTTCTCTCTACAATGCAATGTTTTAGATGCGACAAATATGGTCACACAGCAAGAAAGAGTCTTGACAGACTTAGAATGCAAGCTTCCCTTACTGAAGTCAATAATTCAAATGTGTATTCAGAGAAATATGTATTCTAAAAGAAATTCAAGATACCTTATGATTGAGAGGGAGTTCACTAATAAATATAAGAAGACTTTAGAGGTAACCTTGACATGATTATTGATTATTATATTTGTTAATAAATAGATTTGTCTTCTTAAACAACCTTCACAAATGACTCTAAAATGCCCAAAACCGAAAGACAAATTGGAACTAATAGTTGGCTCTGACTAGGGATATGGGTCATGCGGGACATGAAGAATCCAGCAATCTTTGGTAAAAGCCCAGTGCTCATCCATTGGGAAACAGAGTCATAGGGCAGGAAACAATGAGGAGTTGCTTGCAGAGAGGGGAAAAACCCAAAAAAAAACACCTAAACTACCAGCAACAACCAAAATTTTATTTACAAAAGACAGGGCTAGCAGCCCATACCTCCAAAGATGACTCTCACTGCTCATGTGAAGCCATTGACCGGCTATGAGAAGTATCTGCCAATGCGGAAGAGAGTTTGATACATGAGATGTACCGCTCCAAACAAACATCTAGTGACTACTACAAAAAGAGCTCCAACTATAATATGCCGCATAAACTTTAAAAGCGTGTCAAATCCAAAAAGCCAATTCACATCATAAATCTTAGGCCGGACTATCTTGGCATCATTGTGAGTAAGGTGAATTGTATTGTGAACACCTGTGTCTTTCACCTTGGAAAAATAGACCAAACTGATGATGAGGGAAACATTGGGGAAGTGTCCTGTAAGAACACTCAAGTCAAAGCCTGGAGTTAGGCTCGCTGAAAGTTCACCTTCTGTAAGTCTATCAGCAGCTTTATTTTTAAAATAGAATGCCTCCAATATTTGGGGCTGAGACCATTCTTCTTGAGTTGGTGTGAAATCAAACGAGAAGGCCTCATATTCTATCTCCTTATCAAATGCACAAACTCTAAATTCTAACTCATCAATCAGAATATCATGATCAACTCTGGACCCAACGAAGCAGGTACTTGGATCTTTATGTTCAAAAACAAAAGGTATTAAAATTAAGTCATTCTTTACCTCAACCATACTCTTATGGTTTTCATTGTGCACTTCTGTGTCAGCTGCCTCAATCAGCCATGAATGATTTGTTGAGGGAACTTCTAGCTGGCTGTTATGCTTTGGATTAACTACCGCTTCTTTGCTTTGCTGGTGTATGATCATGCTGCCAGAGCTTTCAAGACAACCTTCTTCCTGCTCTTTTCCGTCATATATAAGATCATAGGGTACAAAGAGAGGATTATCTTTAATTTTAAAATCTTCAATGTATTTAGCAGGTAAGTACAAGGCGTTCACGTTGCTCCAAGCAATCCCATCACCATTATTCCTTAATTGACTCTCTACTATTGTTTCCTTGAGATATAGAAGGAAAATAAGATCCCAAAACTACCTTTTGCGTGTCACAAGCTGAACTATCCTCATGGTATATAGCTAAGGGCAATGATTTTTGGACATTACTTTCAAGAATCATAGGATCAAACTTAATAGGAAAAACCTCCTCTTTTTGGGTGTGATTAAAATCTTTATCAAATGAAAATAAAGATCGACAATCTGAAGTGCTCGCCTCTTTACCAACATTTACCAGAAAATTTTCTTGAACATGTGGCTCTTCTCGTTTAGCTTGTTTCCAATTTCCCTTTTGTTGCTGGTCGGAAATCCAAGGCACTGATGATTTTGCCATTGGTGATGAAAAATATTAATCTTCAGAGACCAAGAGATTGGAGAACAAGGGTTCTTTAATCTCAGATTTTTCTTTAGATATCTTTGTAGCAGCAGGAATTCCTTGATCAGAATTCTTGAGATTATTATATCTTTGATACACACATTCTAGCAGTATGGTGGATCGACGATCCTCAGAAGGATTCAATTTGTTCTCTTCAGCCTCACAAATGCTCCCTTTGAAGGCATTCCATATTTACTGGAGCATCGAATCTTTCTCGAAATTTATCTCATCAGCAATAGGTTTCTTTTGAGGCTGTTCCCTCGAGTTGATTTCTTGTTCACTCATAACTGAGTAGTTGCAAGAGATATAGCTCGATGAAATCACCGGAGCTTCTTCCTCCACAACCTCCAGTTCTTTTTCGAGTTGCTGCACTTTTCTCTTGCATGCCTCCAAATCTTTGAGCTTGTGAAATCTATGACACAAACTCATCCACAGCAAGGCAGAGGTGTGGTCATCTTCAAGGCTTATCTTCAACTTCACAGCCTTTGAAATACTTTGTTTATAGTGTTCCCAGAAATCTTGTAGAACCTTATCATTCATCTAAAGAATCTACGAGATAGTGGGGCCTAGTCTTTTTCCCATTCTTACAACTCTCTTGGATTTGCATTAAGAATCAGAAGAGTCACCACTTTATCAGAGTCACCAATCTCCTGCATATGGAGATATATACATAAAACTGAGGAACCAAATGTTAGACGCCAATCTTTGTTTCCGATTCCCCAGCAGAGTCGCCAAAAAAATCTGTTAGTAAACAGATTTGTCTTCTTAAACAACCTTCACAAATGACTCTAAAATGCCCAAAACCGAAAGACAAACTGGAACTAACAATATTAATGTTATTTTATAACTATATGGGCCCTGTGTAACTCATAAGGAAGTGACGACTTCCAAATGATTATCACTTGTATTTGTTAAAGTTATTGGAAGGTGACGATCTTACAATAACTTTCTATTATGATAGATATCTTGTGATGATTTAAACAGATCATAACTTGTGGATAGAATCGCCGATTGAGTCAATCCACTTAGGAACGTGTGGATAGAATCGCCAATGGAGGCAATCCACACTAAAGCTCATGAGTTTGTGGATAGAATCGCCGATGGAGACAATCCACAGGAGAGCTCGTGGATAGAATTGCCAATGGAGGCAATCCACACTAAAGCTCGTGAGTTTGTGGATAGAATCGCTGATGGAGGCAATCCACACTAAAGCTTGTGAGTTTGTGGATAGAATCGCCGATGGAGGCAATCCACACGAGAGCTTGTGGATAGAATCACCGATGGAGGCAATCCACCTGAGAATTGTGGATAGAATTGCCGATGGAGGCAATCCACCTGAGACTTGTGGATAGAATTGTCGATGGAGGCAATCCACCTAAGAATTGTGGATAGAATCGCCGATGGAGGCAATCCACCTGGGAACAAACTTTCACAATTTATGAACTTATTGTGATATGCATTTTATCTTCCCTAGCTAAGAGGGAGTGTTGATGTTTATAGCTTCATTCATATAAAATAATTATTATAAGAAAATATCAATATATATTGTGCTTATTATTATTGAAAAACGCACAATACTGAGAGGGGGAGGGGGTGAATCAGTATTTAACATAAACTTTTAAAAATGAAAGGCAGAATATAAAGAGCACACAACAAAGAAAACACGACACGCAGAATTATCTCGTGGAAACCCAAGACGGGAAAAACCACAGCATCACTAATCCAAGGGCAACAACCCGTTACAGCTGAGAGCTATAACTCTCCACACATCCAATCTGAACTGGCTTCAACCAGTTTACAATAAGGCTACAACCTCATTAAACTATGGATTCTTGGATAGCTACAGGGAAGAATATTTATGTCTTTACAGAAGTATAAAGACCCACTGAATGAAGAACAGACAGCCTCTTTACAGTATGATTCAAGGCATACTTTGTTCCCTGCTGGAATTTGTGATATACTGTTAAAGTTCCTTACAGAACTCTCATTTGTTTGTAGACACACCCTCTTCACTATACAGAGTACAATCCTGCACTTTCTTTTATATATTTCGGTCCTCCTGTCACGAAGACTCCACGCACTTTTTATCTTCTGTTCTCTGTATATCCTGATTCGATGCTCTGTCACATAATAGCAGTCCCTGTTCTCACTAACTTTTTGTTTATGAAGCTCCTCTTACTTATGCGCCTGTGTATTTTTTTTGCCTTCTCTACACAGATTTTATTTTATATATCCAGGTCTCGACAACCTTCAAAATGCTTCATACAAACACCCAAAAACATCTCTCTGCTCTTTCACAGCACCGCACCATATCGTAAATGAGTTACCATCATTTTTTTTTAACAGAAAACACCTATCTCTGTGCATTAAAAAACATCCACTTGTTTGTATCGGGTGTTCACACATGCATAACGTTTATTTTTCAGAGAGCTGTATATATTTTCGGTGACTGTTATTTTTACTGTATATGCGCACAGTTTTTAATACAGCACTAGCGACATACTACTCACCTCCTATGTTGTCACTGCAGTTCAGTTACATGACCCGACTGCTGGTACACTCCTATTGAGTTTTTGTATCTCTCGCACTTTGCAGACCCCACTATTTAAACCGCACTCTTTGTTTTTTTAACTCTGTTATTTCTTTATACAATGCCACTCGATACCTCTCAAAACAGTCGTCAACAAACTAACAAAAAAACTTCTGTAGCACCTGCGACTTCATTCTACCCAAAACGTTAATCACCGTGCTGTTTCTATGTCTCCCGATATGAAGATCCTTTTCCCACGAGAGCAGTATAAGCAACAGCTTTTTGTTTTACCGTTCACCCCTTTTGATTAACAGACACACCAAGTACAAAGACGGCAACACAACATGACATTGCCCAACTGGTGTCCCGTGAATAACGTCTCTCTCATGCGATCATATTTTTCTGCAACCTTTCGAAAAGGAATTCTGTCAAATGCAGAGGCTGGCGGTTTGGAATGATTACCGAGCATAACCAGGAAACCGTTTTTTAAAAAAGAACTCACACTTATATGCTGTAGATGAAATATCGTGCAGCTGTATCATGACTTCATGAAAAGTTTGGCATTGAACGTCATTGTTTAAAAACAATAGAAACGGCTGCTATCCTCTAATTATTGATGACTGTCATTATATAGACACCTGTGTGTCACATGTGAAGTAAGATGTTCACCATGAGTTTTGTTCATAAAGAACACTTGTCAACTTGTAAACAGGGAACGCGAACAGGATTTACAGGGCACCACTTCCTATACACTTGGCGCCGTTAACCAATCATCAACACCCATGCGCATGGCACCGCATCCAATACAACAGCAGGGTATAATCATACTGGGATACGACAAGAACATAACTTGTGTACAGCAGACTGTAGATCGGCACAAACTGTTTGAGTGGAGTGGCACATTACACTTGTACACACTTAGCATATCGATGACAAAACAATGTAACAATTATATATATATATATATATATACATATATATATAATTAGATTTAAAATCTTTCATAATAACTATACTATGAATAGAATAAGCATCATAAAATATATTAATGAAACCAATAAATCAAAGATTGGTATTTTCATTTTGTATCAGTTTTCATTACTGTCAATTTATAATCTTACAAATACCGATTTGTATCGGTTATTCATATCAATGCTAATTAGTACCGATTTGTATCAGATATACACATCACCGATGTGTATTGGTTAATATAAAATTTGTGATTGTATTCACTTACTGATCAGTCTCCAAAGCTGCAACATATAGTATTGGGTGATACACTATGATTGAGTTGTATATGGTCGAGTGTTGTGTATTATCGAGTGTCGTGTATTATACATTTGTTTACTTTGCTAAAACACCGATCGTTTGAATATTGGTGGTCGGTTTGAACAGACGGTTATGAGTGAAGAGACATGACGGTATAGAGCCATGTCTCCGTAAGGAGACATGTCTCTATACCACCATATCTTTCTTATAAGAGTTCATTCCTTGATCAATAAGAGACAAGTATATACAACATACAATACAAGTCTCAGTTTATCCATTCAGCATAATATTGATATTAATATATTCATATATATCTGTTACAATATCAATAATAAATATATATATATGTGTTGTGAGAAATATATTATATATATTAAGATTATATAAGAAAAGTTAAAAAGCCATATTTTCTGATCTTAATTTAACAGACCGAAAAGCAATTGTCATTTTCTGAAGAAAAAAAAAATTAGGGGCATTTTTTAGGGTTTTCGACATTTTTTTAATAAATAAATGTCTTTCGTTTACTGAAAATGCACCAAGTTTGGAAGATCATTTCTGGAGGGCTAGGGCAAATCATGGCAGCCATTGTCAGTCATTGTTAGCATCAATTCGAGGCGGCCATTGTTTGCAAATCATCACGGTGGGTTGTGGTGGGTTGTGGGCCATTGTCTGCAACATTTGTGCTTCCTCTGCAACCTGTTCATGGGTCTGGTCTGCAAATCGTCGCTGCCTCTCATCAAGCTATTCACGGTTCCATTGCTCTCTTTTGCTGGCGGTCATCGTTTCAAGCTTATTTAAGTTTATGTTGTTTTTTAGGTTTCAAGATTTTTTAGGTTTCAACTTTTTTAAATTTATGTTGTCTTTATTTGTTTATCAATATTAAAAACATTCAAGTTTGTTTAGAATGTTATAAATTTTATCTATATTTTTATTAAAATATTAATATTTATTATTTTGTATGTTCATTATTAGTTTTATTTATTATTAGATTACTTTGTTTTTATTATTTTTAATTCTGTTTACTTTAATGTATATATATTTTTATTAAAACATTAATATTTATTATTTTGTATGTTTATTCATTAATAATTTTAATTTTATTAATATGTTTATTAATAATTTTATTTCATATCTATTTTGCAATGTTAAACTATTTTGATAATTTATTAGATATACTTATATTGTTTTGAAAATTATATAAGGCAAATTTAATGCCAAATTTTTTTCCGAGTTTTTTGACCTCGCTGAACTTCATAGTTGTCGAACTCGAACTCGAACCTTGTAACTTAGCCTATACCCATGGAAAAAAAAATTGTTGCACTGCCATACCAGGGTCTAGATACCCGAATCAACACTAGCTAAAAACCATGATGGAAGCATTTTAGTATTTTACAGAAGAAATGCCAACAAAGAGGTAGCATACAAATATTTTGCTACAAATAATATCCAGAGCTTGGAAGCTTAATTAAACAACAAATTCATTAAATTAAATTGTATAGTTTTAGTTGAAAGAAACACCTTCATGTTGTGTTCTTCTTTTCTTTTAAAAACTTATAGTCATTGTATTTAACCTACATTACTGGATTCGGACCCTCGAACCGGGTCCGAGGCCGATCCATGTCCGGATCCGCGGACCGGTCCGTGCTAGATCTGGACCCTGCCCGGATCCAGCACAGACCCGGGGGGATCTAGCGTAGACCCTCAAGGATCCCACGCGGATCCCCAAGGACCTGTGGCCAGGCAACTTAAAAAGTGGGTCCAAACCATTTTTAAAAAGTTTTTTTATTGTTTTTTTTGCTTCTAATTTCAATTTTTCATTTTCTAATTCAGTAATTCAATGTGCTGATTTTCTTTAGAATCATGAACATAGATCAATGATCAACTATACTATTTAGATTTGTAATGTTTATCTTTGACATTTGGCATTGATCAATGATCAAACATCATAGATTCATACTATGAAATGATTTAGTTTTAGAATTATGTACTTTCTCTTATTTTTTTGTATATATATACACACACACACACAAACTCATACGAATCATAATGGGAAAAAAAAAATTCACGAATCCACAAACCGGATTCTCATACCTGAATCCGTCCCCGAACCCGAACCGGCAACTTAGTATTTAACGTTAAAAAGGATTTACAAACAGCCAACTTATCATAACAAAATCATAAGTTGACAATAATGATAAAAGCTATATTAAAGCTTCAAAAAGTAGGAGCAAAGATCCACAACTATATGTAGAATAGGCAAGACACAAGAGAAAAGAAACAAGGACTAAAACTACTAAGACAGCATATAAGACATATAACAGCTATAGTATTTAAATGAAGGCTGTGCATAAACATATTCAATAGCTCATTCAATATCCGTGTGTAAAGTCCCCATTTTAGCAGGAGTCTGGAGGGTGTTTTCGCCAATTCATCATCGCAATCCTCGTGAGCTGGTAGATTGTTTAGAGGGTCTCTCTGATAGATTTACTATTTATAGTAAGTCTATTTTTGTCAGGTTTCTATTTCTGGCAGGGCAGTATGGGCAGAGGATGATGTTTATCAATTGGATTGAGTTTCATCACTTTCCATATGGAGTTATTGAATTAAGCTTGGCTTAATTAAATAACTATGTTATTATATGTTATAATTTGAAAGTGTGAAGTTGAAGATACTTTAATGAAAGGTGTATCTTTGAAGTTTTTAGCAAAGTGTGAAGGAGAAGGCTTAATTATTATGTTTTCTTTAAAAGCCTTGAAGTTTTCGAAATCCTCAATCAATTGCTATTTTCTTTTATATTATTCATGAGTTTGGAGAAAGTCGAAATTGAGGAAGAAACCAAGGTTCGAATTCCTTCTTGAAGAAATGATAATTTCCTTCAAGAATTAATGCACTTTGTGATGTCCCCATCCTAGAGTTTGATAATAAATTAATATTTTATAAAATTCATAATATAATAGTTGAATAAAATATTATTATATAAATCAATAGATTAAATGACAAACAAAGATTGTCATTTATTATAAATATAATAATCTTAAATATTATTGAAATAATAATAGTACTATACAAATAAATAAGTAATAAATAAAATAAATAATAAATATAATAATAATGTAAATCAAATATTAATCTTATATATATGTAGAGTTGCTTCTACATAAAATATGTAATTATGAATTCCATGGCATTTGTCTATGTGAGCAAATTATTACAATTTTTATCAAACTGCTGTAGCAGACAATATCTGACACAGTTCTGGCAATGTTTGTATGCCTTTCCCTCTAGGCTACTGAGCATCCAATTAATTATATCTACGATGGACAGTGATTATGAAGGAAACCACTAATAATATGTTAAGCATCAGCGATTAATATATTGCAATAGAATTATTACAGACTTATTGGTTTATTCCTCCCATAATGTATTATGCAGTATCAATTGGTATTATCGATAGGGAATTAAGTTATTTCCGTGCAACTAAGCCAAGATAATGCCTTATGTTATTTAGCGGTAAACAAAAGCTACTGGTGGATATTTCATACGAATTAAGAAGATGTTCCGTTAATATACGGAGATTAATTAAGTCAAGCAGCAACTCAAATAGAATAAATAATAATAGAAGATAAGTGTGCGAGTTGAGTTAATAAACGAATCTGTTAGGATGAAGAGACGTATCCTTCACAACCGACTCTTCACATGGATATAAGATTGTCTTCCCAAGCATATATCTGGAACACACAAGAAACATACAACAACTGTCATATATCGCAGAAGATCATAATCCATATTGCCGAACATATACCGAAGAGCATTCAATATTCAGATCAATAGCAGTCTAAGGCAATATCATACGAACAGATTGTAATCGTAGTATACATATCGCAAAGGATATTCATATAGAATGAAGGAAGATATAATATATCAGAGGAAGAGCTCAGAAACGAATGTATAGACATATGGGACGAATTATATTTATTACAGTCAAATATTTGGTGACAGCAAATTAACATGCTGTAACTTATCAATGAAACAATACTGGTCCACAAGATTATGGAAATAGGGGATATAATAGAAATATATATACATTAATTATCAAGGAGATGGAAGGGGTCAGTCTATATTATATAACTGGTATTGTAAGGAAGTTATCAGAGGGAATATAAAGATTATATAGAATATGTTGATACTCTTAAAGGGGACATAAGGAAGAATAAGCCTGTGACTATGAGAAATATTGTCTTACAGAATATTATATTCTGTAACTGAATTCTATATAGTATGATGACATCAGAATTAATTATACTGAACTATATATATATATATATATATGTATGTATATAGTACAAAGGTATATATACACTAAGATTATAAATGTATAAACATATATATTAATATTAAGTAATAATAAAATCAGAATTATATATTATGATTTATACATTTGTATGTATAGTTGTAATGCATGAGATATCAATATATATATGTAATATGAATGAGATCAAAATTATTCATGTTTATTTATATATATATACATAATATAAAATTGATTCTATTATCGCTTCTGACACGAGAATGGAAGGCAGAGGTCACCAAAGAGGGGCAGTCTAAATCCAACAGGATAGCTCCCAAAATAGGGTGGTGACCAGCCCATCTTTAACCTTGAGAGTTTGAGCTCGAGACAGGTTAAAGGCTGAGTCTGTAAACTTTGAGGGAGTCTATTAATGGTCTCTAAGCGCTTTGGTTTGCCTCCAATGTCTTCTCCCTTCTCAAGACAGGAAGTAATAACATGATCAGTCTTGTAATATGGTTGGAAATAGCCCAAATTCTTAATTCGTTATTTATTCTTTATTTTTACTCCAAATATTAATGCTAAATTATTAGGGGACATTACACACTTTGAGTTGGCTGTGATACCAATGAATTGTGTATGTTGCTGCAATTTGCAAATGAGATGAAGGATGCCATACAGTTTGACAGGAATCGCATTAGATTGGAATGCAGCGTTTTAACTTTTCCAGCTGCATAAGGTTGTGGAGAGGGTTTATTATACAGAATTGACCCCTTCTTATGTCACACAAGGAGTCCAAGCATTGTATGCCAGCCAATGTTGCCAGCGCCAACACTTAGCACAACAAAGACGTCAATCATAGGCTGCATTTGCAATAATTGGCAGGTTGCAATTTGTTGTAAGGTGCAATTCTGAAACAATAATTTATTTATTGCATACTAGACATGAAGAGTATTATTCTGGTTAATTTTCACAAGCATCTGAATATTCTTTGGAAATTGTTATTTGATTCTTTCTTATTTGGTGAAATTTGGAAATTATATATGTTCAATAAAATTAAAAAAAATTAAAATCGTAAAACATTCAAAAAAAGAAAAGTGTTTTAGCAAAGAGCATTATTTATTGCATACTAGATGAGAAGAGTATTATTCTGGTTAATTTTCGCAAGCATCTGAAAATTCTTTGGAAATTGTTATTTGATTCTGTCTTATTTGGTGAAATTTGGAAATTATATATGTTCAATAAAATTAAAAAAAAATTAAAATCGTAAAACATTCAAAAAAAGACAAGTGTTTTAGCAAAGAGCCAGGTAGACTCTTTACAAGGCCTCGCAGGAATTTACTCAGCAGCGGTCTTCTTCTTCCAAGGGCCTTTAAAGACAGCTTGGGGTCCCTTCTCACCCTTTGGCCTATCCTTCGGTTCTAGACTTTTTCTCGGCTGCTTAGAGCCGTTAGTGGGTTGTTTGTTGTTTCTTGCTTTAGTTGTTTCATTTTCTCTCATCGGGCACCATTTGGTGTTCATGCTGTGGGCTGGCCTTCTGCTTTGTTCTGGCAGTCCCTTGGACCCTCTTTGTGGTCTTTTGTAGGACATTAATAAAATTATCTTATCTTATCAAGATATGATACTGTTGATTTAACAAAATTGGACTCGGCTGAACATTCACAAGCAACTTCATCCTATGGTTCTATTGATAGTTACTATGATTTTCCACCAATGCCAGACTGTTGCCCATCTCCTTCTGCTGCTGCTTGCATAGGATCTGATAGGGCCCAAGTCTTGCTAGGTACAATGTGAACACCAGGATGAAATGTGTACCTGCCAGTCAATGGCATGAGCTTCAGTTGTGCTTGAAAATCCAGCTTAAGTGACTTTCCACTTTGTACCATGATTTTGTCTTGTACTCACCTTTATAGCACCTTGGATCAAAGTGCCAATGGGGTCACAGAGCAGTTGGCCAAGGGTCTGGAGCCTATGCTGCTGGCAAGCCAAATTTTGTGTCAAAGATAGTTTTAGTTTATTTGACTTCAAGCTGACTTCAAGAATGCACCCTCTAAAAATTTGCACTTGAAGATCAACCACTGAAGAAACTCTAGTAAGACTTTTGTTAGTTAATTTAATAAAACATTGTTCCAAAGAGGTGTCAATTGTGTCATCAGTTGGTGACGGCTGGAGACTTAACCAACCGTGTGAGTCTATTTGTATGGAGTCTGGAACAAGTGAAAGGGGTGGTTAATGTCGGAACTATTACGCTACGAAAGATATATCATCATGTCATTTATGGTGTAATGTGATTCTATGTTATTCATGCTATCGCTGTATTTCATTTATCTTTGGTATTATGCAATCCTGTTGAATCTATATATACTGTGCAATCCATCTCAACTTAGGCATCTAACAAATGAGTTCAATACAATTGTTATATCTCTCAAAATTCAAAAGGATGGCATCCTTTGGCAACAATAAGACACCTCTCTTCATAATCAAACTCCTTCCTAACCATTAGTTTACAAAGAATACCAATTATGTTTCATATTATGATGGCTGCACAAAATGATATTAAGTTTCACTGTCTTGCTACCACAGATCATCGCATCCCAAATGATATTTTCAATATTAATGATGTCGGTTATATGACTTGATGGCTTCTCCTTTTGTGGCCATTCATTATCTTCAGAACCAAATGATTCTTTTAATCATTGCTCGTACCTTCATATAGTTCCCACTAAGTGAGATACCCAACATTGGTCTTCCCCATAAAATATTTTATCAGCTCTTTCATACATCAATAAGTTATTGATATCCTTAATCGCTTATGGTGGTCAAAGCAATTCATCGACATGATTATATTTCCTTTGATGTCATAGCTAATCTCAGTAATATGTTTACCGTTTGTTGATCGTAGCTGATGTGGATTGTCTTATGAATGTATTCATCGAATACCCTGTCCAGAGATTTTGTATTATTCTGATTTATAATTTCTTTGACTGGCTTGATTCGTATTTCCTTCATTCATTGTTCCTTATTCCTATTAGAATGTTTCTAATATTCGGGAGCTTCTTTAATGCTCTATCTTGTGTATCTTGTTGTATTTAGATAGTTTCCATTTTTGTAACCTTCGTTGTGTATATATGAGCTTCTAGCTCTTTGTAAAACATTCATTATTCATTCAATACAAATATTTTGTTCATAATATTTTATGGTATCAGAGCCGAATTGTTTTTCGAAAAATTAATAATTTCACTTTCGAAATTATCTGCTTCTAATTCTTCGAAATCCTTCTGTGAAATCATTTGTCTTCTTGGGAGGGCTCTTTGTTAAAAACCCGACTAGGTCTGCAGACACGGTTTTTTTTTAGACTGTTTTTTCTTAAATCGCAAAGTCTGCAGTCGCGTTTTTTCTGAGACTCGCATTTTTTCCTAGTACAACTTCGACCTCCTTTCTGCTCTTTTTTTCTCATGTGCTTGTGCCAGCTATTGTGTTTATGCCCTCGTGAAGGTCTTCTAGATTTGCTGTGCTCTCCAACTCGTGTTTTTTGGCCACATGTTCGTCTAAAATTGTTGTTCTCAGACGGTTTCTAGTCTGCGTTTTCTGTATGAACGCGATCTGGTTCTTGTTTGTTGCTGCCCGTTTTGAGGATTGAAACACCTGTGTTTTTCTGTAAGAACACTTGTGCCATCCACATCTCCAGAGGCGGCTATTCTTTGCAATTTTCGGGCTCCTGTTCGTAGTTCTCTTTTCACCAAAGCCGTTTTTTCTTCAAAACCCTAATTTTCAGGATCCGAAAATTCTTTTGATAACATATTTGTGGTGGGTTTCTCGAGATCTTATCTGGGTCTATGTCAGAATTTTTTGGGTACCTCATTTTCCATGCCTCAATTTTCAGACAGACGGATTTGAATTCTGACTTCAGTTTCTTTCTAGGTTTTTTGTTTACTCTTCTGGGTACTTGTCGGATCTTTTTGGGTCAGTTTAAAATTTGCCTCGAAATCTATGCAAATGACATCTTTGACCAACCTAATGCTGGAAAACAGTCAGCGATTTAATGGCAGCAATTACAACACCTGGAAGCAGCGAATGTTAACCATTTTTTAGTACCGTTGTCTGGATGTGCTTGTTCTAGGCACAGAATCACGTCCTACCTCCGCTAGCACGCCCGGTGGGACCTCCGTTCAAACAAATCAGGATAAGTTTGATGATCGGAATCGAGAAGCTGTTATGCTTCTCAAGCTATCTGTCACAGATGATCAGTTACCTCAGATTCCCTCTGGCAAATCGGCTGCAGACATCGGGAAATATTTGAAGGAGTTGCATGAAACATCCGACAAGAGTCGTGCGTTCTTTCTAAAGAACCAGTTGTTCTCCATCATGATGGATAAGCGTATGTCCTTACAGGAGCATCTCACAAAGATTAAGGACATTCGTGATCAGCTTGAAGCCATCGGGCAGAAGATGGAGGAAGAAGATATGGTCATTATTACCCTGAAAAGTCTACCAACATCTTATGAGCATTTCATAGAGACTCTCAACATTACCTCAACTAATGTTGATCTGAAATTCCCAGAGTTGTGCACCAAACTTCTACAGAAGGATCGCTGGAAGCAGCAGTTTGGTAGCCGTGCTTCCTCATCCTCATCAGAACAAGCCTTTGCAGCTAAATTTCAGCCTTCTCAGTCATCACACCAGGGCAATTCACATCAATCCTCAGGCAATTCTCAGCAGAAGAGTGTTCAATGTCATTACTGTCATAAGTACGACCACATGAAGAAAGATTGTCGTCAGAGACTCGCTTCCGAACAAAATAAGCTGGGACGGTCAAATCAACAAGCAAATGTTGTTGAACATTCTGAGAAAAAGGAGTCTGCTTTCTATGCTTTTATGGCTAAAAGCCCTTCTGATTTAGCCCGGTCGTCTGCTTGGTATATCAACTCTGGTGCTTCACGTCATTTTTCTCATCGGCATGACTAGTTTACAGACTTCTATCCCTACAGTGATTCAGTTGTGTTTGGTGGAGGAGAGGAATTCAAAATTATTGGCCGAGGAAATGTTCAGATACAGTCTGGTGGGTGTCAGCTCATCTTTCTCAATGTATGCTACGTCCCTGGTATGGCACTCAATCTGCTCTCTGTGAGTCAGATCATGAGGAATTCTCCTCAGTTGGATGTGGTGTTTAGTGCCCACAAATGTTCCATTATTGATCGCACGACTCGTCTTACTATTGTTTCTGGTCTAGAGGATCGTGGCCTATATCGGCTTACTGACACTGGTGATTCTCTTGAAATAGCTATGGCAGCCCTTGATTTATCTCTTAGTACTTTGTGGCATCAGCGATATGGACATCTCAACATCCAGTATCTATCTCAGCTGTCCCGGGAGGAACTTGTCTCTGGTCTACCTCCGATTCAGACGCAGCATCTTGGAGTATGTGACGCTTGTCAAGCTGACAAACAACATTGGACTCCCTTCAAAGATGGCGATTCTTGGCGTGCATCTCAGGTAATTCAATTACTTCATGTTGATATTTGTAGTCCTATGAATACATCATCAGTAACTAGTTGCAAATATTTTTTGCTTATTGTTGATGATTTTAGTAGAAAGATGTGGGTGTACTTTCTTAAACAAAAATCAAATGCATTTAGTACATTTCAGAATTTTAAGTCATTGGTTGAAAACGAGTCTGGCTACAGTATCATTTCTCTTAGAACAGATAATGGGGGGGGAATTTTGTTCTCATGCATTCTCCGGTTTTTGTGCTGAACATGGCATCAAACACCAATTCACCACACCTTACACTCCTCAGCAAACTAGTGTTGTTGAGCGTCGCAATCGTACGATTGTTGAGATGGCTCATTCTATGTTACAACACAGGAGTGTTCCTAATAAGTATTGGGCAGAAGCAGTGTTTACTGTTGTTTACCTTCTTAATCGTTCCCCTACTCAGGCTGTCAAGAACAAAACTCCCGAAGAATTGTGGTCTGGTCGTAAGCCCAAGATCAGCCACCTGAAAATTTTTGGCTCTCTTGCCTATGTTTGGATTCTTGATGCTAAACGTTCCAAATTAGATTCCAAGACTCAGAGACTCATGATGACAGGGTACAGTGACAACCATAAGGCCTACAGATTGATAGATATCGACACTGATCATCTTATCTTTAGTCGTGATGTTGTTTTTGATGAAACTCAAGGACCTTTTCTGTCTTCTTCTGAGCAATGTTCTAAGGAACAGCCTCATAGTGTTCCTCTTCCTTTAGCATCATCTGATGGGAGGGATGATACAGCTAATGCTTGCCCTAGGGCACCTGATGCTGATCCTGTTGAGGCTCCTAAGAATGATCCTCTTCCTGTTGCTGCTCCTGAACCTCCTCCAGCTCCTCCAGAGATTGGCTCTTCTACTCTCCGACCCAAATGGTGGGTTAGAACTATTAGTGATCTCAAGGATGATGAGCTCATCGAAGGTAGAGTTTCTCGAAATAAGAAAAAACAAACAGTTAATTTTGCTCTTATGGCTAACATTCATAGTGTTTATGAGCCCCAGACTTATTCCGAGGCTAAAGGTATCCCTGAATGGGAACAAGCTATGGAAGTTGAATTTCAGAGTATTCAGAAAAATCACACTTGGGTCCTTTCTGATCTTCCTGCAGGGAAGAAGCCCGTTAGCTGCAAATGGGTATACAAGGTAAAATACAAAGCTGATGAAACCTTAGACAAGTATAAGGCTCGTCTTGTTGCTCGAGGGTTCTCACAAAGGGAAGGTATTGACTATGAGGAGACTTTTGCTCCCGCAGCTAAAATGAGTACCATACGGCTTGTTCTTGCCTTAGCAGCTCAATTTGGTTGGAAAGTTCATCTGATGGATGTTAAGAGTGCTTTTTTGAATGGTGACTTCCAAGAAGAGGTCTACATGACGCAACCTTCTGGATTTAAGGTTGCTGGTCAGGAACACAAAGTCTGTAAACTTGTCAAAGCTCTCTATGGTCTGAAACAAGCTCCTCGGGCTTGGTACATGAAAATTGATAAATATCTAACCGATCATGGTTTTCAGAGGAGTCCATCAGATTCAAACCTGTATATCAAACATGTAGGTGATGATGTTTTGTTTATCGTTGTCTATGTGGATGACTTGATCATCACTAGAAGTTCAGCACATTTTATCACTAAGATCAAACAGGATTTGTGTCACACTTTTGATATGACAGATTTGGGACTCTTGCACTATTGTCTCGGAGTTGAGGTTTGGCAGACTGAGCACAATATCTTTCTTTCTCAGTCCAAGTATGCTAGAAGTCTTGTGAACAGGTTCAAAATGCAGGATTGCAAACCTGCTCTCACTCCTATGGAACTCGGGCTAAAATTATCAGCTCAGTCCGATTCACCTGTTGTGGATGAATCTTTATTTAGACAACTAGTGGGCAGCCTCATTTTCCTTACTGCCACCAGACCTGACATTAGTTTTGCGGTAAGCTATATATCCCGCTTTATGACAGCACCCAAAACTGATCATTGGATAGCTGCAAAGCGTGTCCTGCGCTATGTTAGTGGTACTCTTGACTATGGTCTTTTGTACACTCAGAGTTCTGATCCTACACTATGTGGCTACACAGATTTAGATTGGGCCGGTTCTGTTGATGATCGTAAGTCTACTGCTGGATATGTGTTCAATTTGGGGTCCAGTGCTATCACATGGACGAGTAAGAAACAGCAGGCAATGGCTCTGTCATCCACCGAAGTAGAATATCGCAGAGCCGTCAAAGCAACTTGTGAGGCTGTTTGGCTTCGGCAGATGCTTGCAGATATGCACGTTCCTCAGTCAGGACCAACTCCTCTATTTTGTGATAATCAGGGAGTGCTCAAACTGGCAAAGAATCTGGTCTTCCATGAACGAACCAAACATGTCAAAACACATTGTCATTACATTCGTCAGCTGGTTGAAGATAAATCTATTCAGTTGCTGTATGTCCCTACCTTAGAGCAGTCCGCTGATATCTTCACCAAGTCTCTCAGTTCTAATAAATTTGTAAAATTCAGGGAAGCTATTGGTGTTATTGACAGATTGAGCATTATGGCAGGGTATTAGAATGTTTCTAATATTCGGGAGCTTCTTTAATGGTCTATCTTGTGTATCTTGCTGTATTTAGATAGTTTCCATTTTTGTAACCTTCGTTGTGTATATATGAGCTTCTAGCTCTTTGTAAAACATTCATTATTCATTCAATAAAAATATTCTGTTCATAATATTTTAATTCCTTCAAGTGTCGGTAATGAATGGCCGGTTGTAGATGTATCCTATTCTATTAATTTTTACAATAATCGTGTGGATTTAACCTGAAAAATCCTGAATGACAGAGACAGAGAGAGAGAGACAAGGGCTTAGAGCTCGTGTATTCAGCTCCCATGAAATGACTATCCAGTCAAGGCTCCTCTTCCTCTATTTGAACAACCTTGAGCAGTTACACCCTAACTGGCTTGCTTGGCATATTTGAGCTAAGGATTGTAAACCAGGGCACTAGCTTTGTAATGTCTAATGTAGACCTTCAGATGTTTAATATCTTCAAAGAAGCGGTTGCACTTAAAATATTTTGACCCCTTTAATAGATTTTTTAATCAATCTGGAACACCTCCTGAGACCCATGTGAATTGTCAGCATGCAGAAACATTCAAGTACTTAGGCTTGTGTAAGATCTGATTGATACATTGAAACATTGTGGATCCACTGATGTGTCATGAAGTTGTTGACAAAAAAACAGTTACAATCAGTCTGGCTTTTAGTATCATTGCAATCGCCTGACATCACTGATGTTTTCCTAACAATCTATCATATTATGCATAAGGCATCCAAGTATACAAATTTCACAGAATCATATCCAAGCAATGGTAAAGAGATTCAATCACAAAAATAGAAAAAGTGGGACCGGAAGTGTACAGTACACCAAGATTGACCATCCTTCACATCTAACATGACAGCTTTCTTTGCATGTTGAATACTTTCTTCCACTACGTCCACCTCATTAGCTGTGCCTGTATCAATATTTGCAAATAGGTCATTCTCTTGAACTAACAGAGAATCAAAACCAATGAAGGCCCCGATATGAAGAAAAAGATTTGCTTATAAAAGAATGCTACAAAAAACTTCAAAATGTATCTAAGTCTTTAAGCAACAAAAATTTTAACCATGCAGAAAAAGCATCATGAAATTCAACCCCTATATTTGTAGCAATTCAATTAACCATATAATCTAACATTGCAACACATGCCTTGAAAATTCAGAAATATCTTGTACCATGAAAAGCATTCATTATGCCAAGTTCTAGATCAACTAGTTAATCAATGGATTATGAGGCATTGAAATTCAAGTTCCGTGTTGTCAATTAGTAATCCTTTTGAATAATGAAAGCCAAATGGGACGGCAACAAGATTTGATTTTTATTTGAATGTCCGCTGCTAGGGCCCACCGATCCTGGTGTTGGGAGACCATGACCTAGATGTATATGTCATACAAAAAATTACCACAAACTTGGATTATCAATCAAGCACTTCAAAGTAATCAAGGCCTTGGTTAAGGCTATAAATGATTATTTCAAAATAAACTTGTTTTGGAACAAGAATCTGGATCATAGCTTCCAAACGTAATCTCTTTGTATTCAAGAAGGCATCAAACACATCAAAATTTACAACCAATGCCACCTTCAAAGAATTAACTCAATGCAAAGATCCACTTCTATAAACTTCAAGTAATCTATAACCTGAATCATGTAATTACTCTGTTTGTTCTTCCGATTCGAACATTCATCTATAACCTGAGACATGTAATTACTCTAGTCGTTCTTGCAACTCAAACATTCAACAAGTCCATCATACTACTTATGATATTTCTTGGAAAAAGATGCAAAAATCTGTAAAATAGTAGACCACTTCAACAGGGTGACCCCAATAATCAGATTACATTATATGAATTCAATATTTGATGATATGATAGTTTCAGAGAAATATATTCTCCTTGTTTGTAGGCTTAACTATGTAGGGACACAAAATTCAGATTGGAGATACAGATCAACCCAGCTATTTGATGCTGGAAGCCGTCCCAAGATTCATAAAAGCCAAAGAATTTTTAGAACACTCGATCGGTGTTAGAGAAGGATTTCACAGGTCATGTATTAGCAAATTAGTTGACAGCTACAGGCAGATGGGTATGCTGGAAAGAGTGGTGGTTGAATTCTGGTAAAATTGAAGATTACAAAGCAAAGGAAAAATGCCCAGCTACAGGCAGCGTCAAGTCAGTTTTTTCTCAAGGCGTGGGAGTTTAAATTTGTCCATCTTTTCTTTCCAAAAGGGGTTGTGTAGCAGACGGCAGTAGCAGATTTAGAAGAAGGCAGCCAAAATTATACAATTCTGGTCAAATTAATTTGCTGATGTTTTATCATGTTAGGTCATAAACCTTTAGTTGCTAAGTTTGGTGAACCAGGATTTTGTAATATTTTATTTATGCATATAATATAATATATAGTGGCTTACCACTTTTGCCAAAAAAAAAACTATGTAGGGACATACCCCTTCATTTTATTTAAAAGGGACTAATGTCTTAAAAACAATGAATGTTAAGGTTGGGAATGCCACAAGTGCATCATCATATTATACCTAGAATTGAGTGATAGAAGCCATTGCCCCTCCCCTTCAAAAAAAAGCATTGTCCTCAATGCTTAGCAACTTTAGATGCTTTAGTAGAAATTGTTTGTCTTCCCATGTTGCATCTTCAATTGGCATATTCTTCTACTTTATTAGGAATTCGGAGATAGCTCTATTCCACGATTGTTTCACTCTTTTCTCAAAAATTTCCTTAGTTTCTAAAATAAACTTGCCTTCTACATCTAACTCTTGCAATTAAAATTGGATTGAAATATTGTTACTTATTATTTTTTTAAACAAGAGACATGGAAGATAGGATGAATTTTGGAAGAGGGTGGAAGTTCTAACTTACAAGCAACACTTACTATTCAATGAGAACCTTATAGAGACTATAAAATTCGGGTGCCAGCTTGATTTTCTTATGTTGATTAAGGAAAATTTGTTTATAAGGTTGTAACTGAATAAGATATCCCTCTTCAAAATGCCTCTCACTAATATGTTGATCTGCTTGTACTCCTAAAACTGCGTTTGCTCATCCTATTGGAATAGCAAACATTTCTGAATCTAGATGATAATCTCCCATAAAAAGTTTTATTTGACGGCATTTACCACCACATGAGAGTTGTTTTCCATCAGCTATCGTGACTTGAAAGTCAGAGATTGGATACACAAGATAGTTGAGCTCATTAGCCAAGCTTCTATCAATAATGTTGAGTACTACTTGTATCAACCAACATTGTCACCTTTATCTTTTTTATATAGCCAAACACTTGTGGTATGCTTCTTCCATTCAATGCATGTAAGAAGGTAGTAGCACTTTCTTTGTCCTCTATATTTTTATGCTTCAGTTCCATATTTGGTTCTTTTATAGCTAATTCTTCCTCTTCTTCAACCTCATTCTCAATAATCATTAGTCTCTTCTCATTATTACCACATTTATGACCCCTAAAACATTTGCTATCACAATGCCAATATAGACTTTTTTCTCTTTTCCCTGCCTCTTGTTGAGGAGATAACTTAGTTATTTGTCTTGCGTTAAAGAACTTTGCCCCATATTTGTTAATAGTATTAATGACATTGCTACCTTTCCATCTTATGGTTTGGTTTTGTGTTGATATTTTGGTAGTGAGGTTTCATTGCTTAATATGTAATGCTTGTTAAATAGTTTGTCTAACTCTACAAAGTTCCAACAAACAGACATCATATTTAATTTGATCATTAAGTCCATTGATTTAGAGTTGTAGCCTTAGATAAGGTGTCACATCTTGAGTTTGAATTGCCAATCTCATATGCTTAGCATTAAATTCTGCTACACATCCTATTTGTTTTAAATTTGTTAGTTGGGTAATATAGCTCCTTTTCCATGGTTGCTCATAGTAGGCTACTTGGTCAATTAGTAAATTCTCTCCAACTTAGCATCTTCACTGTTATTCACTCATCATCCACTGGTACCATTGATTAGGTTCAGATTACATCATTAGATATATTAAGGTGCATGAAGTTACATCTATACCATCAAACTTAATGTGATGTCCCCTTTCTAGAATTGAATTTAATAATAAATAATAATAATGATAAAATTAAAATGAATAACTATGTAAATAAATAATAACAGATATAATTACAATATATATAAACATCAAAATTAAAAAAATATAATAATAGATAAATAATTTTTTAAATTAATGAATTAATTAATAATAATGTTATAATATAAATAAATAATGTATCATCCATTATTAATATATTATATAATTAACATAGTATATATTATTAATAAAGTAATATAATATATAATTTTCCAAGGGGCACGACTTTAGAAAGTAAAGATATAAAGGGGGCTTCAGAACCTTGAACGACAGGGATATAGATATGATACTTTGGACAGTAATGGAAGGGAATAAGGATTCAAACATTAAGCTTGCTAAAGACTGGAAGAAATTATTCACTAATTCGAAACAGCATCAGTCTGATTATTATGGGCGACTCAATATATATTTCGGGGATATCTTACCATAGAACATATGAATACCTTGCTGGTCTATGGGCAGCTACAGGAAGAAATCATTCAATCTAGAAAGGAACAAAAGCAGATTTCAGAGCAGAATATAGTGAACGAAATCATTGTATCTTTCACCAACTCTCATCCTCACATGGCTCTCACATACACCCAAACAGTGAAGCATTGTCTCCGTTCAGAATCAATTCATTAAAGTATCAACAAAACAATTGAGAGAGGAGACAGTCGCCGTAAGGTTTTTATATCAAATATGGAAGATTATTCTGAATAATATATCTCAGAAGTCAGACTCATTAATTGGCATTTGATAATAATATTCTTCAAACGGCATTTCAAATAAGGTAGAATTCGGAAATAAATGAGGGCCAACATATTGATATTAGAAGTTTGGGTGGTTAAATCATAATCTGGATATTATTATTAAATGCCGATTCAAATAATAGACAGAGCATCTCACCATCGAATGGAATGAAGGAATATCAAGGATAGGATAAGGAGGAGAAAGACGGCAGAGAATACTCAAAGAAAATAAAGACAAATATGTAGAAGCTGGAAGTATCTTTACCATCGCTCAGGATTCTCTTCTTCATATCATGGCTGAAATAAAGGTACGTGACCAGCATTATATGGATCGCTGGGTTATAAGATGCATTAGGTAAAACAGTGCGAAACACGCAATGGATTTCAAAGAAGTGATTATTTTACAGAATGAGCAAGACGCTCATAAATAATACAAGAGTATTTACAAGAATAGCAAGTTTCTAAAGAAACTGCTAAGAACAAGAATAGCAAGTTTCTAATAAGAAACTGCTATGAAGATCGAAGACGATCTTGACTAAAATAGAATGTACACTGATTGAGCATTAATACTAAATTTAACATAATTTAATATTCTATTACCCTCCCTTAATGCTCAATCTATTAACTACACCTATAGACCCCCTGAATTTTACAAATTTATCAGGACCAAGGGGCTTGGTGAAGATGTCTGCTGGCTGCTCCGAAGTAGGAACATACAGCAACTGGATGGATCTGTCTTCAACCAGCTGTCGAATATAATGACAATGTGTTTCCACATGCTTGGTTCTTTCATGGAAGACTGGATTCTTGGCGAGTTTGAGCATTCCCTAATTATCACAGAACAAGGAAGTAGGACCTGCCTGGGGGACATGCATATCCGCAAGCATTCGTCGAAGCCAAACCGCCTCACAAGATGCCTTAACTGCTCCCCGATACTCTGCTTCTGTCGAGGAGAGAGCTACTGCTTGCTGCTTCTTACTAGTCCATGTGACAGCACCAGATCCCAAACTAAACACATACCCTGCTGTAGACTTACGATCATCAACCGAACCTGCCCAGTCAGAATCTGTGGAACCACTGAGTATATGATCAGAACTCCGAGTGTACAGAAGTCCATAATCAGAAGTGCCACTCACATAACGCAGCACACGCTTCGCTGCTAACCAATGATCAGCCTTGGGAGCTGTCATGAAGCGTGAAATGTAGCTCACTGCAAAACTGATGTCAGGTCTAGTGGCAGTAAGATAGATGAGGCTGCCCACTAGTTGCCTGAACAGAGTTTCATCCACAACTGGTGAGGATGACCGAGCTGAAAGTTTGAGCCCGGGTTCCATAGGAGTAGAGGCAGGTTTGCAATCCTACATTCTGAACCTGTCCACAAGACTTCTGGCATACTTGGACTGAGAGAGAAAGATACTGGTCTCAGTCTGCCAAACTTCAACTCCTAAGCAGTAATGTAGAAGTCCCAAATCTGTCATATCAAAAGTGCGGCACAAATCCTGTTTGATTCCAGTGATCAAATGTGCTGAACTGCCAGTAATGATTAAGTCATCCACATAGACAACCACAAACAGAATATCATTACTAGTATACTTGATATACAGGTTTGCATCAGATGGACTCCGCTGAAAGCCATGATCTGTCAGGTACTTATCAATTTTCATGTACCAAGCCCGAGGAGCTTGTTTCAGACCATAGAGTGCTTTGACTAATCTACAGACCTTCTGTTCTTGACCAGCAACCTTGAATCCTGGGGGTTGCGTCATGTAGACTTCTTCCTGTAAGTCACCATTCAAAAAAGCACTCTTGACGTCCATCTGATGGACTTTCCAACCGAACTGGGCTGCTAAGGCAAGAACAAGCCGTATGGTACTCATTTTGGCTGTAGGAGCAACGGTCTCCTCATAGTCAATGCCTTCTTTCTGTGAGAACCCACGAGCAACAAGACGAGCCTTATACTTGTCTAGGGTTCCATCAACTTTGTATTTTACTTTGTACACCCATTTGCAGCTAATGGGCTTCTTCCCTGAAGGAAGGTCAGAAAGGGCCCAAGTGTGATTCTTCTGAAGACTCTAGAACTCAGCTTCCATAGCCTGTTCCCACTCAGGTATACCTTTAGCCTCTGAGTATGTCTGAGGCTCAAAAACACTGTGTATGTTAGCCATGAGAGCAAAATTGACTGTATGCTGTTGTTTGCTCTTATTACGGGAGGTTCTACCCTCAATGAGCTCAGTATCCCTGAGATCACTAATGGTCTTGGCCCACCATTTAGGCCGGAGAGTAGAAGTACGAACATCTGGAGGAGCTGAAAGAGTCTCAGGATCAGGAACAGGAGCAACAAGAGGAGGATTGTTCTCCGGAGGGAACTCAGGTAGTGCATCATCGAAAATGGATTCTGCATCATCCCTCCCATCAGGCGAACCTAATGGAATAAGAACACTGTGAGGCTGATCCTCAGAACTCTGCTCAGAAGGAGGAGACTGAAAGAATCCTCTGTCTTCATCAAATACAACATCGCGACTGAAGATAAGACGATCAGTGTCTATATCTATCAGTCTGTAGGCCTTATGGTGATCACTATATCCTGTCATCATGAGTTTCTAACTTTTGGAATCCAACTTAGAGCGCTTAGCATCTGGAACCCAAACATAGGCAACAGAGCCAAAAACCTTCAGGTGACTGATCTGAGGCTTCCTTCCAGACCAAACCTCTTCTGGAGTCTTCCCCTTAACAGCCTGAGTAGGAGAGCGGTTAAGAAGGTAGACAGCAGTAAATACTGCTTCAGCCCAATACTTGTTCGGAACACTCCTGTGTTGTAACATAGAGCGAGCCATCTCAACAACCGTACGATTGCGACACTCAACAACACTGTTTTGCTGAGGAGTGTGGGGTGTAGTCAACTGGCGTTTGATGCCATGGGTATCACAGAAGTTGGAGAATGCAGAAGAACAAAATTCCCCCCCGTTATCTATCCTAAGAGTAATGATACTATGTCCAAACTCTTTTTCAACAAAGGACTTAAACTTCTGAAAGACACTAAATACATCTGATTTATGTTTAAGAAAGTACACCCACATCTTTCTACTAAAATCATCTACAATGAGCAAAAAATATTTGCAACCAGTAACAGAAGATGTATTCATAGGACCACAAATATCAGCATGAAGTAATTGAAGTACCTTAGATGCACGCCAAGACTGTCCATGTGGGAATGAAGTCCGATGCTGTTTGCCAGCTTGACAGGCGCCACATACTCCAATATGCTGAGTCTGAATATCAGGTAACCCTGAAACAAGTCCCTCCCGAGACAGCTGAGAGAGATACTGAATGTTGAGATGTCCATATCTCTGATGCCACAGAGTGCTGAGAGGAGAAACACGAGCTGCCAGAGCCACTTCAGGAGAATCACCAGTGTCAAGAAGCCTATATAGGCCATGATCCTCTAGACCAACAGCAACAGTAAGACGAGTCTCCCGATCAATGATGGAGCACTTCTGAGCACTGAACACCACATCTAGTTGAGGAGAATTCCTCATAATATGGTTGACAGAAAGCAGATTAAGTGCCATTCCAGGGACATAATACACATTCAGAAAAAGAAGAGTCCTGCCACCAGACTGTATCTGAACAGTGCCTTTGCCAACAACTGTATACTCCTCACCTCCGCCAAATACAACGGAATCACTGAAAGGTGAGAAGTCTGTAAACCAGTCACGCCGATGAGAAAAGTGACGTGATGCACCAGAGTCGATGTACCAAGCAGAGGACCTGGCATGATCTGAAGACCTCTTAGCCATAAAAGCATAAAAGGCAGACTCCTTCTGCTCGGAATGTTCCGCAACATGCGCATTCTGGTGTGACCCTCCGTGCTTCTTTTGTTCAGAAGCGAGCCTCTGACGGCAATCTTTCTTCATATGGCCGTACTTGTGACAATAATTGCACTGCATATTTTTCTTCTTAGCTCCATCCTGTGTCTGAGAAGAGCCTTTCGGCTGAGAAGACTGAGAGGACTGAAATTTGCCTTTATCCTTCTGAAAGGATTGAGCTGTGAAGGCATTTTCCAAGGAGGCTGATGTAGTACCACTACCAAATTGCTGTTTCCAGCGATCCTGCTATAGAAGTTTGGTGCACAATTCTGAAAACTTCAGATCAACATTAGTGGAAGTAATATTGAGAGTTTCAATGAAGTGTTCATACGATTTCGGAAGACTTTTTAAAGTGATTACAACCATATCTTCTTCCTCCATAGTCCGACCAATAGCTTCGAGTTGATCTCGAATGTCCTTAATCCTCGTGAGGTGCTCTTGTAAGGACATACGTTCGTCCATCATACTGGAGAACAATTGATTCTTCAGAAAGAATGCTCGGCTCTTGTCGGATGTCTCATGCAATTCCTTCAGATGCTTCCAGATGTCAGAAGCTGTCTTGCCGGAAGGAATCTGCGGTAACTGATCATCAGTTACTGAGAGTTTGAGAAGCATGACGGCCTCCCGATTGCGTTCATCAAACTTATCTTGATCTGCACCAGGTGTACCAGGACTGAGCTCTTTTTCCAAAACAAGCTGGTCAAGACGCCTATATTCAAAAATGGTCAACATACGCTGTTTCCAGATGTTGTAGTTGTGACCATTAAAGCGTTGACTGCCTTCTAACATCAGATTGGTGAGAGAAGCCATTTGCACGTTTCCCAAGAAAAATTCCTGGCTGACCCAGAAAAATCCAAAGACAACCCAGAAAAGCGTGCAAAAAACCCAGAAGGAATCTCCTGTCAGAATTTGAATTCCCGAGCTCGAAAATTGAGGCACGAAAATCGAGGCACCCAGAAAATTCGGACACCAACCCAGTTGAGATTTCGAAAAACCCAGAACAAATCTGAAATCAAAAAATTTTTTCGAATTCAAAAACTATGGTTTTCGAACAAAACCCTAGTCGGCGGCCATTAATGAAGAAAAATGCAGAAAACAACAGTTTTCTTCAAAAAAAAATGACAATCGATGGCAGTTGTACGGTTTCCAGCGTTGGAAAATACAGAAGGACGTCGGCCAGCAAGAAGAACGTCGCCCAGTAGAGGAAAAAACGCGATTTTGTGCAGAGAAATGTCGCAACACACAGCAAATCGTGATTTTCTTAAAAAAAACGAGCCCAGAGAAAGATTCACCAAGACTGATTTCGAAAAGATTAAAGAGCAGATAATTTCGCAAGTGAAATTATTAATTCTTCGAAATGATGAATATATGGCTCTGATACCATAAAACAGTGCGAAACACGCAATGGATTTCAAAGAATTGATTATTTTACAGAATGAGCAAGACGCTCATAAATAATACAAGAGTATTTACAAGAATAGCAAGTTTCTAAAGAAACTGCTAAGAACAAGAATAGCAAGTTTCTAATAAGAAACTGCTATGAAGATCGAAGACGATCTTGACTAAAATAGAATGTACACTGATTGAGCATTAATACTAAATTTAACATAATTTAATATTCTATTATTAGGCAGTATAAAATATTTACTATTTAATTAAGGAAACCACGAGTTAAAGTAAGTCGGATCATACATGGCTACAGCAACACCAATCTATAAGTATCTTCATGTTACTGTAAACAAGTATACATTTCTTTCTTATTAGACATGTGCAGACATACTAAGGAATAAATATAATTAGAAGATAGACATTTAACATACACAGCCATATTAATATTTAATTTAAGTCTACGATTTCATACGGCTATAATCAAAATAGGAGATGATTATATACATGGGGACTACTAAAAAGGATTCATGAATTTAGTGGATTAGAGAATTATTATTTAGTTTTATATCTGAAGAATAGGGTGTTATTTTTATGATTGATTGCAAATGTAGTAATATTATTGTCTCTCTATATTTTCCAAATGCATCGATCTCTTGGTTTTATACAAGGCAAAGACAAGAAGACATGTCTATTCATTTCAAGGGACATGTCTATTAATAATAAATTATTATAAGATTAATATTAATATATATATTAATATATAAATAATATCAATTATATGTATATATATATATATATATATATATATATATATATATATATATGATAATAATCCACTTATATTAATTATATGGATATATATATAATAAATATAATTCATATTATTATTATTACATATATATCGATATATACTTGATAATTCAATAACAATGATTTTATCTGAATGAAGCTACATTCCTTAACACTCCCTCTTAGCTAGGGAAGATAAAAGTCAATAATATGTTTTACAAAACATCAACTAAATAATATCAATAATTGTGATCTGTTTCAACATCACATGATGTCTATCACAATGTGAGTAACAGTGATCTGTTTCAGCATCACATGATGGCTATCACTTTCAATAATTGTGATCTGTTTCAGCGTCACATGACGACTATCACAATATAAGTACCGGTGATATGTTTCAGCGTCACACGACTATCACCTTCAATATTTGTGATCTGTTTCAGCGTCACATGACGACTATCACCTTCAGTACTGTGATCTGTTTCAGCATCACATGATGACTATCACAGTTCGAGATCATGGTCATTTTAAGGAACTCAATCCACTATGTAATAATTCATTTATCATGATCTGTTTCAGCCATCACATGAGGTCTATCATGATAAAAGATAGTTATTGTAAGATCGTCACCTTCCAATAACATCAAAAATACAAGTGATGATCATAGGAAGTCGTCACCTCTAGATGATATACACAGGGCCCATAAGGCATTAAATGATTTCATTAGTATAATAATCAATTAAATCAAATTTACCTTAGAAGTGTTCCACCTTCATTAGTGAACTCCCTCTCAATTACAAAATGACCGAGATTACCAAAAGTTGACTGAACCATATCATTTATCTTCTCCCTCTGAAGCTCAAGTTCATCAACCTCTTGACCTCCTTTTAAATTCTCAGACTCCCTCTGAATGAAAATGTCTTTATGCTTTCCTCCTTTTAGTTTCAATTATTTCCTTTCCCTAAGGTGAGCCCAATTCATCTTCAAATATTTTCTTTGCGTTGCTACACTTTTAGAAGTTTTGAAACAACAATATATACCACTCCCAATGACCAAGAACAGATTCAGCTATGCCAATCTCGAATGATGTCTTTTATCGTGAACTTACTTGGCTACTATTTATTTTCGAACGTAGTCACCAACAATTCAGATTTTTATTTAAGTGACATAGGTGTTATCTTCACATCAAGAACACCTGAACTCCACTGACTTGGCTATTATGTACCCTTCAACATTTGAATAAATAAGGTTTTCACATGTGTTATACTCCATTTATCCTTTGACAAAGCTTCAGAATCTTTCCGCAAATCACAACATCCAACATGTCCGAGTGAACATTACTTGCCTCATATTTATTTAAATCATCCATATAAAAATCTTATGACAAGTAGAGTGAGCACCATCATTCGAGATTATCAACCAAAGAAATAAGGAGTTAATCACTATAATACCATTCCTCAATAGACTCGCATCAAACATGTCTAGAAACCACTCAAAAGTTCCCAAGAGATGTTATTTACAAGCTCTGGTTCATACAGAAGAGCGATGGCTTTTTATAGTCTTCTCCAACATAAACAAAAGTCTCCTCTCTTTAGGCAATATTTTGACTTAGCTAATAATAATGATCACTAGATAGGAATTGATAATGTTCTCCTTGATTTCAATGAGTTCGACGTTGTATCAAATGCCAGCCACTCAGTATTACTTTAACGTGGGAGACTTTTGTGTTCACATTGTCTACATTACAGCATAAGAGTCTCATCTTCACCACCCAACGATATATTGAGGACGTTACTAGCCATTGTTTCTTTGTGCTACATTTTCCTGTAATCTATCCACATACTGCCTTTCGCTCATCCATCAACATTTTTCATCGATCAAATCTTCCTCCCAGGATTTGCTCTGATACCATGTTATTTTTATGATCGATTGCAAATGTAGTAATATTATTGTCTCTCTATATTTTCCAAATGCATCGATCTCTTGGTTTTATACAAGGCAAAGACAAGAAGACATGTCTATTCATTTCAAGGGACATGTCTATTAATAATAAATTATTATAAGATTAATATTAATATATATATTAATATATAAATAATATCAATTATATGTATATATATATATATATATATATATATATCACAATATGATAATAATCCACTTATATTAATTATATGGATATATATATAGTAAATATAATACATATTATTATTATTACATATATATCAATATATACTTGATAATTCAATAACAATGATTTTATCTGAACGAAGCTACATTCCTTAACATAGGGAAATATAAAATATATATGTATTTGCAAATGATATATGTTTTGTTGATCATACTGATTTCATGTTATTTCTATGATGGGCGGTCATGCATTAAATATAACTGTATCACAGTAATACAAATAAATACTGTTATCTTAATCAGGCTCTGTGTATTTCAATTGCAAGATATATTTGTATGTTGTAAGGCATATTCATCAACCTACCACAATTAATCATATAAGAATGAGTGACATAGATAAAGTACTATGTGTATCTACAATTTAACTGCATTAAGATTATTTCCTCACAAGATAAGGTAAGGCCTGCGGTGGAATAGACTGTGCTACATCTTACAAAGGCACTAAGTAAAGCCTACGGTGGAATGGGCATGGGCTACATCATACAAAGGAACTAGATAAGGCCTGCAGTGGAATGGGCATAGGTAACATCATACAAAGGCACTATCTTGCAAGGAACATTGTTGGAGAAAGTTACAATAAGGGGGAATGGTGAGGCCCACTAGGTACGCCAACCCCACAAAGCGTGGGACCAAGGGGGATAGAGTTCCTCTCTTGGGCCTAGGGTGGGGCTAGGACACCCTTTTGTAATTTTTACATCCACCTTTGGGAAGGCAAAATACTACACATTACATGTTGTTATAGATCGGAACTCTCTTTATCAAGTTATAAATGTTTAAGATAGATTATATCATGTTAACAATATATTTAGTCTATGAAAGTATATTTGTGCTCCTGTTCCTTTTTGGTGTTGCAAGACTTAAATCAGGATTTACCTTGTAAAAAGATATTTTAAGTAGTGAAGTTATATCTCTAACCATCTTACAATTCTTATTTAATGGAATTTGTGATTCTAGAGCAGAAGTCAGGGCAATCCCAAAAAGAGGACATTACACTTACATATATCTATTTTGGGTAGGCTTAATTTTGGACCTTGAAAAGATTGTCCTATTCCTTGATTTTGTCTATTAGGGTTGTAACCACCTTGGCAGTTTTGTGTGCCCCTTAATTCTAATAATATTATTTTTAAAACCTACCTAACACTCATTTAAAGATGTTGCAAATGGGTCAAAAAATTTATCATTATGGAAATGTACCACCTTTTCACATTCTAATGGAACTGTTCCCTCAATTTTAAGGTGGTAGACAATAAAGAGGGTTGTTAGATGTAATATTCTTAGAAAAGTCATCTAGTCCTAACAGATGACAAGTCTTCAAGTGTGTTTTTTATTTTTGACTTTAGATTCCTTTATATTAATTTTTCATTTTCTAAAATTTAATAATTACAACTGGCGCTTGGTACTATCCTCAATTAGGTTGTTGGATGTAATATTCTTAGAAAAGCCATCTAGTCGTAACAGATGACAAGTCTTCAAGTGTGTTTTTTATATTTGACTTTAGATTCTTTTATATTAATTGAGGATAGTACCAAGCCCAGTTGTAATTATTAAATTTTAGAACATGAAAAATTTTGATGTTTGTGCTTTGACTAAGCTTTAACCACTAAATTAAAGAATTTATTTTATGTCTAACAATGAATTATAAAGAACTAACCCCACCTAATTTTTTATAAGTTTTCCAAAAATGTAATTTGAAAGGACTAAATCCGAACTTTGTTGCCTCTTGTGTAAATTAATGGAAAAACATAAAATTTCAATAACTTGTGCAAAACATTGTAGAAGTCTGAATTTTTTCTTGAGATATCTAGTGTATACATATAGACCCACAAAAGGTCAAGTTAAAATTCGCAAATATTAGGGGCCTAACACTACTATTATGTGATCCTCATATGTCATGTCCCCTCCTTAAGCAGGACCAATTCAGAAATTACCCTAATAACTCATAAGGTCCCTCGTGAGCTATTAAGTATTGCAAGGGGATCCATTTTCGGTGGCGCACTTGTGGCGCCACTTTTCTTGGCGGGGACCTATCTATAATTCAAATTGTGGCACCATACTATTCCTAGCTGAGCTTGCTTTGCAATAAAATAACTTTGTATTTATATCAGCATTGAGAGAGCATCATAATCATTGATCAGCATTTGAATTTATTTGTCTTTGTAATTCCTTATCGGAATTCATTGGAAGATTGCAGTTTCAGATGTGAAATATCCTTCCTAGTCTTCCATCAATCCCTATTTGGTGAATCTTCAAGACCAAATTGGATTGATAGATTGGCAACATTATCAGCATTTCATACTTTCATATCTTGTGATCTGGAGATCAGTGATCTTATCCTTCTTGCATCTGTAATTCACATTGTCATAGATCACAGTAACATATGTTTATATCAGCATTAATAACAGCAGAAGCAGCGATATAATCCTTGCGGAAGTGGTGAGTTTGCGTGACAGTGAAAGATAATTCATAACTCTGTGATCATAGAGACAGTGGCATATATTCATTCATACTTCTGCAATCATAGAGACAGCGACATATATTAATTCATACTTCTGCGATCATAGAGACAGCTGCACATATTCTGCAATCATAGAGACATTGGCATATATTCATTAATACATCTGCAATCATAGAGACAGCAGCATATATTCATCCATCCCTCTGCAATAATAGAGACAGCGACTCATATACATTCATCAGAGGTAGCAGATGAGGAACTGCTACATGTATATGTGATTGTCTACATCAGGAGTGCACCAGTGGTAGAGATCAAAGTCACAACAGCAGTATAAACATTTTGAGGCAACATCCCATCGGCGATACAATCATTGCAATTCACCACAATCTCATACGTGTGTGGAGCCACCCCAACATCAAAAGGACAGACATACTGACACTAACACATCCAACATTCAGACATCTGTATCTCGAGCATACAGACATCATTCAACATCCTGCCACCAGTACATTGGTCATACTGACATGTCCTTCCTCAACTTCCAATGCGGAATAATTGTTAAAAGACCAAAAAACAAGATTTCTTGAGCTATATCTTGATTGTAGTAAACAGTTCTGATTGTCTAAATATAATTGAAATCTCAGATTGCTGGTCTTTCATTGCATATTTGTCTATGTTTGCTCTGTGTATGATTAGGATATTACATGGTATGTGTGATAGTTTAGGTTGCAATACCATCTTCAAACAAGTCTCTACCTTCGTTTTCTTTTCTCAAAGAAAAACAAAATACATTCAATGTCATCTCCTTCAACCAATCAACTCAATGCAAGGATCCACATAATAAAGTTGAAGTGCGATGCCAACATAAAAATGTAACAAGGTCTGTTATGCCACTAATATGCAATCCCATTATAGCTGGTTTAGGCTGATGGATCTCATGGTATGCTTCTTCCATTAGTAGGAAAACTAAGGGCCCGTTTGGACGCAGGCATATCGGCCGATATACTGGAATTCCGTATGCCGAAGACAGTATCCATTGTTTGTGGTCGACAGCGAAGGATGGAATTGGAATTTCGATATTCCAATTTTACCAAAAAAAGGGCATATCGTCTTCCACTTGAAAAGGTGGAATTGGAATATCGGGCTCGCATTCCGGTTTCCAAATGCCAATTTTGAAATGTCGTCGGGTCCGCGCGGGTGTTATAATTTTTGACATCTACGTTTTAACCTTGTTTTTGACATCCGCAACGGCATTATTTTCGTTCATCCGCGTTTTAACCTTGTTCGAAGCCCTCTCTGCTTGGAAGCTGCATCTGGTTCGAAGCCCTCTGCAACGCCGACGAGAGGTCCACAGTTTTGAAACCCTAACCCCTACTGAAACACAGGTAACTAGCTACTAACAAAATGTTTCTCGTCTGTAAAACTAAAAAGAGGATTTATGAGTGTCCAGAGTGCAATAGATGCATTACTAGCAATTTCTACAGTTGTGGAGGTGTTGTGGCACTTGAAAAATAGGGTCATTTTCTCGTTTGTTAATGAGATTTGTTAATGAGAGGCTTTCTTTGATCTTGAAAGATGGTATCATGTGAATAAGCTTAAAATTATGCCAGGTTTTTGTTGTCCCTCAATCTACTAGGGTTTTGTGTATTTTGTTGTCAACATGTCCACACATTCCTATAGAAACTAGAACATAATGCTTTCTCAGCCAATTTCTAATATATATGCTCTATTCGACCTAAAAATTCGATGATAGCTCATTTTTATTGGGCATAAACATGTCTTCAGAAAGCCAGTTTTATTGCTGTTGTTAATTATTGAGTTTTCAGGCTGTGTATGAAGTTGATTTTGTAATAAACTCCTTACTTGTATTGTACTGCATTTTATGTTGTGAAACTGGCTTATGTTAATGTAGTTTGTCACATCCTCATATCACTGTGCATGTTACTATATAGATATTTTTTACTGGGTCGTTCACTACTCAAGGAACTGAAGTTATCATTTTAAATTCTGCTTAGTTTGGTGTCAGAGAGAGCATGCAGTTTGGAACATCTTCAGGTGGTCCTAGTTTTTCATCTACCCCCTTGGCCCATGTTTGCAATTCTGATGCTAATGAAAAAATTGCTTGTAGAAGTGAATCTGATGGTAGTTGCTTAGGACTTGTAGTGATGATGCTGCCATCTGATCTAATACTTGAATCAGATCTTTAAACACCTTGTCTTTTTGTGGCTATTCAAACAATTGATACTTCGATATATTGTTACTGAGTAGATGGGCCATCAAAAGACGTGTGTTACTTTCTCGTTTGTTAATGAGATTTGTTAATGAGAGGCTTTCTTTGATCTTGAAAGATGGTATCATGTGAATAAGCTTAGAAAGAAAGGTCAAGCCTTTTCAATGTTGTGGCAGTTGACCCTGATGCCAATGGCACCAATCCCCTGTCAGTCACCATTTTACATCCTTTCAATACAAGAACTTCCAAGCCCACATTGCCTAAGCCCTTTCTCCTTTTCAAGTACACATTTCTCAAGTTCCTACAGCCATTAGCTATTGAACAGAGTCCTACATCAGAGGGTGTGTCTAAAGGGAAAAATTCTGGAAATGTACCACCATTATAATTCATAGTTTTCAATATATCAAAATTCAAGTTCAAGTTTTGAAGAGTAGGCAAAGTTTTGAAGAGTATGCTAAACATCTTATCTGTAGGTTTTGATGCACTAACATTCGGTTTATGTTTATAAGCTGTTACTTATAGGTTCAAATATATTACACTATTGAGGAATCCTCTGATTCAAGATTGCCATGCAATCTCCATCTACCGAATGTTAGTGCATCAAAACCTACAGATAAGATGTTTATAAGTTGTTACTTATAGGTTCAAATATATTCCACTATTGAGGAATCCTCTTATTCAAGATTGCCATGCAGTCTCCATCTACCGAATGTTAGTGCATCAAAACCTACAGATAAGATGTTTATAAGCTGTTACTTATAGGTTCAAATATATTACACTGTTACTTGATCTCAAGTGGCAATTACACAAGGGACAGTCACTGTGAGAACTTCTCATTTTGTGAAATTACACAAGGTACTTTCTTGTCTACATATGTTGTATACTCAACCTGCAACTCTATTCTTATGCATTATAGTTGGGTGTTTTCTTATGTTGTTTCGTGATTGTTTTGTTGGTATTTTTAGGTAATTCAATGGATCTCATTGATGATATTGATGATGAAGATGATATTGAAATAGAAGGAGAGATTATGAGGAGGACAAGAGTCTTGTCTGTTGTTGTAATTGTTCTTGCCACCCTTGTCGTGTCCATAGCAGAGTGTATAAAAGAAGGTAGTCAAAATATGTGTAAGCGCACAAGAGATGCAATTCCTTTTTATAAGCGTGTTATCAACTCCAATGAGACAGATTGCCATGACCAAATACGCATGACTAGACGATCCTTCTTTAAACTAGCCAATATTTTAAGGCAAAAAGGAAGCATCAGAGATACAGAATTCCTCATGTTAGAAGAACAATTAGTCATGTTCCTCCATTCTCTTGGCCACAATCTGAGGAATCGTAAGATTGCCCATAACTTTGGGCACTCTGAAGAGACGGTAAGCCGATACTTCCACAAGGTCTTGAGGGCTATCTTGGCACTCCATTCGGATTATTTTATACCCCCTAGTCCAAACACTCCTCAGGAAATCAGTGGGAAGACCCGTTTTGATCCATTCTTCAAGGTATATCTCCCAGTGGTTTAATTTTGTTTAGAGTTGTAATCCTATTATTGCGTGTTCATTAGACCTATGATTTATCTGACTACAGGACTGTGTGGGAGCAATGGATGGATCGCATATACTAGTCACTGTTGATGTCAACCTGCAAGCTAAATATCGTGATAGAAAAGGCAACTTGTCGCAAAATGTTATGGGAGTGTGTTCATTTGATTATAAGTTTCAATACATCCTTGCTGGTTGGGAAGGGTCTGCTGCAGATAGCCGTGTTCTAGCTTCGGCTCTATCTAGAGCCAATCCATTGGTAGTTCCCCCAAGTTTGTAAAATATGATTATATTATTGAAGCATACGAAAAATAAGACAATGTTATGACAATGACATTTTGTTTTGTTTAGGTAAATATTATTTGGTCGATGTTGGATATCCAAACGTACCAGGATTTCTCGCGCCTTATCGGTGCACACGCTACCACCTAAAGGAGTTTTCAAGAGCAAACCCAATAAACACCCCACAAGAGTTGTTTAATCATCAACACTCCTCGCTTAGGAATGTAATAGAGCGTACATTTGGGATTTTGAAGCAGTGTTTTCCTATATTGAAGCATGCGACGTCTTATCAAATCAAGACACAAACACATTGTTTTGGCATGTTGCATACTTCACAACTTCATTACGATAGAGGACGGCCTTCCATCTGAGGTAGAATTTGAAGAGGAAGATGGTCGTGATGGGATAGATGTACCAGTGCTTGAGACATATGGGTTGAGCCAGCGTGAAAGAGATGATTGGGCCAATTTTCGAGATGAAATAGCAAGAAGGATGTGGGAAGACTATAGATCCCGATCTTAGTCAGTTGAATAACTATTATGGCAGTGTTTAAACTAATGTCAGATTTCATAAATTTCACAAACTGATACTATACATTAATAAAAGCCGTTATGCCATATTTAGTGTTGTCATGTTATATTCAATGTTGTTATATTTAATGTTGTCATATTATATTTAATATTCTCATGTTATGTTTAATGTTGCTATATTTTATATTTAATGTTGTTATGGTATATTTAATATTGTCATGTTATGTTTAATGCTGCTATATTTAATGTTGTCATGTTATATTTAATATTGTCATGTTATGTTTAATGTTGCTATATTTAATGTTTACATCAGGTATGTCTAGGGATGTAAACAAGGACAGTCACAAATGAGGACATCTCACAGTGACTGTCCCTTGTGTAATTGCCACTTGAATGTATTGCTATTGAACCACATTAATGCTTTTCTTCTTCAACAAATGAGGACAGTCACACAAGGGATAGTCACTGTGAGATGTCCTCATTTGTGACAAGGACAGTCACACATGAGGACAGTCATTGTAAAGACAACATGATAATGTACACTCACTGTAAGATGTCCTCATTTGTGACTGTCCTTACAGTGAGTGTACATTATCATGTTGTCTTTAGAGTGACTGTCCTCATTTGTGACTGTCCTTACAGTGACTGTACATTATCATGTTGTCTTTAGAGTGACTGTCCTCATTTGTGACTGTCCTTACAGTGAGTGTACATTATCATGTTGTGTGTGCATCAGGTATGTCTATGGATGGTGACGTTCATGGATGGTGACGTTCAAGTTATCCAGGCAACTTCTTCTTCCAAGAAGGTGTTCTGGACAAAAGAGATGGAACGCAAGTTGCTAGACTTGCTACAAGAGCAAGTGCAGCTTGGAAAGAAAGCTGAAGGGGGTTTCAAGAAAGAGGCTTGGACAGCCATCGAAAGGAGGTTCAATAATGAGATGAAAATGAAGCTATCGAAGGAAAACTTCAAGAACAAGCTGAAAACTTGGAAACAAGGGTATAGAGTTATAAAAGACTTGAGGAATACAAGCGGCTTAGCCTGAAATGAGACTACGCAAACTATGGATGCTGATGATAGTGTTTGGGACGAGTTGTTGAAGGTAACATGGTCTTCAAATCTCCTTTTAAGTTGAATATATCTTTTTAAGTAATGAAGGACCAATAATGAATTCAATTGTTATGCCATGATACAGAGAAAGGAATTTAAAAATGCCAGAATGTATAAGAGGCAGCCATTTCAATACTACAATGAATTATCCTATATTGTTGGGAATGACATAGCTGAGGGCACTGCAGCTGCAACAGCTCAAGAGACGGAGGAGGATTTAATTGATGATGAAGATTTCAGTTATCATGGTATGGATAATGCATGTTTTGAGACTGCTGCTGATTTGGCTAATGATGATAACGAATCTATTGATACACCTACATCGAACCAATCTACTGCAAGCGGCAAAGATAACCCTTCAACATCGTCAAGGAGGCCAAAGAGGAGGAGGGGAACATTGGCAGGTTCATTGGATTCGATTTGTGAAGTGATCAAAGATCTGTCTGCAGGCCTTGCACAACCTCTGAAAGTGGATAAATCATCTAGTTTGAGAAATGAGGCAGAGGAGTTGTATAAAGCACTTAAAGCAATCCCTGGCCTTCGTGACTCTACTATAATTGAAGCATATGAAAAGTTAATGCATGATCCACAATCAGCCGCATTGTTCTTGACAATGGATGAAGGGGAGAGAATCCAATATATGATATTGAAGTTTGGACTTTAGTTGATCGATGTTTATTAGGTCTTCTGTTTAAAATCAAAACTAATGTTTAAAATCAAAACTAACTAATGTTTCTTAACAGTTTGTGAAATCTGCCATGTTGCTAAACAGATTGTGAAATCTGCGGTTACAATCTCAATGTTGCTAAACAGTTTGTGAAATCTGCCATTTATAATCTCATTTGTGAAATGTTGCTTTTTGATACCATTTCACTTTTTCGGGCAATGCTTGAAGTGCCTTTATTATTTTTGTATGTAATTACCGATTGTTAACTGTTTCAGGATCATTTACACATTAGGTTATAAATAATTTGTATTCTCTGCTGTGGATTAAATGGCTGCATAGAATATAGTTTTGAGTTCTCTGCTCTGGATTAATTTGTATTCTCTGCTGTGGGTTAAATGGACTTGATTTGCTATGGTTTTGAGTAGGCCCTAGGACTGCAGTACTAATCACAGTGAATAACAGGGCAGTTTGATGGATTCGCACATTTAGTTGTTGAAAACTTGATCTCATGATGTTGTAAAGGGATTGAGGATGTTTGGCAATGGTCATTGAAACCTTCTACAGTATTGGAATGCAAGGAAAGGAGTTTTGAGTCTTGTTTTGACCACTGTTCTGTCATAAATCAGTGATCCATTGTGTTTTTATTCCAATCAGTGATCTCTTTTTTGTTCTGTCATAAATCAGTGATCCATTGTATTACATGCCTTGTAAATGTTTTAGATCATTTCCAATAGTAGGTATCAAGAGGATCGGTGGAATAGCAACTGTTTGTATGCATTATTGTAATGTTGTGTGGCAGTCAGTAGATAATAAATGTCTGTCCCTATAGATTGAACACTAATGTTTGAGTCTTCCTTGACGAGAAAATGCTTGAGAAGTATAATATTTACTTATCTATTGTCAAGGCATCTAGAAGAAACTAATTCCCTGAAGATCTTAAGGTGATTTGTCAGATGACTGTGACCAGGCAGATGGTATGTTGACAGTCCACAGATGGAAGTGTCTTGTTCAATGATCTTTCTCTCCATTAAGACTATGTAATGCAGTATGAAGATATTTGATAGAATGAATGGAATGTCATTGGTTTAAGTTGAACTACTAATCCCTTTTCAAGTGTTGAGAGTTGTGTTGAAGGGTTGTGATCAGTCACTTGTTGACAGAACCTAATAGACTTTTGGAGCATGATGTGTATCAGTTTAGAGTCTTAGACAGTGGAAAGACCACTGACATAAAGATATTGTGAGTTGAGCCTAATGAACAAGAGAAGTTATTGTCATCATTGATAGTGATTGTCAAAAGAAGAGAGATTAATATTGTTAGATGCCTCTTGAGTTAAGTTGAAGTTCTTGAACTTAGTTTGGGTCAATAGCACCCTTGAATGGTTACAATAGATTCCACAATCTCCTTGACAGCTAGCAGCTAGTTCCATATTAAATTTCAGAATATTCTTCATTGTTACGGAGGTCCATTTCTTCTCTTGCTGATGCATATTAAATTTCAGAATATACATTTTATTGGGAGGATCCATGTTGCCCACTTCTTTTGTCATAACGCATTGTTGACATGACAATATTACATATAACATGACAACATTAAATATAACACGACAACACTACAATATGTCATAACTCATTATGGTTGATTCAGCCTTGCAACTTTTTGTTTTTCTCAATGAATTTTGTTTAATTTTGGGATTGTTGATATAGGTGCATTATTGATATCGGTTTGATGGCTCTTCTCAATGTGCCAAGCTGTCCATGTGGTGGTGGGCAGTGCCGGTTGAAGATTTCACGGACAGTGGACAACCCTGGACGACAATATTGGTGTTGTCCAAACAGAAAAAGGTTGCTAATGTGTATATATTTAATGTTTGTAATGTAAATACTATTTATTATATTTAATGTTTGTAATGTAAATACTATTCATTATATTATAAAAACTAATGTAGATTGGGCATCACAGGGCTATCATGATTGTGGATACTTTAGGTGAATCGATGACAACCCATCTACATCTATCCGCCCATCTCCAGTCATCCACGATCCAGACATCCGCCCATCTCCATTCATCCACAATCCAGGATTTGAGTGCAAAAGTTGTCAAGCTAGGGCAAATGAAATTATATTTTTACGATGCCTTCTCTGTATTGTAATCGCATATCTTTTTTGCGACCATATGTGGAGATGAGCTCAAGAATTAGTCAGTTTTGTATTTTGATATTGTAATATGCGGAGATGAGCTCAGGAATTAGTCAGTTTTGTATTTTGATATTGTAATATGCGGAGATGAGCTCAAGAATTAGTCAGTTTTGTATTTTGATATTGTAACTAAATATTTTAATATGGATATGGCGTAACTCCTCTTTGCCCCAAGTGCGCATATATATGGTCCACATATTTTTTCACAATAATTTTTCATGTTTATGGCTTAGGTGAGCCCAAATCTACTATCAGTCACATGATTTAACGTTGTTTTCGTGGTTATTGCTTTGTAGAATTCTAACCTAGGTTTGTAGAGGAATTTTGAGGTTAACAGAGATATATCATGTATAAACTCATTTAATTGGTCGTGTTTTGATCTTGACGAGCGTGGATCATTTAGGTAAGAATCAAAGGAGGTCATAGAAGGTAATAATAATTATAAGATTTTTTTTTAAAAACTCATACAAAAGTGAGCAACTGAATGTACTTCATTGGTGTACTAACAAAAGCACAAAGTAGTTGTATGTTCTATGTATGCAGTGCCTAGAGACAAAAACAAGAGTTCGGGCATGACAGAGTGTCAAAGACTCATCAGACTAAATTATAACATTGTATCTGCATTATGTAAAATGAGGAATGCCTCATTCCAGTTGTAACACTGTATCTGCATTATGTAAAATGAGGAATGCCTCATTCAAGTTGTAACACTGTATCTGCATTATGTAAAATGAGGAATGCCTCATTCAAGTTGTAATTTTATATCAGCTCACGACTTTGTGGGGCTAGACCGGAGGTTTTCTCCACCCGGCTCTTTCCTACCGGTGCTCCTATTGAGCTAGGTTGGCAACATTTTGTAGAAAATAAATAATAAAATAAATGACTTGTTTATAAATTTGTGTATTTTGGGTCTACATATTTTATAAATTTGTATAGGATTTTTTTTTTTATAAAAAAGTTATACAAAATGTTAAAATTTTTATAAACTTATAAACATAATTTTATTTCAAAATATTATAAATATTCAAAATCGCATACAAATGAAATAAAATAAAATAAAATAAGTATTCAAAAACAAAATAAAATATTATAATATTATTTTATTGCAAAAATTAAATAAATATTCAAAAACAAAATAAAATATTATAATATTATTTTATTGCAAAAATAAAATATATATTCACAAACACGAACAAAATGTGAAAAACATCATAACATTTGAAAAAATCACAAATTGTTATAAAGAAATTAAAAACGAATTCTCATTCAGTGCATATTCCAATTCCAAAATGCGGCACCCAAACGCGGAAAATACATCTTCTCAGTCATCTTCCAAGTGCGTCCAAACGGGTCGAACACATATTCCGGATATCATTTTGAGGATATGATATTCCAGAATTGCAGCATATTCCAGAATTGACTATATCCGGCATTCCATATGCCTGCGTCCAAATGGGCCCTAAGTTCTTTCATCAAACACACAACATATACATGCTTAAAACTCACAGCTTACAATAAGCGTGTAAAAGTAAACACAAAGTACCACCAACAGCCTATCTCTACATAAACCTCTTGTAAATCGTCCAATCAAAATTTATTCAAAATTTCAATCATTTGTTGGGAATATGTAATAGTATTAACATAAAATAACAAAATCTCACATACCTAAATGGGGGAATACGTACATATATCCATAAAACAGTATCTTGAATAGTCATAATTTTCAGTGATTATGTTAAATAACACATATTTTGTGCATTATCTTTTGGAAGGAAAAAAAATGTCACCTTGAGCTAGACGCCTTTCCAACATTGAGAGTTGACGAAGTATTTTTTTGTTCGGACCCTGCAAAACATGGAATACCAAATCATAAAGAAAGTTATAGTCATTTCCACTTTCCACTCAATAGTAACCATACTGTGTACACATCCCATAGAAAGAAAATGCATTGAGCAACCTTCTTCAGAGCTAGACTAAAGCAGTTCTTTGCTCCAGACAAATCACCCTTCTTCCATAAACAATTACCCAAGCACAACCAGGCATCTGCAAGAGAAGGGTCCAATTTAACCTGGATCACACTCAAACAAAGCACTCATTTATTAGCAAATGCATAGCTACCAAAAAGCCAGATGCCATAAACAGCATTCTCACTCTCTAAAGAGAATAGGCTTTGTTTAGAGCCAGTTATGTGAACCTACAGCTTTTGATAGGTGGTCTTCTGCTTCTTTGCAGTAATCAGGAGAAACATCTAGCACTTTCCCTCTTAGGTATTCATAAACAGCTCTTCTTGAAGATTGTTTTCTCTTTTCTGCATGTAACACAGTATCACAACAAGGTTAGAGTTTAATGGATTAAAATGCTGCAGATTTATGTGTTGCAGTAGCAAAACAAGGTTGAGTTGAATAAGTTGAAAATACTGCAGTTGGAACTATTTTCTGTATGAAGAATTGAAAGAATACAAACCGCAGATTATTTTTCATTCCTTTCATTTAACATTTTTGTAGGGCTTTGTTAGCATTTCAAGCTATGTTTTTCAATTAGGATGGGCTCAACCGGCAAATAAATGGCTTTGATGGTTAACAACCAAAGTTCAAAAATGCCAAACATATATAAAGCATACAATTCAGAGTAACCAGAAACTCCTCTGATCCTCCTCGGGCACATGTATCCCCGTATCTAATTTAGATATGTATCCAATACGCACCGGATACATGTTAGACAGTACACCCATGCGTGCCCAAAAAACCTTGATATTCCAACCATTTTGAATACTGTGTGATTTGATTTTTAAAAAATTTGATGTAAATATTCCTAAATTTTATTTTAAAAAACTTCATTCATCCAATTTTATTTTATTTTTGGTATAAACAAAACCTACACAAATGAGAAAGACAAATGAAATGTTTTTCTATTTAAGCGACCCATTTTTTGGGGGTTATCTTCTAATGCAACTCTACTATTTTGCATTTAAGTGTTAGAGTGACTCATTTATGTGTCTATATTGCTTTTGAAGTAATAAAAATCTCCTCTAATAGCTTAGACAATTGTCTTAAATATGCGTATGTGTTTCTTTATTAATGTCGTATCCAGCCATATGCATGTTGGGGTTCTTAAATAATTGCCATATCCATATCTGATACCATATCTGTATTTGAATCCGTATCCGTGTCCATGCAACTTTGATAAAATTTTAACACATCCTATTCTAGGTACAGATACCTCAAGAGACAAGGTTGACTACAGAGTCACAGACACTTGACAAAATTCATATATGCCTTGGTTGTAGCATCTGAAGTTTAAACTGAAGATATACTCCTACTGAGGTCAGAAACAGCAAAATTTAGCAAACAAAAAGCATATCTCATGTTAAGTGCTGCACTATTCAGAATCTTTAGTGCATAGACAAAAATCAAGAATCAAAAACTTTTGATTGCCGATGAGAACTGTCATTTGCATAATTCCTAAACAAACTGGGTACAAATTACAACAAAACTTATTAGGGTGCAATCAAAATTCCTAAATAGACTGGAAATGCATTAAATGAAAACATTATGACCCAATTATTGGTCTTCTTAATTGTAAAAGTGATGTACAAAAGATTCAGGAGGATTTAGGAGCCCAATCATTGTATAGTATCAGTGGGGTATGCCAAATCAAATACGATAGACCATGGTCTCAAACACATGTAGACCAAACACGGTTTGGAACAAGCATTCTGCAATTGTACCAGAAAAGGAATAATCAACTGGCAGAAGGTAAGCAATTGCTCTTCTTGTATCTGTCGAGCAACCTCTTCAACTGCCATACTTCTAGAACTACATCCAGCAGTTATTGTGCAAATAGACTTCTAGTTCTCAAGCCAAACTCTCAGATTATTGTCCAAAAATTACAGATTCCAAAGCAATACAATATGGCATTACAGTTGTAGCATGGTGTCTGATTACGCATATCATGGTAGATGATCTGAATATGTTACAAATCTAGAAGGGCTAATCACTATAATTGCTCCTCTTCCATCTTCAGATGATTTTAAGAAGAATCAAGATGGTTTGGCAAGAAAATTATTGTTTCTAGGGTTTCATTCTTGGTATTAAAAATTCTAGGTGTGAGCAGTTTTTTAGTAATATGAGCAACATCTGAATTGTTCCATCGTGTTTGGAGGCTTGAGAAAATTTAATCAAGGATTTTATTTTGCTCCAACTGGGGAACAAGAAGCCACTTTACAATTGGGATTTTGTTTGTGCTTGCATGCTCAATTTTTGCAAGTAGCTGAGTTATCGAGGCATTTTGGGGCCAAACAGGCAATACCATTGTGCCAGAATTTCTTATTGACTTCTGATCTCATACAGCTTCGGACTTTGTCAAGTTCTCAATGGTATCATTTAATAGTTTCAATACTAAGGTACCCATTTTCTGATGTATTTAATGATAAAAGATATTAATCATGATTCAAAGTTTTGCTACTGATTTAATTATGTTATTCTTAGAAATCTCAGACCTAATCTTTCCAATATTGTAACAGTGAACAATTTACTACTAGTAGTTTTACTTTTGATAATACTCTTAGATATCCTTAACAATTCACCACCAGATAACCTATTCTTCATTGTAAAAGATCTTGGGCAGTTTATCCGTTGGATCCTATTTATTTTTCAGTATATTATCCATCATTATGGCACAAATGCAGTTCTGATTATATTAAGCCAGTTTGACTTGATTGGAATTTGCATATCAACATCAACCATTTTCACATTGATCCATCCTACGACTTTGCTTCTATTGTAAATTGATCGGATAGCTGCCAATGTCTTTCAATTTAATTCAACTAACCTCATTCAAGTCTCTGTAAGCTCACCTTGAAACTTGGTAATCAAACAGAGCTAGGATTTAAGTGATTGCAAAAGTTTCTTATAGATTTAAGCTAACCCCCTTCAAGGGTTATTATATTGTCTAGTCAATTTCCAAATCCTTCTTTTGGCAAGGCCACATATGTTGTTAACTTCGTTAATGGCTTTTCTCAATTTACTTGGGTACATTTTCTTCATTAGAAGGCAAAGATCTTTGAGCACTTTCAACACTTGAAAGAAATTGTAGAAATACAATCTGAGAAATCCATCAGGGCTCTGCACAAAGATAATGATAATAAATATGTCAACCATTAGTTTGAATTCTATATTTTAGAGGAGATTGACTTGCAACATACAATGCCATATAGTCCTCGGCAAAATGTAAGAACATATCCTTGAAGCAAATGGTGAATTGCATGATCCATTGTAGATTATTTCCACCATAATTATGGGCAAGAACCCATAATAGTGTGAATTATATCCAAAACAAAGTTCCTGATACAGCCTTGAAAGAACGTATTCCTTTTGAAGCTTTCAGTAGCCAAAAATTGACAATGAAACATTCTAGAGTCTTTGCATGTCTAACATGGTCCCATATTCCATTAAAGAAACCAAGGCTATGGATCTTTAGAGAAACCATTGTATATTTGTGGGTTATCTTGATGACGTAAAGGGATGGCTCCTTCATTTAATTATTCATGAGTTGCTCATTAAGAGGAGTATTTACTTTGAGGAAGGCTCTTCAAGTCCAACTCTTGACACTTCTTTAGCCACTTGGGGTACATTTGGGACAAATGGCATTTCTTCGTATGAAGCAAATTCATCATTTAGTATGATAATTCTTCTTCCTCCATTTCAAATAATGAGAGTAATGTGAGGATCGTCCTTCCTCCTCTCCTAGTCATTATTGTGAGGATGAGAAATATCCTAACTCACCTTTCTCTGGTCCACTTTAACTCTGCTTCAAATCTACAACTTTTTTACTAGCCAACTAGCATTCCTAAGTGGGATACAAGCATTTAGGAGAACAATGCCTTAATGAGGAAAAATTTGGGATTTAGTCCCCCTTCCTAGGGGAAGGAAACTTTTTCAACTTTTAAAAGGATCTACTACAATAAATTTCTTGAAGATGTGTCAGTTGATAAATTCAAAGATCACCTACTCGCTAAGGGATTTCACAAGTTCCTAATGTTTGACTACACTTAAACCTTTGCACCTGTTGCAAACATGAACTCTATCCAGCTCACACTTTCTATTGTCACTACACATCATTGAGAGGTTCATTAAATAGAAATGACAAGTATCTTTCTTCACAAGGGTCTTAAAAAGATATGCCCCGCATTTTTCTACAAGGCTCTTCCTTGGTAAGCAAAGTAAGCAAATCTATCTATTGCCTCGAACAAACCCCTCAAGCATGATAACCAAGATGGATTTCTTCCTTCTTTCAAATGGATACACTGTGTCATTCTCATTTAAAAATCTACATCTTGCAACACAATGATTTCATCTTACTCCTAAATTTATCTGTTGATGACTTATGATCACAAGGAGCTCGTCATCCTCATCATAACAATGAAAATTGCCCAACATGACAAGTTTTTTATGACCAACTTGGGTTTCTTGGACTATTTTATCAAGATTAAGATCTATCAATTTGTTTCTAAGAATAGCATTGCACAATCAAAGTATGCACTTGACTTTCTCTCATAATTTTATATGGCCAACTAGAAAACCACTCTAACTCCCTTTTTTTTTGGAGTCAAACTTGAGGCGTAGTGTTCTACAACATTGGTTGATGTTGTTTTGTATCAATAGCTTCTTGTCAACATTAATTATTTAACTCATACTAGGCTATTGGCCTGGTCTCTAGATTTAGGCAAAAGCCCCATGAACTGAACTAGAAAGCATCTAAGCGGATCTTCTAGTAATCCAGGTCACTCACAGTTATGGAATTCACCATACAACAAGCATTGGTATTGGCTTGCTTTAGTGCATAGATTTTGATTAGACAAACGATTCTCAATATTGCAAATCCACTTCTAGATACAACTTCTCACTTGATTCTAGTCCTTTAGGTTAGTCAAGAAAGAAACAAAATTCTATTGCTCTTTATTTCACAGAGGTCCAATATCGGGGGGCTATGAATACCACCATTGGGGCCCTTTGGCTTCAGCATATTCTAACCAAGTTCGATATCCAATTTTACAAGACATTTGTAATATTTGTGACAACCTAACTACAATCTTGATCTCTTGAAACCCAATCCATCATTGAGGTCCACATGCACTACATTTGGAAGTTAATTCATAGATAGGTCATAGATCTTCGCTATTGCTTGACTTCTAAAGCTTTCTCCTTGGCCAATATTGGGAATGGGTATCACTATATCCCACCAATATAGTGATCTAACAAAGTTGAAAGGATGCATGTTGTCATAAATGCAACAAGCAATGCTCTCATCTACAACATCTCTAATTTCATCCTTGAAGGCCTTTTCCAATGAGCCTCTTTTATGTGAAAGAAAAGGAGTATTCTCTTATCAAGAAGATGATGGCAATGACATGAAAGGATTTGGGCCAAATGGTTGTACATTGTTTCTTGGCAAGAGGATGTTCTCTTTTCTTTGATCTACTACTTACCATGTTAGCATCATCTTTGTCTTTAATACATCCCATTACTTGTTGCTTTGGGAATCCTTTTTCATTCAGCCCTTGAGAAGTTCTTATTGCAAAGCCAAAATAGTGCACAAGTGAGTTGTCACTTGACTATACGAGCTCTTATGCTCATTACCACATTGGTTACAACACCAACAATAACCCCCACCACCATTAAGTTATTCGATCATGTTCGTATGTCGCCAAAGCAATGACGTTGCATCAAATTAAATGGGGTCTCCGCATTTGGGGCAACTAAAATAAAACTACCAGCCAATCTATATGAACATGACAAAATTAAAAAAAATTACAAATTTACAACCCTAGAACTATTTTTTTTAAAACTCAGCATTATAGCCCCTTATTATGCATAATAAAAGGTTTTTTTAAGTCTTAAAAAATATTCAACACTTGTTAAAAACAAATTTTAAACTTGAAATTTTTTTAAAATATATAAAAAATTCTTCAAAACTTGAAAAAAAATATAAGATTCACTCACCTTTGATAGATAAATTTTCCCCATACAACTCTTTCTCCCCTCCTAGTGTAAGCCCTTACCTTGGAAGAAAATACACCAACCTTCAAAAACCAACAATGGCAGCTTGGAGGCAAAAAAATGTTGTTTTTGTCACTTGTGTTAGAGAAATGAAGCAAGATAAGTTGTATTATGCCTTCACTTTCTGAAAAAGTTAAGTTTTTAAGGCACTTTTTGGTTTTAAAAATTGTCAAAAGAGCATGCATTTAGAGAATGACATCCGAGCTTGAGGTGAGATACCTCATTGTGTCCAAATTGGAAGTTTACCAAAATGCAAAGGGTAAACTATTATTAAGATAATATCTTTAATATCTTTATTAAGATATTATCTCCTTAGTTAAATACTTTCTATAATGGTCAACTACTTGTTAGTCCGTCTTTCAGTCTAGATAGGAATATTTCCCATCCTGTCTCTTTCGTCTTCAGTCCAGATAGGAATGTTTCCTATCCTGTCTTCAGTTTTGTTTCTAATTTCGTCTTCAATCTACGTTGTTTCTTTTAGAAACAACGTCGTTGTAATTCTTTATAAGGAACACATTTGTTCCTCTGTTAATCAATCAATCATCTGGAAATCCGTTAATCTGCCAATTCTTGAATCTTGTAACAATTATTCTCTTCAGACTTGGCCAAGAGAGGAAGAACCACTCAAACCCCAGGTATGATATTTGAGATTTTGGAGTCTTTCACATGCATGATAAGTAGATAAAAATTAATATATATTTTCACCTTGCTTTCTAACTCTTCAATATTTTATTGTACAAATGCTTGGTGGCAACTTTTCATCTCATGCCTTTTGACCATTCCTTAAACTCAACTAAATTTTAATTATGCTTATTTTATTCTTTTTCTATAAAAATTTGAATTTTATTTTTACTCTTTTATATTTTAATTTTATTATTAGTGTTTATTATTAAATCCTATTTCAAAAAGGGGACATTACAAAGTTCAATATATTTCTTTCATAAATTAATTATCACACCTAGAGATCTAATTCCCAATAGGAAGCAAAACTGTCAATCAAAAATCTTCAACCCCTCCCTCAAACAATATTCAAACAAAGATGTCCAATTGACCATTCTGGTTTGTTGCAAAGGACCAACAATCGAAACAAATTGGGATCTGCAGAATAAACAGTATTCTACTTCTTATTAACTGCACACTGAGAAACCAAGATACGAGATACTCAAGGAGGGTAGCTAATGAAATCCACTACCTTGTTGGCAAGTCCTTTCTTTCACTTGATCATAACTGTCAAATGTAAGTTGCCCACTTCCAAAGTCAATTTCCTAAAACTTAAGACTAATCTCAAGAACTGAAGTGATTGGTGATCAATATGCAAAACAAGGCCTCATGAGAATTGGCTTGTGATGAGAGCTTTAATGAGGATTCGGCAATGATACTTGGAGGAGACTGGCAATAAACTTCACATAGCCTTCATAGCGGCAGATGTAGCCTTCTTTTCTCCTGCACACAACATACAGATTGGTTGCATTGGGTTGACTTTCCTATTGAGCTGAATACAGATTACAAGGAATTAGAAGACAACGATCTGACAAATAAGGAAGATGAAAATTAAAAAGTAATCAAAAAATAGAAGATAGCTTTTTGTATAAGTTACTCTATTGGTGTTAGTTACATTATTGATGTTGGTTTCAAACTTTCATGTGAATGTGGACAGGAGCACATGATGGCTATGCTGGGATTCTACATGATGTTGTTTCAGACATGATGACAAAACTTAATTTAAGCTCTAATTAGTGATCTATAAGATGTGCTTAATTTTTTAAGAATGGGCATGTGCACACACAATGATAAAGTTCTTTGATCTAGAAAAGGATTTGGTTTTTCACTCTTGGCACGATTAAAGAGGCTTTGGAACAGGGGACGTGATCTTAGATGTAGGTGTGGAACATCCATGTGTAGACCTGAACAAAAAGGAACTCCATAACTGAGCATTTTGGACTTTGCGGCAAATCGCAAATTGCAGCAAGGGACAAAAACACAATCATCTCTCTACAGAAAGAGACAAATTTATCACGACAGTTAGTGATGTCACATGACAATCCAATTCTCAGTTTTCTCTTTGTTTTCTTAGTTGTTCCAATTTTCAAAGGCTTCCTATGACCATGTAACTCTATAAAAATGCAATGTTAACTCAAATTGAGTATCAAGGAGAGCAAATAAGGGATTTATATTAGCATTTTATTCTGTTTCTAAGTTCCTTGTGGCTTTTGCAAGTTGAATAGCAGAGTTGGGGGTTTTGAGAGATTGTTGAGGTCTTTAAGACAACGTATCAGTTGGTTGAAGTTGTTAAAGCCCAAAAAGGATTGCATCACATATCATTTTTATCTTTTATTGATTTTAAGTAAGATTTACTCATATTTTGCTGGAATTTTTGCCCAAAGCAGGTTTCTTTGAGGTATATTGGTGTCACCAGTTGTATTATCCACTTTTCTCTGTCTTCTTGCAATTAAGTTGTTTGTTTCATGTAAAATAATTAGGTCAATTAATTGATTTCAATTCAAATTCATTTTGGTCAACTAGTGTGTGGAATATTCTTTGTTTTGGGAAATTTGAGAGTGTTTTGCAGATTCGTACCAACAACAAAATTGGATAAAAAATGTATTTTACCTTTGCAAAGAGACAATTAATCTTGTAAGTGGAGAAGTGAGTTAAGAAGCATGGCAAGAGAACAGTTTGATGCTGAAGCAAGATTCTACTAGATGGAAGCTGACAGAGCAAGTTTTTCTCAATCCATGGAGACCATGAAATGCTTGATGGAGGCATGTACAGAGAGGTTGGACAAAGGCAAGGCCAGTTCATATGAAGGAGAGTCTTCAAAGAGTGAGAAGAATCTACCAAATAAAGTGCTATTCAAAAGCAAAGGCTAAGATTCAGATTGTGCCATTTAGGGGTGATGTGAATGCATGAGAAGATTGAGAATTGGTCGGCTCAGTTACAGGTATCATGCACACTCTCTCTTTAGAACAACATGTTCCCTTTGCTAGATTGAGATTAGCAAAGCGTGTTTTAAATTAGTTGAAAATTCTCTTGTATTCTATGGAATTAAAGAAACGGGCTCCCATAAGTTCTTGGGATCAATTTTAACTTTCAACAATTGATTAAGAAACAATTAAATCCTATTTGTCTGTAATGTCCCCAAATTATGAGAATCCAAATTTTGCCCTACGATTTATGTCAAACAATTATGGTTTAAGAGATACCTTTCACTCTGATTTGAAGCCCTGCAACACAGTTAGGGTTTATAATTTATAATCATAATTCATAGCTAGACTTCAACAACAAATATGATCAAGTTATTAGTTTGCTAATATTAACATTAAGGTGATCCAACCAGAAGAGTGTCAAGTAGGGTGATTTGATGAGGTGGCCCAGAAACCTCCTACCCAAGGCCCAAGAGTGGATATACCATCCCTCTTGACCTCATGTGGCCCGTACCATACATATATGTGGCGTACCTAGTGTGGGGTCCTATTATCATTTTCCTCCATCTTGCCAACCTTAACTTACCTCCAATGATTGAACACCCATTTACCATGATAGGTTTGTGAGAAGCAATCACAACAAGGTGCCTCAAAAGTCTATCCTTCTTAATCCCAAAGGCAATCCACCTTGTCCCCCTTTGGCCCCATGGGGACTCCCTGTCATAACCATGAGGTGGCATGCTTAAAAGGTGACCTCGTCACCATTTTCCCAATTGTAAAGCCCTCATTTTCTTTCACCATGGCTGATTACAGCAGTCAGAGATAAAAGCACATATAGTATCTTATTCAAATCACATATTCTCTATGTTCATATATTAAACTAGGTCATAACTAATGAATCTGAAATGTATTTAATATGCTATAGCTGATAAGTATAATCAACAATGTATTTAGCTTCAGAAATATGTTACTATGTATATCCGTGAGTAATATAGCAGTTATTTATAAGTATGAACTGTATGCACATTCACAGAATAAGTAGTCACGGATAGATTCATTGTGCCTAGATATTCATACCAGATATTGCCAATTATGTAAATGAACTGATAGAAGTTCTTCCTTATTATCCATGTATGTGCTTCTCTTTGGTTTCAATGATGCCTTCTTATATCCTATAATTTGAAAAGTTACACCTCTTCATGAAAATGACCAGATGTGACTCTCAAATGGTTCTCTTTAATAACAATACCAATTAGTATTAACTTGTCTTGTAATCATAGCTCGTGCCACTTCATAACAATGATTAGATTTTAGTAATCATTGTGCTCCTAATCAATATCCCTTTGGATACTAATCGCACTATCCTTAATTGATTCATTATATGGCTTTGTCTAGAGACATCGATTAGTGAGTGATGCTTAACATTAACCTTTATTGCTGACACTTGCCTATCTTAATTGCTGTACTAGTTATCTATGTAATGTAGTCATCTCGATCAATGTATTATCTCTGCCTTGCTGAGTGGTATTCAATATAATTATTTTTCATGAGATGATTAGACAACTGAGATTAATTAATCTTCTCTTCAAGAGGTCATGAGTAATCCTCACCTGCGGCAGACATGGATATAGATGACGATAACGTTAATCCTACGTATTAACGTTAGAGAGCCAAGCAGATATTAATCTTATCAACTTATTTTAATGCCCAGCGGTTGTGGACGTGAAACACTGTTTTAGAGATACTAATCACACTATCCTTAATTGATTCATTATATGGCTTTGTCTAGAGACATTGATTAGTGAGTGATGCTTAACATTAACCTTTATTGCTGACACTTGCCTATCTTAATTGCTGTACTAGTTATCTATGTAATGTAGTCATCTCGATCAATGTATTATCTCTGCCTTGCTGAGTGGTATTCAACATAATTATTTTTCATGAGATGATTAGACAACTGAGATTAATTAATCTTCTCTTCAAGAGGTCATGAGTAATCCTCACCTGTGGCAGACATGGATATGGATGACGATAACGTTAATCCTACATATTAACATTAGAGAGCCAAGCAGATATTAATCTTATCAACTTATTTTAATGCCCAGCGGTTGTGGACGTGAAACACTGTTTTAAAGACACGGTTTTAGAGACCCGTAACAAATTATCCTTGGCTCATGCTGTGAGAAACATGGTAGTCAATAATTCCTAATGTGATCACTTCAAAGGAACAAACCTTGTATTTGAAACAGCTGGGACACAATATGCTTACCGCGGTTTTCTAGAGTGGCAATCACAATTCCATTGAAGCTTATGCGGAACTGAGAGGACGTGAAGTCCTATACTAGTTGCCCTTCATCGAAACATAATTTATTTATTTTCCAAGGGAAATATGTTATTTTCAGAGTTGTAATTATATTATATTTTATTATTTATTTGTTTATTTATTTTATAATTTAATCCTATTATATACCTGTAGTTATAATTATTTATATTCTAAATATAATAATATTTTATTATATAATTTTATTAGTATTGTTTATTATTAATATTATATGAGAAAGAGGACATTACATTGTCATTAAGAGAAAAAATCTATGGAATGGAAATTCTTAAAAACAGAAAGATGGACATACAATACAAGAATATACTAGTACATTCAGTAGAAGGGCTATACAAACCGGTAAAGATGTGCAAGATGATAAGATCTCAATGAAATACGTAGGTAGCTTTCATAGCCATCTTCATAGGCCTGTTTTGCTTTCCAAATGAGTGCACATGGATAAAGCATGCTCACCCTCTCATTATATTATAGTAGATAGTCCTCCATACCCTCTTAAGCCAAGAGGAGCTAAAGCCATGAAGGTACAAAAATTCTAAAAAGAAATGTGTACATTGTGATCAATGTAACAAAGATGGTCATGAAGAATCTTCTTGATGGACATTGCATCTAGAAGAACACCCTTACATACAAGGTAAGAATGGAAAGAAAAACAAAATTTCTCCATTGAAAAAGATAAAGAGGTTAAGGAAACTGAATGTACTTCTGAAGCTGATTCTAAGATTGCTTACGCTAATAAGAAAGTTGATTTGCTGGCTCAATAAACCTTGTTTAATCTCAAAATTCAAGTTAAGGGAGTAAAAGTTGATGCACTATTCAATTCTTGTTCATAAATTAGCTTCTTTGCTCAAAATCTAGATGATAAACTGGGCTTTAAAACTTCTCAACTCCCTAAGCTATTAAAGAAGGTGCTAATATGTTAATTAGTAAGCAATGTAAATTGAAGTTCTCAGTTGGTTACAAGTTCTTTGATGAGGTAGTGGTAGATGTTCCTCCCTCAGATGTTTGTGGTGTTATTTTTGGCAGTCCCTTCATGAATGACAGAAAAGTAGTTTTTGATAGGAATGAAAACAAGCAGCCCATAATCACGAATGGAAAATGCTTCATGTCATTGATTGCTTAACATAGCAAAAAGAAGCCTAAAGAGATCCTAAATCTTCATGGGAAGATGAGTGTTAACACTAGAATCATTCGTTTAGAGAAAACTGATGTTGAACAAGTTGCTTCATTTTCAATCATTGTAACATATCATTATTCAAACAATTGGGGATGGAAGGTTTTTGGGCCTTCATTGGACTTGTGAAAGGTAAGATGGCAGAAATGATTGTTCCTCTTGTTATGAGTTTATATAGCCTTCAGGGACCAGAAGCCTTCATACTGGGGATGTGTGATCCATAAAAGGATCCAATTTTCCACGTCTTGCCATGATTGAAAAGATTTTGGTCCCAAAAAGGACGTGCTCTTGGATGTTGGAGAATATACAGGGTGGTACATGAAATCCATGTGCAGGCTTGAACACAAAGAATCAATTTCAAAACTGAGTATTTTGGGATCTGTGGCACACTCACCAGCATGCCAACCACAGCATGCGATATATATGAAATTGCCACAGCTAAAATGTAGTTGTCTCTCTATGAAAAGCAGTGAACTCATCACAACAATTTGTGGTGTCCTGTGAGGTTCCAGTTTTCAGTTTTCTTTTGTTTACTTTGTTTTCTTAATTGTATCAGCTTCCAGATACTCCATATGGCTATGTAACTCTATAAAAATGTAATGTAAGCTCCAATTGAACATCAAGGAGAGCAAGTAGGGGATTTAGAGTAGCATTTATGCATGTTTCTCAGTTCCAAGTTGTAGAGCAGAGTTGTGAGGTTTTGACAGGTCGTAGAGGTCTTTGAGACAGTCTATCAGCTAGTTGAAGCTGTTGTTAACACCCAAAAAGGCTTGGACTGAATTGTATGCCATTTTTAAGTGATTTTAAGTAAGCCATATTCATACTCTGATGGATTTTTTACCTGAAGCGGGTTTCTTCAGTGTAACTTGGTGTCACATGAGAATTGTATCCACTTCTCTATGTTTTCTCACAATTAACTTGTCCATTTCTTGCAAAATAGTTGAGTCAAATAAATGCTTTCTATTAGAATCTGTTGTTGGTGAACTAGTGTATGGAATATCTATCCTAGTTTATGGATCATTCTCGAGTTATGATGATTGTATGAGTAGTTGTGAATGACATGGAAGTAAACAGAGTGATTTTCTTTCAATCCTATTTTCTTTTTTCTATTTGTGTAATCTGAATGAGTGTGATATGGATTTGTAACCATTGGATTGAAAAGCGATCAGGCTGTGGAATCTGAATGAGAAAGAAGCATAAGTTTTTTTATATTGTCTTCTTCCTGCTCAAAATACTTGTTACTTGAAAGAGAAAGTGCAATGAGATCTATTTCATTCAGAACCTCGAATGGGTTACCATTACTACATAATATGGTATCAAATAGATTTTTTGTGTGTTTGATTTTTCCATATTCTGAACAAGAGCAACAAGAACACTTGAGGAAATTTGATGCAAATGTCAAGCCTCCCACTCTCTCTTTCTCTTTCTCAAATTACATCACGAGCTGTTGTATGGATGTAAGAAGTTACAATAGCATTTCTGGGCATCATTAGAGAGCATATTGAGAGGAAGTAGGTGGACAATCTGGAGATTAAAAGATGTAAGAACTCGGAATTTACTGGATCTTGTTGGACAAACAAGAGGAAGAGAATTCAGGCCATCTTAGAACAATTGACTCAGCATTTGTTTAAACCTGCTCTTCCTTTCTTTTAGACATTTGTGAGATCAGAATAATAATGATACTCTTCAGAGTTAGTAGAATTCTTGAAGCTTCATATTACCTCACATATTTTTGTTATCTGATTCTATCAGACAATAAAAGTCTTGAATAGTCTGAAGTGTGGTTAGTAAATATCAACCCCTATTAGCAAGGACCTGAAATCCCTAAACTCCGGGTAGTCTGAGTACTTTGTTTTTTCAATGGGGAATTTCAATGCAACTATAAAGTTAAAACTGGAGAGGAATTTGAAACTTCCATTATTGGTTATTCCCTATAGTGTGAGCAATGCTCTGTGCCTGCTTGATATGAACATCATCAATTGTAACGCGGTCATAACAGATGATTGGAGATGTATCTGCCATGTCAACAACCTGGCTCTTTGACATCGTGCATACAAGTGGAGGCAGTACACAAATCAACCCCTTTCTCCTCTCACAACCTCCTCCGGCATCAGTGCCAGAGTCCATGACATGTTTATGGGTACAGCTGCTTCAAGGTAAATAGTCGTTATCAGAAATACTAGAATTATCAACACTTAGTGCAATCTGATGCAAGAGCATCTTGGGTTCCTAACAATCTTACATCATCTTGGAGGAATTTCCTTGTGGTATGATGAAGTTCCTTGTTTAGGGCAGTTTTCAGAGATTTTGTGTGCGGACAATCTGTGGAGATCTTTGGCGTCTATGATGAAAAGGGTTTGTTCCTTGCTGTTCGTGGAGGCTATGTCTATGATTGCACATCTTTAGGTGGTGTGGATCGTGAGATTTGGTATGTTCTTTGCCGACTGGTCGTGTTCTTCATGTCACCAATTCAGATGTGTTCACCGGTTGATTGTTGAGGATTGCGGTGGAGGTTTCCGATCGATGGAGCTGAATGGCATGGATATCGAGGTGGACCTATGTGTGGCCGACTTGGTAGTTGGATCGCGCTGGTAAATTAATTAAATGTTGTAATTTATTTGGGATCTAGACCGACCTGGTCTAACACGTTTGTCTTGGGATATGTAATATCTTGAATGCTGACCTATGGTGGCTAGTATGTATAAATTTAGGGCTTGCGATTGTAAGAAGGGGGGGGCTAGCAGAGTGCGAAGCTTGCAGAGAGCTGAGAGAGGGTAGCTCTGGGGGTTTGACAAATCAGAATTAGGATCTGAGGTTCATTTCATTGTGTATGGTCGTAACCAAGAAGGCCTAATAGCCCAGCATGTTTGAAACCAATTTGATGTAATTGGATGTTACCTGATGATGAAGCAGTTGTCATTTGGTCAAATCTTCGTTGTGGTTTTCTATTTTTCCGCTATGTTGACTCTTGTTGCAAGATTGGACATCTCCTTAGGGGATTTCTCCGGTCTTGACTGCATCAAGTGGTATCAGAGCTGGTTTGATCTTGTAGTGGCGTAAATCTTGGTGTCTGAACTTGTGAAGCTTCTAGGGCGTTGTTTGTGAGGTGGCAGAGTGTAGATTTGACTCGCATTAGCAAAGGGCTTGTGCAAGGTGGTTAGAAGGGATTTGCTGCTTGAAGGTTGAGTTGTTGTGATGATATGAGTGAGTTGGGGATCTTGGTGTAATAGATGTTTGTTCTTGAGCTTGCGAATCTATGAAGGGCTTGTTGCAGGGTGGCAGAAAGTGGATCTGACCTGTGCTTGATGTGGATTCGTGTGAGATGGCTTGGAGAGGAACTGTTGCTACTAATGGTTATAAACCTTGAAATAAGTTGTGTTCTTTGAAATAAGAGCAATCTTGCATCACCCAAAAATATTTATGTTTTTGTATTCAATAAGGGCTATCTTGTGCAGAACTGCTATTTGTGGAAACTTGCTATTTTTAGTAAGTTGGTCATCCGATCTCGGAATGTTCTAATTTCTTCCTTGGAGGTTCATTTTGGTCATGTCAGCTTGCCATTAAAGTTTCATTGACAAATCAAGTCTAGCTTTGTAGATATTGAAGATTTTCGGTATTGGCAACAGGGTACAAAAACTTTGAACTCAGTTTTGAAGGCTTTAGAGGCCTCGGATGAGGTCAAAAATTTGGGTGACAGGCACTTGCGCAAGTCAAGCCTGTAGAGCACTTCGTGGCATTTCCGGAATGGGGTTATAATAGTCAATCGGATCAACTGGCGATGACTTATGGTCTTCGGAAGTTGGATCACCTGAAATGGCGGAAAATGATTTTCCTTCAAAATTTTTGTTTAGGTTTCAAAAGTTATTTTGAGCCGACTTTGATGTAATAAATTGAAAAATAAAATAATTCTAAGTTTGGTCGGCCTTATTGGCTAAAAATTCTGGAACCTTCCCAGGCGGTGGAAAATTGCCTATATAAGGAAGGCTGTAGTGTTGTCTTAGGCAGTTCGGGACAGTTCTGGGTAGTAGATCTAGGTATTGATTCAAGGCTTTGTCCTACAGAATATTGTAAGGGAATGCCCATGTGGCTTTGCATATTGTAATTCTGAAAGTTTGTAATTCCACATTTGTGGAGATAATAAGAAGTCAATTTTCTGTTCTTGCATATTGTTGTTGTTTCTCTGTTTCTGTTATGTGTTTGTGGTATTAAGGGGAGCACCCTTCATTAATCGTGTTGGTGGACAGATCGCCAGTTTGAAGCATATTGCGAAGGTTGTCAATAGATCGTCGATGGAGAGGTAATAGAAGTCTTTCAATCCGATTGCCCAAGTGAGGCAATTGCACCTTGGGAGAGAAGGGAAGAAGCTAATGAAAAAGGTTGACCGATTGGTTGAAGATATGGTCTTTAGCCGACATGAGAAGAAGCTGGAGGAGATTGTCGATAAGCTTGAGGAGATTAGGAGATTGAATTATAGATGGCATTTATCGATCTGGAAGAGGATTGTTTGGCCTGTTAAAAGGCTTGTTCAAAGAAGGAAAAGGCAAGTTAAGGTTGCTGCTGAAGAGGTAAAGCTTGAAGAGTTACAATGACTTTTTTGAGGTTGAGGTGGTAGATCGAGTTGGTTTTCATGATCAGATGGTTGGGTTTGATGTGAAGATTATAGAGCATCTTGTTGTTGGTAATGAGATTGTTGATGATGTGGAGTTACCTTTTTTTGAGGGTAATGTTGAGGATGTTGGTATTGATGAACTTGTTGATAGGGTTTTCATTGGAGATGATAATTTTGTTGTTGATGAGGAGTTGCAGACTGGGTTGTTCTAGTTGGATGTTGTTACTTGTGTTGCAGAATTGCAAATGGTAGTTAAGGATATAGAGGTGGTTGATGAAGATGGTGGACATCTTGAATTCCTTGATGTTGATAAGCTAATGGTGGAAGGTGATGAGTTGCATGATTTGTTTGTGAAGGAGAATGAAGATTTGATGTATTGTGCTGAGGATGTTGATCAGTTTGTTTCTGTTAGTAGGTGTGTTGACTGGTTAGTTGTAGTGCAAAGAAATCGGAGGTTTGATTGGAGGAAGCAAAGGTTGCTTGTGTGCAGGTTTATCTTCTTGCCTTTGAGGATTGGGAAACCAATGGTCAAGATGAGGTTGTGTTCGGATTTTCTTGTGGCATCAAAGTGTGAGGCACACTTTTCTATCTACCCTGGGTATCCGATGCAGGAAGATCTTGGGTTCCTAACGATCTTACATCATCTTGGAGGAATTTCCTTGTGGTCTAATGAAATTCCTTGTTTTGGGCAGTTTTCAAAGATTCTGTGTGGACGACCTGTGGAGACCTTTGGCGTATGAGATGAAAAGGGTTTGTTCCTTGTTGTTCGTGGAGGCTATGTCTATGATCGCACATCTTCAGGTGGTGTGGATCGTGAGATCTGGTATGTTCTTTGCCGATTGGTCGTGTTCTTCATGTCACCGATTCAGTTGTGTTCACCAATTGATTGTTGAGGATTGTGGTGGAGGTTTCCGATCGATGGATCTGAATGGCATGGATATCAAGGTGGACCTATGTGTGGCCGACTTGGTAGTTGGATCATGCCTCGTAAATTAATTAAATGTTGTAATTTATTTGGGATCTAGGCTGACTTGGTCTAATACGTTTGTCTTGGGATATGTAATATCTTGAATGCCGACCTATGGTGGCTAGTATCTATAAATTTAAGGCTTCTGATTATAAGAAAGGGGGGGCTAGCAGAGTGTGAAGCTTGCAGAGCGCAGAGAGAGGGTAGCTCTGAGGGTTTGACATATCAGAATTAGGATCTGAGGTTTATTTCATTGTATATTAGGGTTACCCGGGGACGCATCCCTAGCCTTTTTTCCCCATCCCAATCCCAGGGACATTTCTGGGACTTGGGGACGGCCAGGGGACGTCCCCCCCAGTCCCCCTTTTTTGAAAATTCATTGGGGATGTCCTGGAAACTTGAGAACATCACCTAGGAATTTCAAGGACATCTGGATGTCCCAAGAACGCCGCAGAAGTCCCCCGACCATCCTAGGGACGGTCGTCCGTCCCCAAACAAAGCAACATCAAAACATATAATAAAATTAAATTAAAATATTTAAATGTTCTTTGTTTATTAGGGGTCATTTTTGTGGGGCCCACCTTCCTCCTTCCCTTACAAAGCCAAAAACTTGGTTATTATTTGTATATGGTTATTTCATTTTGCATGCATAAGTTTTCTCATTTTTCTCTCTTATGGCAGCAGCAGCAAGGGTTTGAAGTTTGAGTTGGAGCAGCAACAAGAAGGGCCTTTTGGAGTGATTTTCTCATCTTAGGAAGCAAGCTCATCTTAGGAAGCAAGAGCTTGGAAGAAGTGAGTTTATTCATGATTCCATGTTTGCATTTTGCATTTTTTTCAAAGTTTTAGCTAAATGTAGTGTGATTTTTATTTTATTTTTTTGCATTGTTTCAATTCAACTTTTTTCTTCAATCTCATAAAAAGTTAAAAACATAAAAACTAAAACGAGCAGCAGTGAGAGTAGTGGTAGTAAAGAAACTCGTAGTGTTGAAGATGCTAGTAGTGGGCAGCCACAATTTGAGACTCAACCTGATATTTTTTAAGAGCCCTTCAAAAATCATGAGCAAATATGCAAAGGGTCCTTTCAACAACAAAAAAAATCTCTTCTCCAATATGTCACACCTACGGGTCAAAAGAAAAAAATGCAAGAGGGACTAAGGTGTGGGATTGTCATGTTTGTCAGGATGATTTTAGGGGCAGCTATACAAGGGTTAAGTCTCACTTTCTGGGTATTGCATGTCGTGGGGTTATAGCTTGTCCAAACTTAGCCGAAGAGGAGAGATTAGAGTGTCATAGATTGCACAATGAGGCTGAAATGGGGATACAAGGTTTGACAAGTCCAACACCTACTCCCTCAAGTGCATAATCATTTAGGCCATTCTCACCCACTATCGGTGCTAGTCCCACTAAAACAAGAGGAAAGAGGAAGATGGGTGACAAGGGAAAATCAATTGAAGCTATGTTTAGTGCACAACAACAGGAAGCTACAGAGGCATCCATTGCTAGATTCTTTTTTTCTAATGCTGTCCCATTTCATGTGGCCCGTTCCTCTTATTACAAAAAAATGATGAAAGATGTAGCCCTTATGGGTCCCTCATTTGTACCCCCTAGTGATCATAAGCTACAAACAACCCTCCTAGACAATGGGTACTCCAAGTTACTGTGTTTTTTGGGGATATGAGACGGACTTGGGTTAGAACAGGCTGCTCTATTGTGATGGATGGGTGGAGTGATGTTAGACATCGGCCACTCATCAATATCATTGTCACATCCCTTGTTGGTTCATATTTTTTGAAAGTCATAGATTGTTCAGGGAAGCATAAGGATACAGAGTTTCAGTTCAGCATTTTGAGAGATACCATAGAGGAGATTGGGCCTAGTAATGTCATACAGGTGATCACAGACTCAGCACGTGTGTGCAAATCAGCTGGTTTGATGGTGCAGGGTGCTTACAAGCACATCTTTTGGACCCCTTGTTGTGTTCGTGCATTAAAAGATATTGGCAAGATAGATTGGGTGAAGCAAGTGGTGTCAGAAGCTAGAGAGGTTCAAATGTTCATTTGCAACCACCACACCTCACTTGCTCTTTTTAGGTCCTTCTCAAAGAAGGATTTCCTCAAACCAGCTGAAACAAGGTATGCCAATTTGAATTTCAATTACTTCATTTTAAAATTATTTAAATTATTGTTATATGTGTTTTCACTGTTTTAATTTTCTAATTATACAAAATTATTTACATTATTATTATAGGTATGCTACATACTACATCTTGATGGAGAGGATGCTTGAGGTGCATGAGGCTCTACAATTGATGGTGGTGAATCTATAGTGGAGCCGATGGTTTAATTCTAGCTCTTCTGAAGGAAAATCAGTCAAGCTAAAGATCCTTGATGATAGTTGGTGGGGCACAATGAGGTAAGTTGCTAATTTTATTTAAAAATTAATATTAAATGTTAGTCTTTAGATTGCTGATTTTAATATTATATTGAAATTTCTAGTGCCGATTATATAATACTTTCAAATTGTTTGTTTGCATTTTGCAGATACCTTTGTGTTGTCATCTCCCCTAATGTAGATGTCATTAGATATGCCGATACAAACTCTCCTAGTCTTGGAGAGATATATGAGACATTTGACATTATGTTGGGGAAGATAAAAAAAACAATTGCAGCAAAGGATCCTACTTTGGGGTTTTATGAGGAGCATGTTAGGCCCATTGTGACGCGAGGGTGGAACATTATGAATACCCCACTTCATATGGCAGTCTTTGCTCTAAATCCCAAATGATATGCAGAATTGGATGGAAGGGTGCCTCTGTGTGATGATCCAAGGGTATTAGATGGCTTCTTAAAAGCCATTGGTAAGATGTTTACAAAGCAGGAGGCTTCCAAACTTCGTGCACAGTTCCTTGACTTCACAAACCTTCGTGGCCCAAACTTGAGTAAACCACAAGCGAGGTTGGACAAAGTCATATTGGCACAGAAAGATCCTATTGGGTGGTGGACATGGCATGGGAGAGATACACCAAAGTTGAAGGTGCTTGCCACCCACCTCCTTGCACAGGTTGCTAGTTCCTCTGCTGCAGAGAGGAATTGGTCTTCATATGGCTTTATCCACTCACTCAAGAGGAATAGACTTACCTCTAGATGAGCAGAGAAGCTAGTGGCAGTGCATTGTGCTCTTAGACTTGAGGATCGTCAGACTACAGAGTATAGGCAAACTTCAGCATTACGGTGGGATGTTGATCCTGAAGATGCGGCCCAGGTTGATAAGGAAGAGACACTACCAAGATTGGTTGGGGTTCCATTAGATGAGGATGCCCTTCTTCCCGCAGGCTACGACGAAGATGACTCTAATTCTAATGCAGAGTTTGAGTTGGCTGATCTAGAATAGGAGATGACTTTTAGGTTTTATGTATTTTGATTTTTATATTGAACATGAAACTATATGGCAGCACTAAGCCTTTGGGCATTTTGGTTTTGTACATTAAACTTATTTACATATTTTTTGTTATCACATGCATATATGATATTGACAATTAATTCTGATTTCCGAGTTTTGAATGCATATTGTGTTTTGAAACATCAAAATGTCGTAAACTTGTATGTTAAGGCTCTATGATGTTTAAAACTTTAAATGGCATTGCTTTATCCATATTTTCATATGAATGTTATGTATATTTGCAAATTTTCTTATATATTTTAAAATTTCCCTATATTTTATATAGTGGTCCCCCCATCCCCAATTTTGGCAAAAAAGTTTGCTGTACCGGAAACCCGTCTCCCATCCCCTGTCGTCCCTGTCCCGGAAACTCGGGGTAACACTGTTGTATATGGCCGTAACCAAGAAGGCCTTACAGCCTGGCATGTTTGAAGCCAATTTGATGTAATTGGGTGTTACATGATGATGAAGCAGTTGTCATTTGGTCATATTTTGTGGTTTTCTATTTTTCCACTGTGTTGACTATTGCTGCAAGATTGGACATCTCCTTTGGGGATTTCTCCGGTCTTGACCGCATCACAATCTTTATTATAAGGCTTACAATACGAACCTCTTTGTTATTCAGAGATTTTTTTTGCCCAAGTCCCGTATGAAATTAAGAGCAATCGTTTAGAGAAATAATGTCAAAAGAACTGGTTAGTTTGGCAACTTTGTCATCTGGCAGTTACTGGCTATTAGCCATATGGTAAATCTAGAAGGCATTAGATTTGGAACTCAGATTTTCCATGGGGAATTCTTGTATATTTTCTTCCGTCAAATATGACATGAGTTGTCCAAGAGCCTGCGGTTTAATGGTAATGATGCATATTCGAATGAGGAAAATCGTGGCAGAGGTTCAAATGCCCCCACCACGATAGGGCTGCCCAGTACTCCCCAGGTGGCTGTGTAAAAATTATGAGGTGTCTTTAAGTGTGACCCCTGTTTATGTAGTGTGATATTTATTTTGTTCAGGAAAATCTTATTGTTATCGTCATTGTCGTTGTCAATGAATGTATATTCTGAACCTAATAAGCATACACCCCCTTATATAAACCTAACAAGAACAAGAAATTTTACAGACTTCATTTCGAAAAAGATATCTGGCAGTCCGACAACGATGCTTTCAATTGTTGTATAGCTTTACATGCTTTTCACATTGAAAAGTCTCTACTAAACAGTTGTCTACAACTTTCTTTATTTTTTATAAAGCTTTCAGAGCTTCAGAATATAAAAGCTCACCCGGAGGTATTGAATCGAGGATCGCAAGTGCGAGGTTCGAATCCCTGTGGATCCTAATTTTCTTATCCGTGGTATCCTGAGGAAAATATGTGTCTCTCATTGTATACAGACCTTCAACCGCCTCGGAAGCCTTCTCGAATGGGTCGCTTGAATCTGCGTTAGCACTGCTATTAATCCTTTCGTCACTCCCACTCTTCTCCATTTTGCTCTTGCCCTTCCAGACTCTGTGGTCCTTTAGCTCTTCTTCTGATAGCTTCGATTATAAAAAGCTTTGACTGTAAGTTTGGTCAGTTTTGGGACATTTGTAATGTAAACTTAAAGCGAGTATTGATGACCACCAACCTTGGTGCAGGTGAGATGCTTGTAGCTGTCTAATGTAATTATACAATCATTTTTGGGTTTATCGGATGAGCCGTACCTCTGAAGGTTTTGTTCCATGAGGCTATGGAGTTGTGGAAGAATAGGAATACCAAGATGGATGGAGTTGTCTCGCCTCCTTTTCTATTTGGTTTGTTTCTCATATATATTGTTTGTTTTGACTGCTAAATGGTACTATAGTATACACTAGTACTTGCACCTTAAAAAGTGTAATAGTTATGTCCATAGTGAGATATACTTTGGGCAATATATTGGAGGGCAAGCAAAAGTTGGAAGTAATGAGCAATATTATTGTTAAGAGTAATTATTTGGAATACAATTGAGTTGATATGAAAATGTGGGGAAAAATTAAATATGCAAAAACACAACTTATATTTCAAATCAGCAAGTTGTGCAAAATGGTTTTTTGTAATATAAGTTGTATTTATAATGTATGCAAATTTATTTCGTATTTATGATTGATGATGAGATTTTGTAATATATGACATGTATTTGAAACCTATAAAATAAAAGTAGCAAAATGATTAGAAGATGTAATTTGTGGGTATTTGATATGTAGTATTAGTATAGTCGTTAAATGTGTTTGACAATGTATAATCACAAATTCCTTAAGAGATTGGTCATATTAAACCTATTCATTGTCGGTTGCTTGTGAAGGTTGTTTAACGACCTAACTCTAGATATAGTTGTGAATGTTAGCCCCTACCTCTCTATGTTGCCAATGTCGATTGTTGTTTTTTGTAGCATCAAGCCTTGGAATTTGTGTACGGTTATAGCTCATGCCATTGTGAGTGGTAGCCGCCTTCAACTACCAAGTGATACAAGAATTATTGGTATACTTTTAGGGTCATGTTGGTTCCATTGTGGCTAGTTGTAATTGTCAATCCTTGCTATAACATACATCAAAACATTAGGTGGTTTTGAACTATGGCTATAAATAATGTCTATTACTTTGTCAAGAGCTTCATTTACAAGACCTGCTTGTGTCCATATGTTGGTTGTGAGCATGATGCATTGATCCTTACAAAGTCTTATTTTTCAAGTTGTTCATCATCGACTACATTTTTTATTGTGCTCCTAGTGCTTGTCATGATACTTATCGCAATTGGGTGGTTCAATAATTTTAACATTATTTTGTTATGTAGTTTAACTAAATCATTGGTAGCAAATATGTGCATCGAATTGTCAAATTCTTTCTTTTAATTTGATGTAACTTGTTTATTTGTGTGCATCATCAAGAACTGCCAATCTTCTTGCCTTGATTCTGTATTTTGTATGTTCTGCAATATTTGGCAAAATTGGGCTTGTATCATAGTCTCACCTTGTTGTCGAAAAATTATTTGTAAGGTGATAACTTCGTGAATTGGTCCCATAATGTCTTGGCACTTGTATGTGATGTGTGGATAGACTTGTTTATCATAGGTGGTAGTTGTGTGAGGTCATTGACCAATATTATAGAGACTCCACTAAAGCATAGACGTTGATTGTGTGGAAATTCTTGGCATTGTCTACTATGTATTTTGAATAGAAGCTTTGGCCCTATGAAGCTCATTTCATCAATGAGGATGTATCATACGTCATTTAACTCTTCTTAGAATGTTACCAATGCTTGTCCTTGAAGTGGTTGTGTTTCTTTAATAGGAATATTAAGCATTGAATGTATAGTCTATGCATGAATTTTGAATGTGGCAACTCCTGCAGGAGCTAGTGTGAGCAATCAACTTTTTTGTTGTGGTTTTGTACTCTTGAATGCATTTCTTATGCAGGAGATTAAGTAGGATTTTCTTGTACCCTTCATTCCTTGAATTATCATGTACAATGGTTTGGCAAAGGGACATTTTCTATGGTTTGTAATTACTATGAGTGCTACCTCTTGCTTTTATGAGAATGTATTGCTTGGAATGTCAAAGTTAGATAGCATATTTTCATCTTGCACGCATGTTTTTTTTTTGCATCTATGAACCATGTTGCAATTTAATGTAAATTTTGTGGTATCACAATCTAATTCCATCTATTGTTGTTATCAAAATCATGCCTACCAAGCCTTTCAAGTTCATTTAGACTAATATTATTTGAGGGGCATATTTGTGAAAATAATTGTCATTCATTCATCTTTGTTATGTCCCCCATTTTTTAGTCATTGTCACTCTCTTCTTCTTCTAAGGTTGCTTCTTTCTGAGTGATGTGATTAATGTGTCATACATCATATTTGGTTGCATCCGTTTGCTTCCAATTTGCAATTTTTGAATCCTAAGTCCTATGTCATTTTTTGTATGATATAAATGTTTATATAAGAGTGGTTCACTCCAACAAAATATTTCAAAGTGATCTAAGTCCTCGTCTAGGATACTGTAGAACTTTGGGTAAATATTGAAAAATGGATTTACATATCTTTCTTTCCATTTGCATTGCTTACAGCTGTAGATTAGGGAAAAAATCTTGTAGAATCAAGGAGTCTTATTGTTTCAAGCTCTAGAGATTGTTTAATGTAGGTGTGTAAGTAGCAAGATTACATTTGGATTTCATTTGTTGTCCTTGCTACCATTGGAACACTTTTCATCAAACATTCAAAGATGCAAAAGGACTACTACAAAACATGAGGGGAAATTTTTTAAGCATGTGGCATGTTTCTTGTGTCCCTACATCAAGCTATCTCACGATCTATGTGATGAATGTTTTATATGTTGTGAAAGCTGGACTTTTTTGTCAGATCTCTAGTCGTTTGTTCTACTTTTGTTGGTGTTTAGTGTTGGATGACTTTTATTTGGCCGCCAACTATCCTTTTCTAGTTTTCTATTTTCCTAATGTCTCTATGGGGTGTTAATGCTTTATCTTTTGTAAGTTCTTTGTAAAAGTTTTTGGGTCCTTTCAACGCCTATTTTTCACCTAATCAAAATAGGCTAACAACCTATGTTGACTCTCCATACTAATAACATTTGTTGGTTGTGTATGTTTAGCATATCACATAAATAAATAAAAATTATTCCGAACATTATCACATGATAAGGTGGAGACATTATGTTCTGTCCATGGAGATTTGTATCAAAATTCTATTTTTCCCCCTTCTTCCACAAGCATGTTCCCTCTCTACATTTTGTGTGCCTCTAGATACATTTAATTATGTCTTCATAGTCATGAGTAGGATCTATGAAAAATATTTCAACTATGTTTAGCAAGCATAGCATCTAGTGGAGATTAAAATATTTTGTTGTTTCTATGTGATGTAGTATGAGGGTTCCAAGCGGCAACATACATGTCAAAAAATATTTGTGCTCTTTCAAATTTTGTATTATTCTTCCAATCAAGTTTATCCATATCTGGTGCATTTTTTAGCCAAAAATCCATGTACATGTGTAGTACCTCTATGTTACCATTCATATCTATACAAATAGTTTTTTGCTCTAAGTAGTGTATGAATTACTTTCTCATAGAATATTGTGAATTATTAATGTAAGTATAATGTTATGATATGGAGGTTATCAATTATGTTTTCCAAATGTTGTTTATTTGATTGCATTTTGACAGGCATGTCATTTTAGATCAGGCCACTTCATGTCTGTTGCACTTAGTGTGAAGAATAAAGTGGGTGATCCTATTTGGTTGATCATGTTTGTCAATTTTGCATGGCTTTTATTCCAATATGGTCTTGTGTCTCTAATTGAATGTCCAAAATGCATGATCTCATCAGCAAGTTGTGTGTTTAGAAGGTTTTTAAGGTGTGCACAAATATTTTTCAATAGTGACTAGCATGTTTTCTTCCATGCTTTTCCTAATGAATATAGTTGCAAGGCTTTGGATACGATGTTACATCATAAGATTGAAGATAAAGAAAATATCAAAACCTTGGATGTCTTCCAAATCTTTGGTCATGGAACCTCATCAAATGTAATGCAAACTCATAGATATGTGCTTCCCTAAGCCATTGTTGCATGTTGCATTTGTTGTGTGGATCCATTTGGGAAGAGAGTGGAAATTCCATATAAAGAAAACCCTCAATGTTATATTTATTTATTGGAGAAGAGTATATTTTAGGCCAGTTGAAAATGTTGCTTGTGTTGCCCTCAAGTTCCAATATTTGCTTGATAATTCATAACTCGTGACATCTTTTTGGAAATTTAGAAATAAATGATGATGTGTATGTCATGCTATTTTCTTTTTGGTCTCCATCAATGTCCATTTCATTATTTGGTATCATCATATCTTCATCCATTTAAATGCTATTAAGCATGCATGAAATGTGTGTTCTTGTTTTGGGGATTTTCGCTAAATATTCAACACCTATGTTAACAACATTATAGTATGGGTCATATTTGACTTTGTATTGCAATGCATCTCTAACAAGACTTATGCTCACGTAAAAGTTGTAATAATGCCCTTGTGTATGCAATTTTTAAACTATGACCACATCTAGTTCTTGTATTTTACATGAAAAAATACATCTTTGTTTACTAAACCATAGATGTCCAAACCACACATGCTTCTAGATATAAGAGTAAAATATTGAAGCACTCTAACACATTCTTTTCACAAGATACAAGATACATAATTGTCTTCCACTATTCTAAAGATTTAGTACACAAATTTACTCCTCCAAGAATAGAAGAATAGAAGGCTTCTTGACCATAGTGTTTAAGCAACCACAAACACCTCTAGAACATAATATTTGACATCAATGACAATAGACAACCCAAAATATATTTCTAATAATCTCTCCCTTTGTCATTGATGGCGAACAACCACAAAAAATATTTTGATAGAAATATTTTCCTTATCTTTCTCCCCTTTTTCCATCAAGGACAAAGGCCAAGAAAATATTATCACTACTCCCCTTAAGAACAACCACCAATATCAATCCAAAAAACTCCCTCTGGATAGATGCACATTTTTAATATTTTTTAGTTAGAGAAAGGAGGGGTGTTAATCGCAAGTTTCTCTCAAAGAAACTCAAAAGTATCTTTCACTAGAGTTTTAATAAAGATGTATGCAATTTGGTCTTTTGTAGAAATGTATTCCAATCTTACTTCCTTTTTGGCAAACCCTTTCTCTCAATAAATGGTATCTCATTGATATATGCTTTGTCCTTGAATGCATCATTGGATTCTTGGAAATAATTATTGCACTTGTGTTATCACATATAATAGGAATGACTTCGTTAAATGTTACTTCTATGTACTTGAGTGTTTGTTTCATCCATAATATTTGAGTACAACAATATACATTGACAATATACTTTGCCTCAGTAGTAGATAAGGGTATTGAATCTTGCTTTTTTACTATGCCAAGAAACCAATAAGAAGAACGCACCACCACTAGTGCTTCTCCTTTCATCAACACTTCCTACCCAATCAACATTAGTAAAGGGTTGCAACATGAAGTTTCCATCCCTTTTGTACTATAAACCATAATCCTTTGTTCTTTTTAAATATCTAAAAATTATTTTCGCAACCTTCTCATGTGTAACCTTTGGTTTGGCTTGAAATCTGGAAACCAAACATGCAACTTGCATAATGTCTGGTCTAGAAGTGGTTAGGTATAGAAGTCCACCAAACATTGACCTATACTTTGTCTAATATACCTCCAAAGACTCATCATTGTTGCTTAATTTTTAACCAACATTCATAGGAGCTGTAATAGGTTTAAAATCACTCATACCAAATATTTTTGACATCTCCCTTACATATTTACTTTGAGATATAAAGATTCCATCATTAGATCAAGACTAACCTATAGTCCATGAAAGAATGACAACTTACCAATCATCAACATTTCAAATTCTTTTTGCATTTCTGCAACAAACTCATTACACAATTTGTCCTCTCCACTAAATATGATGTCATCAATATATACTTCTATCAGTGATTTGTCATCCTTTGTTTTAAAATAGATATTACTATTAGTAGTTCCTTTTCTAAATTTTTCTTGTATAAGATATTTATCCAGTCTTGCATATCAGCCCTAGTGCCTATTTTAATCCATATAGAGCCTTCTTCAATTTGCATACCATATCCATTTTATCTGAAAGATTAAAACATTTTGGTTTCTCTATATACTCATATTCTTCTAGTTCTTCATTCAATAAGATTGATTTTACATCCATTTGATAAACCTTTAAATTCATGTAAGAAACAAAAGTAAGAAATATCCTTATTGCTTCCATCCTAGCTATCGGAGCAAAAGTTTCTTCAAAATCAATTCTCTTAATTTGTGAATAAACTTTATATAATAATCTTTCTTTATTTCTTGTAACTTTTCCTTGTTCATTTAGCTTGTTTTTTAATGTACCCATTTGGTTCCTATCACATTCTTGTCCACCGATCTTGGTATAAGTTCTCTAGTTTCATTCTATTTAATTTGATTCAATCCCTCTTCCATTACTTGAAGCCATCTCTCCTCTTTGTTCACTTCACCATAATTATTGGGTTCAATTGTTGATAGAAAGCAATAATTTACCTTCTCTTGTGATCCAACAATTTTCCATTTTTATACGTACTCTCTTTTCCTTATCACTGATTATGTGATATTCTAAGTGATTCCTTTGAACATATTTAGTAGGCATATTCATGATAACTTCTGATTTTATTTCTTCAATAGATTTTTCTTCTTTGTCTTCTTTTGGATCATCATTTTGTTTTGAAATAGAGGGAGTAAACTCAACATCACCTTCTGCCACCGAGGTGAGATGTCTCCAGTCATCATTGTATGTGATTGAATGTGACCTCTAAATCAGGCACAACACAACATGGTCATTATTCACTTGATAGAATTTTAGAGAGAGTATGAAGAACTCAATCCAAAATCCATGGTGAGGTGACCTATTGCCTCCTATGTGAATGGGGTGTTTGAATACTCTCAGAACGAGAGCCAACAGCTGGGAGACCAATTCAACAATGGAGGATTTGAAAGCTAATATGAGCAAAATGAAACTAAGCTAAGAATGAATGCAATTAATCTAGAAAACTTTGAAAGAAATATGAAATGCAGATTTTTATTTGATTTTGAAATAAAGATGATATTAGACTAAGAACAAGTAAGAAAATTTAATCTAAATGTGAAATGCAATTACACTAAGATGAGATAATAGACTAAATATGCAATAAAAAGCTTTGAAAACAATGAAATATGAGACTAAAAAATGCCTATAGTGTAGATGCTCTCAAAAATTGCTCTTGAATGAGAAAAAGAGGTCAAATAAATAGAAGAGCCAAGAGGAGGAGGAAGAGTTTCTTGATTCGAAACTCTTGACCCTTCATATCCCTTTTGGGACAAAAATGCAAGAATTACTTAATAAAAAGAATGGAAAATGCCACACGGGTGACCTTTCGAATATCTTGAATTATCAATTCAAAAAAGTGTGTCCATTCGAATATCAAGTAATTATTAATTCCTTTCAAGGGTATTTAGCTAAAGGGGGTGGAGTTTAATTTAATTAAAAGTACTTAGGACTTCATAATTAAATTAACTTATCATAGAGATTATTTAGCCAAATAAAGTCTAGGACTTAGGAATTATTTTAGCGTTTGATTATTGCAATTAATGGTCTTTGCAATTGACATCAAGTCAAATTAAGTCAGATAGGAGAGAGAAAATTGCCTAGGGAACTAGGACTTTGGTGATGAAAAATCGAGATAATGCACCAAAATTGATGAAATTAAATAGGTGCCAATTTTGGGGTATTACATTTGCCCCTCTTTGAATTGATGTGCGAACAGCGCGTTGATTCAAAGAATAGTCTGAAGTGACAGATGAAAGCAGATCAAAGCATGAATTTTTCGAAGTCTAAGTTAGATTGCGAAGACAACGATCTTAGAAGAGAACCAGAATCAGGGTTAGATTGCCCCAATGCCAATTGATGAAGATGCAGATTTAGGACTATCTCCGAATCAGGGTTAGATTGCCCCAATACGAAGCTTAGTCCTCCGAGACCCAGGTTAGATTGCCCAGATAACGGTCTAAAAGAGATTTCGAGAGTCATCTCCAGAACAAAGATTGACTCCCAGGAATTAGGGTTAGATTGCCCCAATACCCAAAAGATTTCAAGAACCATCTCCAGAACGAAGAATGATCCTCGAGGATCTGAGTTAGATTGCTCAGATACCTAAGAGATAGATTTCCAGATAACAAGATGTGAGGCATGAAGATGCCCCTAGCAATGAGAACTGATGATTCAAATCAGACTGATTCAAGAATAGATTCGACAAGATTCAAATGATGTAATCATCCTACCCCCTCGGGAGTGAAATGGAAAGATGACATGTCAGAAGGATGATAAACAACAAGAGATTGCAGAGCAAAAGCAATTAGACTAGATTCGCGAAGCTATAGAAGTGAAACGGAGCAAAGCAGAGGTCTTGTTGACCAAGTTTGACCAAAGTTGACCAAATTTTGACTAGGGTTGACTTGATGAAAAGAAGCAAAGATTTGAGAACATGATGCAAAGATGAGGATCTAGCAGGAAGATGACACCAGAAGGCTGACTGCACAAGCATCTGATCCAGAAGGAGTCCAATATTTAAAACACGATTTTGAGCCACTTAGAGATGTCAGATTTCGATTTCGATCCCGAAAAAAGATGTAGCCAAGATGAGACTGGGACAAAAGATGAGAACCTTTGATGAGAAGATCCAGAAGAAAGCAATCAAGAGAGCAACAAGAAAGCACTCCAAATGCAAGCCTAGAATGAAAGATGCAAGTCTAAATGCAGCCCTAGGATGAACAAATGCAATCCTCCGAACTCGGCTGTTGGACTCATCGTATTTATCATCATTGAGTTCGTTTAAGCACGGGACAATCATAAGATGCCATACAATTCTCCCCAACATGAGAATATGAATATGACATAAGTCTTAAATTTGTCGGAATGAGGTGTAAGCATTAAGGCACAAGAAGCTAGAATGACCTGAACACCTATTCCTTTTAATCTAGCAAGTTAACATAAGCATTAGAGCATAAATGCTAGAATGACCTGAATGTCTCTTGCGAACAAACACACCAAGCACGCAGGAGTTCCTTCTTTTGCCAAAGATTGCTCACAGTGACCCCTACGTTCACTTAACAGGATGAGCGTTTACAATTTCACCAGTAGCAGAAAGAAGTCACTCAAAAGACAAGGAGAAGAACCAACCTCACCAAAGCATCCATATAAAAGGAGTCGAGGTACGCATGGCCATCCAATACGAGATAGAGGCTCTTACAGACGGACACCCCTCTTAAATGAATTCTTTGGATCATTGGAACTAAACCAACAAACAGAAAGAAAAAAAATGCAAAGCAAACAAACAAGCACTCAAAGAAAACAAAGCTCAACATGTCTCAAAGGAACACACATTTAGTTTTAGTTTCAGTTTAAGTTCGTGTTCAAGTGGATTGAAGTCAATTCAAAAAGATAACGTTTGAAGTCTCAATGAAATAATGACAGTAGGCAAACGTAATGAGAATCACTAGTGATTGATAAAAGGGAGAAATCCCGAAGAAGAGAGATCGAATGAAAGCTAGGTATCTGCAGGCAGGCATAGTGGGAACCACTGGCGACCAATGCTCAAAAGAGTTTCCAAAAGCGATAGGACAATGCCCCCTAGACTAGGCAGGTGCCCCCAAGTGTGAACCAGTTCCAATCCATGAAGAGTCGAGGAAAACTCAAAGATAAGCGCATGAGCTAGCAAACCAAAGCAGGAAACAAACTAAAGCAGGAAAGCGGGAAAACAAACTAAAGCAGGAAAGGAAGGAAACTAAAGCAGGAAACTAAGAGCCAAGCGACGCTAAGATGAGATGTTACTTTAGGAAAATAAGAGGCGCCTGTTTACCAGGTTTTCACCATCTTGGCAGAGATTCTATTTTTGCTACCATGACGCCTGTTTACCAGGTTTTCATCAATGGCACATTTTTCTCTTTTTCAATTTTTTTGTACTTATCTCTTTTTTTTGCTTTTTTTGTATTTTTGATCTTTTCATTTTTTTTTGTATTTTTCACATTTTCTATTTTTTTTTGTATATTTTTTTTTTAAAATTTTTTTTGGTATTATCAAGGCGCCTGTTTACCAGGTTTTCACCAAGATAATAGATACATCAAAGCGCCTGTTTGCCAGGTTTTCACTAAGATGATCATTTTTTCAGGACATTTTGCAATTTTTAGGATTTTTTGCAATATATCAATTTTTAGGATTTTTTCAGGATCAATAAATATGTACATGAGCATACTGAGAATGTCAGCTATAGAACTTCTTAGATGAAGAGCGTTGATGGGCTCTTTGAGTTTCTCTCCTTCAGTAGGAATCTCTGAGAACACAGTATTTTGTAGTAGTAGCTAGCTGAGAAGTTGTAGAATTAGAACCAAATGTTGTAGCAGTAACAGGAGAGCCAACCAGTAGTGTCCAACCATCAAGATACCCATAGTCAAGGAAAGATCACTTAAGTGAGACCCACAAATATCCTCATGGACACACCTTAAATCTTCGCCAGATTTCCCACGCTCTAAACGCTTAGGGAGAGTACATTCTAGATTTCTCTTAGTCATGTCATTAGCAATGAGGAGATGCTGATATGCACTTTGGGACAAGGCAAGATGGAGTGAAGAGGGTAAAGTATGAGAGGCAAGGGTGATGGAATGGAGGGAAGCATGAGAATTTTGGAAGCTCGAATGACAACTTTGATTTTTTCTTTCTTTGGAATCCACATAGCTTTTGAATTTTTTCTTCTTTACTTTGAGGTGTTTTTGATGACAATGCCTATAGAATGGATTTCGAGATCCATTTTTTATTTTATTTTCTGGCTTTTGATTGTCTTCTTCTTTTTGAGGACCTTTGCGGTCTTTTGAACACCTTTGTTTCTTTCCTTTCTTCATAGTCACATGTCAATTAGATGGGACATGGTGACCTTGAGATATAAGTGGATTCTCATTATTTTTATTTTTATGTTGCACATCCAAGTTACTTCCAAAAGACTCAGGAATGATGGATGAAAGAGGCTTATATGACTGGTTCAGGTGGAGAGGTGGAAATGGAAGTGGATGGGCCACTTTTCTAGGAGATGAAGGGGGAAGAAAAGTCAATGGGATGGCCTCAAGTGCAAATATATCAATATCATCCTCATCATTCATGAATGCATTAGGTAGATCAAGAAAGTAATCTTCCATAGAGCGTTGTTGATTGTGAGTCATCTTAGAAGAGTCAGATAAGTTTGGAGGAATATTATGTGAGCCTAACCAAGATAACCTATTCCAAGAGTCAGGTCCCCTTTCAGGTGGTAAGAGTGCGCGAATAGGAACCATTTCAATTCTGGATCTACCAATATTCCATGAAGCTGTAATAGAATGGGGTCTTACATACCCATGATTTGTAGGAGTAGTAGGAGTATAACTTGGAATAGATGGCCTAGGAGCCATAGGAATGATCTCCACAGGAGGGTGGAAAGGATCATCATCAATAGCTTGATCTAGAGGATCATAACTTTCTCCTCTTTCTAAGTTGTTAAGACTAGCATATAAGTGCATAGCATCAACTGGTATTTCTGTAGTAGCATCTGATATAGAGTCCGATTCAGCTAGAGACATAGTTGGAGGTAGACTTTCTTCATCACTATCATCTATCAAAGGAAACGTTTCTTCAACAGTAGGATCTTGTTCAGTAGTAGAAGCAGCAGAGTAATCTGGAATAGGCATACCTTGAGGCATACCCAAGAGGAGGGAAGCATCCAATAGTTGCTCCCAATCAGTATGTGTGCCATTGGAGTTGGCAATAGTAGGAGTCTGTTCAATAGAAGAAGTGGTGGAACAATCTAGAGTAGGCATACCCCAGGGCATACCCAAGATAAGGGAAGCATCCAGCAGTTGCTCCCAATCAGTATGTGTATCATTGGAATCAGCAGTAGTAGGATTTTGTTCAACAGTAGAAGTGGTAGAACAATCTAGAATAGGCATACCTTGAGGCATACCAAAGATAAGGGAAGCATCCAATAGTTGCTCCCAATCAGTATGTGTGCCATTAGAGGCAGTGACATATTCAGTAGTAGCTGCAGTAGTAGAAATCTGTTCAGTAGAGTGTATAAAATCCTCCTGGTGAGGACCAAAATCATGTTCCTGAAGCACTTGAGAAGGTAGATAAGACTCTTTCTGGTAGTCTGAATCAAAATTTTGAACATTCAAAGATCTTTCATGTGTCATAGGATGAATCTGTGTTTCTTCATTATCTGAATCCTTGCATGAGTGAAAGTTGTAGCTAGGTTGGTCAAGCTCATCGCTCTGATAGCCAATACCAAATCTATCTTCAGAAGGTTCCTCATAGGAATGTGGAGATGGAGGGAGAGTTGTCAAAGATAAGACGGACTCAATCTGATATTCCCCCATGCCAATATCTTTGATCTTCAAGGTCTTTTCTATTTCTTTGAGCTTAGCATCATAGAACTCAATGGACTCTCTATTGGCAGGAACAAAGCTGTCTGTCGCTTGGGTAAGCATCTTAGTAGAGCAAGTATTTAGGCTAGCACTATTGTCAATGAGGACATGGGGGATACTCTTGGGGCCTGTCATAACTTCAGTGTGCAGGAGAGGATTATGCGGGTGGCTCAGCAAGTGATCGTTTTCCTCAGAGAATGGTAAATAATGAGGCGAGGTCAAATGACCCACCATAGATTGGAACTGATTGAGATTGAGATCTTTGGGGATGTTTTCCTTAGTGAGGGCTTTATCCATAGATAGTTTTGGTCTGGATGTCAAAGGTTTAGGACCTTTGAGAATAATCTTTGCATGAGATCGAGGGATAGCATTCGCACAAGCTGGAGACTGTGTGGATTTATAAGAGGGAGACGCAGGGCCTCGCAAGACAAAGGGAGTTTTGGGTTTAGGAGTATCCTCACTCCCTGGAGCAATGATCATGTCACAATGAGAGATCCAAGGTTTGTTTCTAGCAAATCTGGAAGGTGGTTGAGCTTTTGTCATAGCCTTCTCAGTGGCATTGACTATTTGTATGTTAGAGCTGAGATTAAAGATAGGCTTTGAGGGTTTTGGCATGTTAGAGCTGAGATTGAAAACCAACTTTGAAGGTTTTGGCATGTTAGAGCTGAGATTGAAAACCAACTTTGAAGGTTTTGGATCTCCCATCTTGTTGGTAGTATTATGAGAGATCGTGAAAGAGTTGATAGGTTCAAAAGGATCAATAGGTTTAATTTTAGAAAGTGACCCTTCAAAGTCTTGCTGGTCTTCAAACAATGGGTTATAATATTCTTGAAATAATAAGTCAGACTGTATCTGAAACAATGGATTGTAATGCTCTTGGAATGAGGAGGAATGTGAGGATTCCTCACGAAGTTCAGATTTTGTAACAAATTTAGGATGACCTATGTCTTGATTATGAAGTTTAATTTGATCTTGATCAGCGTTCTGAATGGGATAAGTCTTTCCACTTCGAGTCGTGACAGTCATAAACGAAGATGTAACGAGCAAAGATTCGGGATAAAGCTAGACTCTGTCTCAAAGATAATGAAAGGAGATAAATGGCTAGAACAGCCAAGATGCAAGATGAACCTGGTACGAATTGTCAAAAAGAGATGGCTAGAACAGCCGAGATAAGACAATCGCAACACAAGGTACAAGAGCACAATGAGATAAGGTAGACTAATGAGAGACAATACGAGTCAAAGCAAAGATCGATCGATTCCTAACTCAAGACAACCAGTTTCTGACGGTGAACGACATGAAAATAGAAAAATAGATCACAGACAAAAAGGCAGATCAGATTTATGTCATTGATCAAGCACATAAGACAGCAATCAAGGAGTTCAAGCAAACAGTCTTCAAGCAATGGGCAAGGGACGAAGCAACCTTGCACATGAACAGGAATAGTGACTTAGTATTTCTACTCCTTAAGGACTCTACTTGTGTATGTTCTTGAGAATTTTTTAGCAGACACTTAAAACACAACAACATCCTAGCAAGTTGTCTACAAGGATATACATGGCTTTTCTAAAGGGAGTCCTCGATATACGCAAGGTACGTGAGGCACAAATCCGTAGATGAGAAGAATTAGAAATCACACAGCCGGGGGGAGACGGTAACCCAAATCTCCTCCTTCACTTCTCAAAGGTATAAAGTTCTTTGAGGCTTAGCCAAGAGTGAAATCTAACTCATTCTCAAGAGAGGTGTCTTTGGATTCACCTCCCGATATTTATACTCCGCCGGAACACGGGAGTTAAGGTCGTCCCTTGAGGTGATGAAATCCCCAAGCAGGCCTTCTAAAAAAATGAAAAGTAAGTAATTCTCTATCAAAAAGTATTGAAAAGCACGAAAGGTGGTGCATTTAACCCTTCAAGTAAATGTGAGGTGAGTCCAAAAAGTGGTGCATTTAACTCCTCACACAAACTCAAAGTGAGTCCACACCTTAGAAAACAAGTGAGTTCCAAAAAGCACAAAAGGGTTGCCAAGTGGAACAATTAACGCTTCTTTCCTATAGACCCCTCCCCTTTAATGTGGCGCTGGGATTGCAACCACAGGGCGGAAATGAGGGGCCGGCGGATTAGCGAGTCCAATAACCCAAGATAGCAATCTAGATCAATCACAAGTAATCTAAGACTGCTAATCAATACTACTCATAAGTGCAAGAGGGTTTGAATCATGGAATATTTAACTTTCCAAGTAAACATGAAGTGAGTCCACAAAGTGGTGCATTTAACTCTTCATGTAAACAAGGAATGAATCCATGCCCTCAATTACTCAATGAGATATTTTGATATTTGAAACCAAGAATTACTTAAGGTGTAAAAGACAAGCATGCACTTAAACACAAACTTATATGAAAGAAAATCTATGTTCATTCATTTCCCATTAAGAGCATCAATTGAAATGTGTTCTATGAAAGTATGTAAACACTCAAGCCAAACACATGAGAGATTCAATTTTAATCCCAAAGTCCAAATGTTATAGAGATTTTAAGAACTCACCTTAGGTCCAAAGATCTGCAATCCAGCATTTAGCACACATTCGAAAGTATATAATCAAGACAAATCAATGGCAAACCGTAAGATATGTAACATTGCTATCTTCAAGACAGTCTTTAAAGATTGATTTATTTGACCCATAAAATCACAATATTAAAATTTCTGGAAAGAATGAAGTTTTTAGCTAACATCAAGAACTACCATTTCCCAAAGTTACAAGGTCTTATGATTTCATTTGGTACCTCAACCAATAACCTTTTCAGACTGCAATTTTTCTGTCATAAATCAGATTTAAAACACCAAACCCTGCCTAGGGAATCACATATCTTTCTCAAAAAGAATCAAAATGAAACCAAACTAATTTAATATTAACTATTAATGAATCTAGTTTCCAAATATGTAAGCCATTTATTTTTTCCATTCATAAATCATTTTCTATGAATAAATCATTGCCTGCAATTTCAATACAGATTGTTAAAAACTAGTTTTCACTCAAATGCCCATAACTTTTACAAATCTGCATAAAAATAACTCAAACCAAAAGGAAATGAAAGCTAATTCACGTATCTTTCCAATGCATATTATTAGAGATCTTGATTCTTTATAATTTGTCCGTACCAGATGTTTCAATCTGACTGTATTCAGAGAATCTCAAATCTGCAAATACCCACTTTCACCAAAATGATCATAACTTATTCATTTCTTTATAAAAATGAGCCAAACCAAAAGCATGAGAAAGAGGATTCATAATTATATCCATCCATTACTATATTAAAAGTTTTTCAAACTGTAAATGGCCGTACAAGGCATGAAACCAACACTAAAGATGAAAAACCAATCAAGAATGAGGCCAGAAATTGATCTTTTCTACCCCACGGTGGGCGCCAAAATGTATGTGACTGAATGTGACCTCTAAATCAGGCACAACACAACATGGTCATTATTCACTTGATAGAATTTTAGAGAGAGTATGAAGAACTCAATCCAAAATCCATGGTGAGGCGACCTGTTGCCTCCTATGTGAATGGGGTGTTTGAATACTCTCAGAACGAGAGCCAACAGCTGGGAAACCAATTCAACAATGGAGGATTTGAAAGCTAATATGAGCAAAATGAAACTAAGCTAAGAATGAATGCAATTAATCTAGAAAACTTTGAAAGAAATATGAAATGCAGATTTTTATTTGATTTTGAAATAAAGATGATATTAGACTAAGAACAAGTAAGAAAATTTAATCTAAATGTGAAATGCAATTACACTAAGATGAGATAATAGACTAAATATGCAATAAAAAGCTTTGAAAACAATGAAATATGAGACTAAAAAATGCCTATAGTGTAGATGCTCTCAAAAATTGCTCTTGAATGAGAAAAAGAGGTCAAATAAATAGAAGAGCCAAGAGGAGGAGGAAGAGTTTCTTGATTCGAAACTCCTGACCCTTCATATCCCTTTTGGGACAAAAATGCAAGAATTACTTAATAAAAAGAATGGAAAATGCCACACGGGTGACCTTTCGAATATCTTGAATTATCAATTCAAAAAAGTGTGTCCATTCGAATATCAAGTAATTATTAATTCCTTTCAAGGGTATTTAGCTAAAGGGGGTGGAGTTTAATTTAATTAAAAGTACTTAGGACTTCATAATTAAATTAACTTATCATAGAGATTATTTAGCCAAATAAAGTCTAGGACTTAGGAATTATTTTAGCGTTTGATTATTGCAATTAATGGTCTTTGCAATTGACATCAAGTCAAATTAAGTCAGATAGGAGAGAGAAAATTGCCTAGGGAACTAGGACTTTGGTGATGAAAAATCGAGATAATGCACCAAAATTGATGAAATTAAATAGGTGCCAATTTTGGGGTATTACAATCATAAACCTTAACATTTGAACTTTTAACAACCTTGTTTAGTCTCTTATTAAAACATCGGTAAGATTTGATGTCTATTACATAACCCAGGAAAGTTCCCTTGATCCATCCTCATATCTTTTGATATAACATTTACTTCAAAAGATCTTGAAGTATCTAACAATAGGTTTTCTCACATACCACGGCTCATAAGGTGTCTTAGAATGATTTGTTATGATCTAAACCCTATTACAAAGATATACTGTAATATGCATGACATCCTTCCAATATACGTTAGTTAGGTTAGCATCCTTTAACATAGTTATATCCATTTCAAAAATAGTTCTATTATTTCTTTTGACCACTCCATTTTGTTGAGGAGTTCTTGGAGAACAAAAATTGTTTCCTTATTCCATTCTTCTCAAAGAAATAATTAAATTTATTTGAGATGAATTCTCCACCTATATCAGATCTTAATCATTTAATCTTATAATATATTTGATTTTCTACCATTGATTTAAAATTTTTGACCTTTGTAAATACTTCAAACTTCTTTCTTAAAAAGGTGACCCACGTCAATCTAGAATAATCATCTATTAACAGCATAAAGTACCTTTCCTGATTAAGACCTTTTGTCCTTGTTGGTTTGCATAGATTAGTATGAATTAGCTCCAAAGGTTTACCATATAAATATTCCTTACTTTTGAAAGTTCTCCTTGTCTACTTTCCAATCTAACATTCCCTACAAACAATGTTAGTGGTTTGATAATTTTAGGCAAATCTCTAATAGCTTCAGTCCTAATTTTGACCATGTTTTCAAATTTAACATATCCTAGCCTTTTATGCTATAAAAAGCTTTCATTACATTGAATTAGAAAATAAAGGTTTTTATTTTCATCTTCAATATAATAGATGTTTATTATTTGTCCTAAAACCATTTGCAACAATTTTCTCAATCATTTTCAATTTTAATAACACACACATAATTCTTAAACAATGCCTCATGATCTTCCTTACACATTTGACTAACACTTAGCAAGTTATTTTTCAATCCTTAAACATAGTAAACATCATCTATGTTATGCTTACCATCAATTAAAATAGTTCTAGTGCCCTTAATTTGATCACTTTCTTCTCCTGCAAACATGATTGCTCCTCCATCACACTTTTTTTTAGCTTGATAAATATTTTCTTATTATCTATCATATGATTTGAACATTCAAAATCTATAATTCATGTTGTTGTAACAACTTTATCATGTAATGTAGTTTCCTCAACTCTTACCTCTTCCTTTTGAGAGATAGCTAGAAGAAAAGAATTCTCAATGATTTTATTAACATCCTTAACCTAAGAGAAATATTTTTCCATGGAACATAGGCTCTTTTTATCTTTTCTTTTGAAATTAAATTTCTTCATGAAATCATCTTCTGATTCACTAAGATATTCCTTATACTTGCAATCATTAGCAAAATGTCATATCTGATGGGATTATGGAAAGGTGAGTTACTGAGAGGGGAGGGGTGAATCATTAACCCTAAAATTTTTTTTTATCAATCCTCAAGATAATATCCTTCTTTAACCAACTGTCATATTCATAATTACCATTCATTCATGAACATAACTAAAATGTAAAATATATCTAATCTATCAAATAAGCATTCATGAAACTTCACACATTTGACACAAATATTTTGGTATCGCAGAAACCCTTGTTAGAAGGTAAAAACTGCGGTGGAGATGAAACCCACAAAGCTTGACTACTACAATAATAAATTTGCATGCTAGAGCATACAATTTTGATCACTTATGATGACCTTACCCTATTAGGAGTAACATATAAGACCTGCTAAGATCTACCTTGTTAGAGGATTTATCAACACTCATTAGGTTTGCACTTGATTAAGAGATTTTACAATGAGACGGTTAAGTTTACTTTGTTAAGAGATTCCTCCTACAATTGTTAGAAAGTTACAACATAAATGATCTGGTTGTTGCAACTTACTTTGTAGAATATCAGATCTGCTTTTCCCTTATCTGAAATCACCTTTATGTGATAGATATCAACAATGTCTCCTCAAATTACTACGTGGTAGCCTCTAGTCATCTTCTAATATAATCCTTCATACTCAGTCAATACCTAGCATCATAACCCTGGTCTGATCTTCAGATATCTCCTTATCATTATTAGTATATTTTGTCATCTTGACAATGCTTAAATCATAATGATTTAGACCTAATTAGGGTTATGGAAACATTTGATCAATGATCCATATGAATAACCTAATTTAAATCTGCATAGGGATCATCACCAATCCATACGAAATCTCTAAGAAATCTTTACCTTAATTTATGTAAACTATTTTCTAGTTCGGTAAAAATAGTTTGCCTTATTTTCAGTGTCATTTCAAACTTTTATGTGAATCATGTATTGCTCGGTAAGTACTGTATCTCTGCCTCGGTAAAAATATTATTATTCGGTAATCAGGTATACTCATTTATCACTGTACTTGATAACATGCGGCTCGGTGTAGATGCTCGGTCAAGTATGTGCTCAGTTAACATATCATTCTCCTTATGCTCTACTAGGTTACTATACTTAGTACTTTGACTGACTTGTCTGTTTACTTTTCTTTACCGATTATATGTGTGGCACTAATGACACACTTAATACAATTAGGTGTAACATTCTCCCCCTTTGGCATTAGTGACAAAAACACATATGTATGCCATTTTTCAAAATCTTTTTCAAAACATGTGAACTCCCCCTGTCAATATTTGATAATGTACATACTATACACATTTCCCCCTTTTTTTATAGTAATACCAAAAAGTATGTATTTATAGCTTATCAAAAATATTCTTATGGGTTTTCTGTGAGGTTTCCATGAGGTTTTCCCATTCCTCCTTTAGACTTTCTAATACAATTTTTTCTATGCCTAATTGAGAATGCATATAAAAAATATGATCAACTAAAGATAGCTCAGGGGTGTCAATCAATTCTTTTGTCTTCTTGACATGCTTCTGCATCACCTCAATGTGTGGTAATAACTCAACACGTACCTCAGTTATTCGGTCTCTTATTTGGTCTTCTTCTTTTCTCAATTCATGGTGCATCCCCTAAATATGTTTCACTTTTGAATAATTCTCTTGAAATGCATGGGGGTATGTGACAAGACTGTTTTCACTCTTCTTCAAGTCTTCATCCAATTTCTTCAATTGATCATGAATTTCGGTAGTAAAAGAATCTAAAGTGCACAATTTTTGCAAAACTTGAAGGATTTTCTGAATTATAACTTCAATGTTATTTACTGTTTGAGAAAGTTTGACTTTATATATTTCCACTACTTGGTTGATCTTCTTGATAACTTTGTACTCTATCTTATTTTTAGCTCTTTCTTTTATCTTCTTTTCTGCATCAATGTTAGGTGCATTGATCTTCTCGGTTAAAATAGAATGCTGGTCAATTATAGGTGTTCTCTCATCAATATGTACATTGGGTACAACTTGCATCAATATTTCTTTTACATCTTCAAGCACCTATTTATTCTTATTTTCTTGCCTCAGCTTCTCTTGAGTTGCTTTCCTGGTGCATAGCTCTCCATATCTTCTAAGAGTTTTGGGGTCCAATGTCCTCGGGTCAAAATTGTTGGTAATTTGGATGAGTAGTACATCATGATGTTGTCATTATGGAAACATATATTCAGTATTAAGACAACATGATCTGAGGATGAAGTTCTGGATGAGAACTTAAGTAAAATGTCTAAGTATAACAATGTTTATCTGTCCACACAGAGACTACTTTGATCAGCAACGTTCACTGAAGTATTTTTAGTGCATGTGAACTTGAGCATAGATTATATGAGGTATGTTGAAGCTACATCTAAGAGTGCAAGACTGTATGACATGTACAGACAGAGATATTAATGTTTTACAGAAACAATGTTGAGCCAACTAGAATAGGGCTACGATTAGTAAAAGATTATTTTGAGTTAAGGGATTATTTTGTTTATCAAAATAATGACTTAACTAATTAGGGACGACATCCTAGATATTAACCCTAAGGCAAAAAGAGTTAATATTATGTTTTGATAACATGGAAGTTGAATGATAAGCTATATTTGAGATAGTTGGTATAAAGGAAAGTATTATGTAATGTGAAGTTGAAAGAGACTAATGCAAAGTTGTAAGAAAGATTTTGTATTGATGTATTGATGTTGTATTATGAGAAATCTGATATATGATCAAATCAGTGCGAATTGATAGAAAGTTTTGTGAAGAGCCTACAAGCTAGATTAGAATATTGAAGATATTCAACAATAGTAAAAGGTTTTTGTATTCTATCTTTTGTACTGAAGATTATTATTGCATATTGCATGTTTGGGTAGTGGGCTCATCTTGCATACATTCACATTTTGTAATACCAACTCCTAACATGGTTGAGGCTTCTAACAAGGCCTAAAGTCCTCTAACAAGGATTGAGATACTATACGGATGTAATAGACTCCTAATAGGGTCAATATCTTTAACCATATAGTTTTTATTAGCGTATCATTTGTGGGTATCATCCCCACCAGGGTTTTCCCTTGGCCAGGGTTTCCTCAAGAAAAAACATGGTGTTATGAGGTCCTTTATTTTATGGTTGTGTTTATTATTCAGTTTAGTTTCTTATGCAAGCTACAAGTTAATTACATATATCCATAAGTGGGCAAAAATAAAAGTTTTTGAAATACTAATTCACCCATCCCCCTCTCAATATTTCCTATTTCTAACAATTGGTATCAGAACATAGTTACTCAGAGAAGGCCTAACAACTTGAGTAAGATCTCTATGGATATGGATCAGTTGTAGAAAAACCTAGAAGAATCTCTTGAGAAGATTGATATTCTTACTGAAGAAAGAGATACTTTGAAGAAAAAATATGAAAGTGCAAAAGACTACATTGAGAAACTGAAAGACAAGATAGAATATCTTAAATCAAAGAAAGAACTTATAAATTAGATCAAGGATAGTGATGAAGTTTCAAAACTGAAAAAAGAAAATGAGATCCTAAAGCATGAACTAAAGATTGTAGATCTGAAGTTAATCTTGAAAGATGATAAGAGCAAAGTTGAATTAGATTTGAAGTATAAAAATGCAGATCTAAGGTCTAAACTTACCAAAGTAACATCTGAACTTGAGACTACAAAGTTATAGTATGTTGAACTTGAGAAGTACAATATAATTGTGAAAGGAGAACTAACTCAATCCAAACAACATCTTGAAAAACTGTATTCCAGCAGTGAAAAGATTGATGAACAAATTTCTTATCAGAAACCTTCTTATGATAAAACTGGTCTTGGATATTTCAAAGAAAAATTCTCAAAGAAGACTGAAGAATTTAAAGAACCAGATCTGGAAATTCAACAACCTGAGAACAAAGAAGAAGAAAAACAAAATAAAGTTCAGTCTAACTAATCTGAAGAAGTACCTAAACAACTTAAGCAAGATGAATCACCTAAAGAAATGCGAAATGAATTCAAAGGTAGATGTTTTACATGCAATTCATTTGGACACATAAAAAGAGATTGTACAAGCAAGCAATTCAAACCTATCTCTAGTTATTGTTATAATTGTCATGGTTTTGGTCATAGAGCTATTGATTGTAAGAAACCTAGATCTAATAATAAAGATAATAGTAGAATGTTTAGAAACACTAACCCTGCAGATAAAAGACCTACTGGAGCAACAAACAATATATGAATGGAGTTGTGTGTTATAGATGCAACAATTTTGGACATATTGCCAAAAATTGCAGATCACAGATCAGTTAGTCAGGACCGAGATATGGAAACAATGTCATAGTTTGTCAAATTTGTAATAGCATGGGTCACGTAGAAAGATATTGTAGAATGAACAACATGATGAATCCTAATCCTAGAAGAAATGTAAACTAAACCAGAAGAAATATGGACAATCAAAAGGGAATTAACAGTAACATGGAAGAAGTAATATTTCTCAAAGCTACATATCAAGCAAGTACATCCATAATATCAGGGAGTCAGTCAAGTGAAGCATTTGAGACTAAGTTGGAATCATTTCTGAACCCATCTCAAACTGATTGAGCATCAAATTTCATCAAATTAAGCATCAAATTAAGCACCAAAATAACATAGAATTTAGTAGAACTTTAATCAAGCCTTGCAAAGTTAATATGTGATAGAAAGTGATGTAAGGAACCTATGGTTAAGAGTGCATATAATTCTGAGCATGTATGAGAGCACACGAACTGAAAGAAGTTTACAGACAACTAGGACCAGCTTTTTGGCATGAATACACTTATGCAATTAATGCGACGACAATGTCTTGAAGGATTTGATAGATAAAAGCAGTTTATTGGACATCATTCAATCATTCATGAGTTTACAAGAGTTTTAGAGATCTAGACAGTGAAGATTGAAAGCATTTTGAAGGATTTGGAGACAATTTTTTGCCAGATCTACACGGAAGCCCTAAATAACGATTCTAAGGTATTTTAATAAGTGCTTACTGTTAGAGTAGTTATTTTTCAGTACAATCATGGATGTATCCCTAGTTCACAACATTAAGAGCACACCTAGAACTAAGGTGAGAAGGGAACCAGTAGAACCTACTGAGGATGATCCTAGCTTAGCTTTATCATCTATACCAGATAGAGTATTGCATTTGGAAGATGTGAAAGGATACTTGAAGTGCAAATTTGAGATTGTAGGAGATAGTAGCATGACTAAAGAGTATGATAAAATATACAACCAGGACATGACCTATAAGGAAGGGTATAAAAATTTAGGTCAACTGGATATCATCAAGTATATGTTCCACTATGAGTTCTAGAATGATGAATGGAATAAGATCATTTTAAGCAGAATTCATGATGGAAAGTTTTGGTTGGATGATAGAGTAATAGATATCACAACTGATTTGATTCCTGAAGTGACAGATTTATCCAACAAAGGTGCAATTCCTCTAATTGAGAAAAATGTGAAGAAAATAGTTCTAGATAACACTAAGTCTTCATATAATGGAAGAGGTATTGTAATAAGTAAAATTGAGCATAATGATGTTAGGTATGTTTGTAAGATAATGACTACCAAGTTATGTGCCAGCTCTAGAGAAGATGATATAGCAACAAGTATGGTACAAGCAACCTATCTTATGTGTGTTGATAAAGTTGATGTTGATATGAGTGAAATTTTGAGGATTCAACTGATTGAAAATCTTGAGAAGATCAAGAAGACAAATAATTCACAAATTCATATTTTCATCTTTAATCACTTATATATTTTTCCACCTTTTGAGAAGATTTACTTACACTATAGGAGCTGATTGGAATGATGAGAGAAGTACAATGGAAATAATTAACAAGGTGTATCTTAGGCACCCAATTGATAAAGTAAATGAGAGTACTACACTTGTTATTGAGACTTTTTAGAATGAAATGAAGAAAAGGTCAAGAATTCCACCCTCAATTGTTGAGAAATACAAAAGTGAGATATGTTTTTTGGTTGATATAAACTTTACATACATTGAAGCAGTAGAACCAAGAACTAAATTCATAGACCCTCTAGATTATGAAGTGTCTGAAGAGGTAATTGAAGGCTATGTGAGAAGAATTCTTAAGTGCATATTAGATTCTAAAAGTCCTAGATTTGGAACATTTGAGGAAATTTCAAGCACAACACACCAATCATAGTTGTAGAAGTTAGCTAAGAAAAGGGTTGACACATCTATTAATAAAATATTAAAAGAAATAGGTATGACAAAAGATGAGTTTAACATTACAAAGCAGACAACAATAGATATGAGAGATATTGGTCAGAAGGAAGTGTTAACTATACCACCTTTAGCATCCAAAGAAACCCCTATACCCGATGTTCAAAATATTGATCAAGATGTCACCGAGCCTACTGAAATGAGTATATCACTAGATAAGCCACCAGTAGCAGCCACAATAAAATCTACAACATCTACTTCCACTACACCGGCTAAGATAGTAAAAGAAATGGCTAGTGGACCAAGAAAAAGGAAGAAAACTATATTTTCTCTTGTGGAAAGAAAAAGGACACAAGAAGAAGAATCCACACCCATTAAGAAAATGAGAGGTCAAGTTCCAAGTCAATCTCAAGGAGAATAAGAGACATGCAACAAAAAAAAGGAACAATGGAAACCTAAGATTAAAAAAGTGAATCATTTGATCATAAATGATGGAGATTTCACTAAGTTAAACAAATACTATTATATGTACAACAATTCTGAGAAATTGAATCTTGAGAATGCAATTGTCAGGCACATGATCCTTGCTGACAAGAAATTTGAAAATATCAAAGATAAGATACTAAGCGATCTTTATGATAAACTTATTAACATGAACAAGAGAGCAATAGAAGAAGATACAGGTATAAGAGAGAGGTTTGTAAGAAAACTCTGCGAAATAAAAGATGAATAACACTTCAAGGAGATAATGAAAAGTCTCAACACCCATCTGAGAAGAAAAAGAATATCTATTTTAATTATGGGAGGAAACTACGAGGAAGCTAACAAGGAAACCAAGGAAGTAGTTATAAAAGTGATGACTTCAGTACCAGGAGAAGCCTTTAGTGAATTTGAACAAGGACATTATAATAATAGAAGCAGCTACATAGATGAAAGAGACACCATCTCTAAAAGAAACCATAGTTACACCACCTACCATACTAATTGATGATGAAGCCATGCATGTAGAAGGCACTAGCATCACCATTGACAAAGAAGAAAACCCTTTTGAAGATCAAGGAGAGGATGTTGGCAATTTGGGAGAGATGGTGAATGAGGAAGAAGAAAAGAAAGAAGACGAAGAAGAAGAAAAGGAAGAGGATAAGAAAGAAGAATTAAAGGCATTAGAGGAGACACAAAAAGAAGTCATTGAACAAGTAGTGCAAGATGATCAAGAAAAAGAAAAAGAGGTAAAGCCTACATAGATTATACCTCAACACATTTAGTTAGTCACACCACAGAAGGTCACAAAAGCAAGTTCATCTAAGTCACCTATTGAGTCAGTATTAGAAAATTTGGGAGTTGAAGTTGATGATGATGATCAAATAGAGTTGATTTCATCCCTGAGTAAGATAATTGGAAAGAACAAGAAAGTAAAGAGCTTGGAGGGATCACTACTTGAGGTAACAAATAAACTTCAAAATGTTATATCTACTCAGGTTTGCGAAGTTGATTTGCAAGCTAAGGAAAGAGAAGTAATCAAAGCTTTTGACAGTGAATTCACCACATTATCTGACATTGCATCAGTGAAATCTCAAACACTTCATGATGTATAATTTTTTCAATACACTTGTCAAAATATTAAGAATAATTTAGATAACCTTGATGTTTGCATTAAGGAGTCGAGGAAATGTTTGGAGAGAGGAAGAGCATTGTATAGTTAGTGTGCTTTATCACACAATCATATCTCAGACATTTCAGAGAAGTTAAAGAATAAAGAAGTGGAACTACAAGTCAAAGTGAATGAGCTACATAATCCTAGCACGAAGATCACTGACATAGAAGAAAGTTAGCAAAATACATGATGAGATAAGATTATTAGAGAATGAAAAGGAAAGAAAATTGAAGAGTTTTGCACTACTAAGAGAGCACTTAACTTTGAAGATCAGTAATGTGCAGAATAACTCGAAGAACATCTTTCATCAAAGAAATCATATGGTAAATTTTCCTATCCAAATCTTAGAGCACTTGATATAGCATCTTAAGGGCTATGTGCACTACTTAGTGTATCAGATTCTATTAAGATTACATGAGATAAGGAGATTGAAAATTTGAAGGCAAACTTTATAGATTGCATTTCAAGCCTTCCAGCTTTATAGAATTGAAGACAAAAAGGTATATCATAAATTTTGACTTGTATATATACATATTTTGGCACCTTTGTCATTGTTGTCAAAGGAGGAGTAATAGTATGAGAAAATTGCTTGTATGTATAAGATTTAGATATATGCGAAAAAGGATATAGTATAATCAAAGGGGGAGTATCCCTATGGCAAAATAAGTTAAGTAGATATGTATGATCCACAAAAAATTTCAAATCTTGTAATGGCTATGTAACATAATGTTGCAAGTTTGTTTTTGAAATTTTTGTTGTAAGTTTTTGGGACTTAGCCAATTTTACCATATGTTTCCACCAATGACAAAGGGGGATATTGTTGGAAATTTGGCTGAGTAGGAGATCATGATGTTGTCATTATGGCAACATATATTCAGTGTTAAGACAACATGATCTGAGGATGAAGTTCTGGATGAGAACTTAAGAAAATTGTCTAAGTATAACAACATTTATCTATCTACATAGAGACTACTTTGATCAACGAAGTTCATAGAAGTATTTGTAGTGCATGAAAACTTGAGCACATATTATATGAGGTATGTTGAAGCTACATATAAGAGCGCAAGAATGTATGACATGTACGGTCAAAGATAGTAATGTTTTATAGAAATAGTGTTGAGCTGACTAGAACAAGGCATCGATTAGTAAAGGATTATTTTGGGTTAAGGGATTATTTTGTTTATCAAAATAATGACTTAACTAATTAGAGACGACATCCTAGATGTTAACCCTAAGGCAACAAGAGTTAATATTATGTTTTGATAACATGGAAGTCGACTGGTAAGCTATATTTTAGATAGTCAGTATAAAGGAAAGTATTATGTAATGCGAAGTTGTAAGAAAGATTTTATATTGATGTATTGATGTTTTATTATGTGAAATATGATATATGATCAAATCAGTGTGAACTGATAACAAGTTTTGTGAAAAGTCTACAAGCTAGATCAAAATATTGAAGATATTTAGTAGCAGTAAAAGGTTTTTGTATTCATCTTTTGTATTGAAGATTATTATTGTATATTGCATGTTTGGACAGTGGACTCATCTTGCATACATTCACATTTTGTAATACCAACTCCTAACAGGGTTGAGGCTTTTAACAAGGCCTAAAGTCCTCTAACAAGGATCGACACACTATATGGATGTAATAGACTCCTAACTATAATACCCCAAAATTGGCATCTTGATATCCTAACCAATTTTGTTGCATTTAGTCTCATTCTATCAATTTCTAAATCATCAAAGTCCCATTGTACTAGGAAATTATGTCTTCTAATTGACTTTACTCAACTTAGTGTTAAATGCAAAAAATTTCATATTTAATTCCTAAATAACGACTACAAATTGGCTAAATAAACCCTATGATTGATTAATTTAATTATAAAGTCCTAGCACTTTAATTAAATTAAATTCACCCTATTTAGCTAAAATACACATGAAAAAGGAATTAAATAAATATTTGGTTTTAAATAAATATCCTCATTTCAATAATTGAATTTAATTATTCAAATAATTGAGAAAATTCACTTATGAGGCAATATTGTATTTATTTAATCAAATATTCTCTTAAAAAATCTTCTCTTCAGTTTAGAAAAGGAAATTTTGAGTTAAATAAGAATTCAAAAGGGCAATAAAATAGTTAACTACTCCACACAGGCAAAAGGCAAATAGTTGACTGCCTCTTTGCAGGAAACTTTCTATTTCGAATGGAACTCTCATCCAATTTCCACTGTTCATCTGATTCAATCTCGACCGTCGATTGGACCCAAGATTCTATAAAAGAACCCTCATTTCTCATTCAAAGGATCCCAATTTTTGAGCAATGAAGTGTTGTCGCATTATCATTGCTACTTGTTTACATTCAAAGCTTTCATTTCTATTGTTAGTTTGATAATCATTTTAGATTAATATCATGCTTAGATTAAATATGCACTTCTCTTAATCTAGTTTTCTTTCAAAATTCTTAGATTAAATACTCATATTTCATTTCTAGATTAATCTTGCTTATTCATTCTAGAATCAACTGCATCTTGCTTTCAATCAAATCCTCTGTTCTAGTGCTAGTCTATGGTTGGTGGACTCTCGATTCTTAGAGCAATCCCGAACCCTACCTAGATAGGAGGCAACAGGTTGAATCATCTAGATAGGAAAGATGAATGATCTCATATTCATTCTTGTCTGCGGTCGGTGAACAATGACTATGTTGAAGTGTGAGGTTAAATTAGAGGCCCATATTTTGCTTATACATTTCTAGCACCCACCGTGGGTCAGAAAATCAATTTCTGGCCTCATCTCATTTTAATTTTTTGTCAAAATTTTGCATTATGTTTGTACGTTTTTACGCCTATGGTATGACTTCTCACGCAAAGATTCTCACCGTATCACATGAAGTTGTGCTAGTCTTAACACTTCCTTGTGCAACAAAGGTGTCTTCTCACGCGGGACTGTGCATTGTCTCGCATGAAATCTGACACCAGAACTTTAAATTTGCACACTTTTTTTACTTTCCATTCCTATTTTCTGACATCTGCTATTTTGCTATGATTTTCATGATTCTATTTTCTTATACAACATAATAGTGGGCTGTAGAACGCATGTCAAAGGCTCCTAAAACACAACTATGAATACTTTATGACAGTTTTCTTATAGGACGTGTGTCAAAGATGCTTGTCAAAGAATCTAAAACCTACTCAAACATTCTATATTTTTACTACTTTCTTCACATAGTCTAAATAGGGCCCTATGAAAATTTCTTAAGGGTCTTGATAGCAAAATATGGTAATAGGCTCTTCATTACATGGAAGTGATGACCATGGATGAATCCAAGACCAAGATGTTGCTAGCATGATAGATACCTGGGGAAGCAAGGAAAGGTAACAAACCTTTAGCACGTCCATTAGTGAGGGGATTATGCTCTTCTCTCATTGAGAGAACCAGAAACCCAAAAGCTTCTGGATTGGTTGAAGAGGAGTTAGCTCAGTGATAAACATGTCTGGTGTGTTTGGGTAAGGTGTTGAGGTAGAGAATTATGCTCTTCTCTCTTTGAGAGAATCAGAAACTCTGACCCTTGAATTTGAGCCAAGTCTGTGTCACCTTTAGAGGGCCTACCAGAAGTTGAACCCCTGGGAATGATCCAAGTGAGTACACACCTTTTTCCGGTGATTCCACCTCACTATAATAAAGTATCTTTGTTGAGTCTAAAGAATCCAAAGCCATGTTAACTTGTTTCTCTTGATCCATGATGTTGAACATCTTGAGCAAGCTCTATTTGTTGTACTGAGCGGCGCCGCTCCTAGCCCTACTTGCGTGGGTGTACACTTTCAAGTGTCAGTGTGGCTAAGAGGCCCCAGCCCTGTATCGGGGGCACCAAAGGTTAGTGTGAATGGAATCCTATTAAACACTCTCTTAGTTAGTTGCCTACCCGGTTCATCTCCGAAAGGGGACATAATCTTTGCGCAGGGAGGGGGAAGAATCTCTCCCATAGATTCTCACCATAGGCATGGACCTAGACATTTGAAGGTGGTATATGACACTAGACCCTACTTCAAGTGTAACCTTTGAACATATATTATTAAGTCCTTGGAAACACCAAAAACATGGGTGCCCCTTAGGGGGTGACATGGCTGGGTGAGGTGAACACATGCACATAAGTTGTGAGGCACAAATTTTGTCTTCTCTACCATTTTCTTTGTAGGGATAATTGAGTGTTTGTTTCGAGTCTTCAACTATCCAACATGTCCAAACTTTGTCAAAACTCCCATGTTTCTTCCGAGTTGCTTTATCTTTGGTAGAACTATTTTCGACTATTGACTGTTTCACAAATTGCTTGCTAGTCCCAAACTTTGTGCTTGATAACGAGTGATTGAAACCTCAAAAACTAAGTTTGCTGATTTAAACTGTCCAAAACCAGTCTGAGAACTAAACATTCCGTCAGAGAACAACCCATGTTGTGTCTCGAAATCTGTTCCTATCTAAAAAATTGATCCAAACTGTTAGATTCTGTACTTTTTCACTAGGTTCCCTACACATTTTTGTGCGAGATTTTGGCTCTTTGTGCACTTTCCTGTGCGAGATTTCAGCAACCCTCTCAGTTGTTTTTTAGTCTATTCCTACACTTTCTCGTGCGAGACAACATATCTTTGCATGCAGTCTGGCACTTCCTCGCGTGAGACAGTCCCCAATTAGTCAAAACAACAAGCTATTTTCCATCTATTGGTCAACTTTTTGCCTGATCTGGTTCTTGTTTAGGGTCTGCCTATCTAGTTTCCTACTTGTACACAGTCTGAAGCTGGATGTCTCGGGCTGAGAATCACATGATGACCGCTTGAACTCATTTTGTCTCTCTATTTTCTGCTTGTTCTATTGTGTTCTTGTACCTTGCGACATGATAGTCTTCTCTTGGTTGTTCTAACCATACTCTCGACGACTCATGCTAGGTACATTTCACTTTTATCACTCTTTGCTTTTCTAAAGACAGAGTTCCTAGCATAGTCTTAGTTCTCTCTCATTACTTAATCCTCGTCTATGACTATTGTGACTCAAAGTAGCAATGCATTCCCTTCACATCCCACCAGAAGGGGTAGAGGTAGAGCTCGCAACCAAGGAAGAGGTCATTCTGAGCTTGTTACATAATCTGAGTGTTGTAGGGGATCTTCACGTTCTTCCTCAGGCACATCTAGAGAGGATTCACCTTGCTCTCCTTCTCCTATCATTTGACCTCATGTCCAGCGTACTTTTTATTAACTTTAGTCAGGTCAGAAATCCCTTGTTTCGAGAACACCAAAGCTCTAAGGAGTCACCATCTGAAATTGATCCTTTTGAGGCACCAAAGGTTCCCATAGCAACAACCTCTCGTCATACTAAACCTCCTCGCACATAGTTTGTTCATACTGCACACTAGCAAGATGGCACACTAGAACTAAGAGGGTGAGTACAGTAGAGCTCATGATCATGATCAAGATCAAGCTCAAAACAACCAAGAAGATTTTCATACCCAGAGCATCTTTGAAATCCTTGGTAATGATGATGAAGAGATAACCCAACAAGACGTTGACACTACCTAAGCTCATAAAAGCCTCTGTAAGATGATGGAGATTCTAATGAAATAAGAGAAGGGGAAATACTTTCTCGAACTGACCAACCAAGGGGCCAAGTTACCCCCAGACTATAAAGTTGAGACTCTTGTGGTCAAAGAAGAGGAAACAAAGACCATTAAACTACAAAAACTAGTTCAAAACATGCAAGACTAGATTGGGAAACTCATGAAAATGAGGGACAAACTAGCAAACCAGTTTACACTGGAGAGGATCTGTCTGTTCCCATTTGACAAGAGTCTTAGCATGCCACCTTTTCCCAAGGGTGTAGAACTCCCCAAATACGACAAATATTTGGGTACCTCTGATCCTAAAGATCACTTGAGAGAGTTTTGTGCTCTATCCATGGAGTTTATACATGACCAGACTTATCTCATGTGTCTCTTCTTGCGTAGTTTGGGTGGATCTGTTATGGAGTGGTTCTCTTGACTTCCAATTGGCATCAAGTCTTTTGATGAGATTTCCAATCTATTCCTCCAGCACTATTCACATAATATCCACCATCCGACTAATATTTGTGATCTTTGCAATCTAAAACAACAACCTAGGAACCTTTCCTAACATTTCTCCAATGATGGAGACAACTCTACACCAAATATTCTTGCAAAATACCAGAATCTGAGAAACTTGATATCTTTTTAGACAATATTCTTCCTGATTTTGGGTACCAAGTACAACTACAAGGTCCTTTGACCTTTGATGATATGATAAAACAAGCTGTGAGAATAGAGGTGTTCATGGTCAAGAAAGGAGAGCTGACCCTACACAAAGATAACAAGCAGGGGTCCTCCTCAAGCAAAGAAAAAACTAAAATTATCAACAAAAACTGGGATGTTGTAAATGATGGAGTTGTTGACAATGTGATCCCAAAGCCTCCGAAGGCTATTTTCAACCTTACCTCCAGTATGTAGGCAACCAAAGCCACTGAAAAGGCTACGATAGATACTCAACAACCTTCAAAATATCCCAGAAGCAAACCTTGGGAACCTCAACCCAAACGTGACTTCACTTCCCTAGGGGAACCTCTTGACATGGTTTACAAGACTCTCTTGCAAAACCAAATACTCACGCCTCCAGATAACTTATGTCCTTATGATCCACAACCACAACCTGCTTGGCGGAATGAATCTACATACTATGATTACCATTGAAATAAGGGTCATAAGACTTCCAACTGTATTCAACTTTGACATAAGATCCAAGATCTTATCGACAATGGTGATATTGTTATGAGTGGTCATAACAAGAACTCGGATCACCAAGCATTCCAAGACCCCTTTCCTCCTCACGAGAAGGGTGAGTCCTCTAAGGCCAAGAATGCCAACAACAAGGTCAACTATACGTACAATAATAATGACAATGTTATTAATATGGTTGAACCTGTCGATGTCGAATATTGTGATGTGATCACCATCAAGGGGAGCAGGGATGCTCCTAGACCCAAGACTTTGTTTGTCCTGCGAGGCCCCGTGTCTCCATCTTGTGAACCAGAATAGTCTTTGGTATGTGCGAACACTATCACTCAATCTCATGCAAAGGTCATCCTCAAAGGTCCCGAGCCTTCTACATCTGCACTGAAACAATCTGCAAATACAACTATTGTTAGCCCTGCCAACAAGAATTCAATATTGGTCCCCACGCCTAGCAATGCCAATTACAACATCCTAGACCAATTACAATGTACCAATGCTCAGATCACTATCTTTGAGTTGTTGAAGATCTCGCCTGCTCATAGGCAGATTCTTGATAAAGCCCTCGCTGAGGCCAATGTCCCTAAGGATCTTGATCTGGACCGGTTTCAATCCATGGTGGGTCACCTGACCTCACCCCATTACATGTCTTTCTCTAAGGAAGACTCTCATTCGTTAAGCCATCCGCACAACACCCCTTTTCATATTGACGTCATGATAGGCCCAAAGCACATCTGTCGTGTCCTCATTGATAATGGTGTTGGTCTTAATATCTGCTCTACTAACCTGCTCACCCAGTTAGGCTATGGTGAAGATAGCATAGATTCCTGCAAAAAGATCATCATCAAGGCATATGACGAAGAGGGATGAAAATCCAAAGGTTTAGTTGTGTTACCCATCAGGGTTGGCCCTATCGAGAGAGATGTTGTCTGTCAGGTATTGGATGTTCCTCTCGCCTACAAAATACTATTGGGAAGAGCATGGATCCATGAGATGCATGCGAGTCCTTCAACATACCATTAGTGCATCAAGTTCCCATTCCATGGAGCAAAAGTAACAGTATCTGCCAACATGAGCTATTCCTGCAATATGCTCACACAATCTACTGACAGCTTTGTCCCAACCAACCATGAGTCTTCTGAATTTTTTGATGCCAAGCTCAAAGAAATGGAAGAGACTCTAAAACTCAAGGATTCTGGTATGGGGGAGTATCAAATGGAGCCTATATTATCATTGACATCTCTATCTCTATCTCCGTGTTCCTACGGGAGACCCTTTGAGAACAAGAAACCTTTTTCCGTGTCCCCTCAAGTAGTCTATGACAACGCCTTTGTACATGCCACAACACCATAAGAAGATGAGGATGAAGACAAAGTCATTACAACTTGGATTTATAATGAGAAGGACACATCTAAACAAGTCACCCGAACTCATGATATAGAACATGAACCAAACAACAAAGGCTTCAAGCTCATAAAACACTTTGGCTAGAAAGGGAGTGGCCCTATAGGGATGAATAATAATGGATTGCTTGAACCAATTGAAGCTACATAACGACGGACAAAAGACACTACTGGTCTAGGCTTAAAAAGATCCCATTCCATTTAGGGATCAACAAATTTGTACTAGAACCAGAATGCTAGCTAGCATCTAGGGACACTACTTTAACTAAAAACTCAGAGGTCAAGTCATATGAGGATACCTTTCCTTATCCTATTCCTCTAGATCTTGTCATGCTCTTCATAGAGCTAGATGATTTTGTGGAGCGTGTCAGACATCTTGAAACTGATAGTGATTATGATGACACCGCCTTGGTTACTCCATTGACATACAGGCAGTTAAGGAAAATGCAAACAGCTCACCCTAACTACCAACGGGAACTGTACATGTCATCACCTTTCCAAGAATGGTTCAAATAGGAACAAGGCATCAATGCTACAAGAGATAAGAATGAGTCATATGGTACAACACGTATTGATGGGGTTCCTGTATCAATTATTACATAATCACATGAGTATGAGCTTGATTCTCCATCTAATGCAACTTATGATAAAGACATAGACACTATACACATATTTGAAAACCTTCTCAAAGTAGGTGAAGGGTCTAGTGTTAGGACGACTGGGTGCGATTCCACTGACGTTAACATACCCTCTACTTCCGACATGAGGCCTTGAAGGGAATCGAACACATCTCTGGATGAGATCTCTTTAGGTCTCGACTTGCTTGTCTATGCTTTTGATGACTATACCATGAACACACTTGAACCTATCACTTCTCTTTCACTCCACCATCCCGAGCTGATAAAATAGAACCCTTCCTCTCCATCCAATGAAGTCCTTACATTCCAGAATGATTACGCTCTTGCTTGCAACCTTAACATTGTCAAACCTGTAATGTCCTCCACCAGTGAAGATAATGTCAACATGACCGAGGCCAATATCAAGTATCTCAGTCATAAAATTAAAAGAACAAAAAAGAATAGGCGCTCTGATGGTGAAAACCACATCGTGGCAATATTAGAGCTGAAAAAAGTAAAAAAAAAAGACGTATCTGAGGGTGAAAAACTCTCTGAGGCACCTAAGGATGGGATACTTGATACACTTCCAAGTCATTTTTAGGAAAGATCTTCAGTGTTGATTGAACCGACTCAACTTGTGAACTTGGGCACAGAGGCTACACCTCATATTATTCATTTGGCACAATCTTTATCCATAGAAGAGAAAGAGGAATTCACCAGTTTCTTTTGAAGTAAGAAAATCAACTTTGCATGGACCTATTCTGATATGCCTGGATTGGATCCCAATCTGATCATGCATCACCTATCTATTGCACTAGGTGTTAAGCCTATTAAACAAAAGCTTTGTAAGATGCATTTGCTTGTGGCACTATTAGTCAAAGCTGAACTGGAAAAATTGCTCAAAGTTGGCTTCATCAGAGCAATTGACTATGCAGAATGGATTTCCAATATCATTCCAGTTTCTAAACATGACAAATCTACCAGAGTTTACACAAATTTCTAAGATTTTGAACAAAGCTTGTCCCAAGGATGATTTATTGTTACACAACATCGACATGATTATGGACATGACAACACACTATGAAATGTACTCACTGATGGATGGTTTCTCTGGCTACAACTAGATCAAAATCACACCAAAAGACCAAGAGAAGACTTCCTTCACATGTGCTTGGGGAACTTTCTGTTGGAATCTCATGCCCTTCAGACTTTAAAATGTTGGGGCTACATATCAAAGAGTTGTCACCACTATCTTTCATGACATGATGCATAAGATGATGGAAGATTATGTGGATGACATGTTAGCTAAGAGCATCGAATGGAAAGTACATCTTGTAGATCTAGGTCCTATACTAGATTGAATGAAATAATTCAATTTGAGACTCAATCCAAAAAAGTGTGCATTTGGCGTTACGTCTGGCAAGCTACTAGGTTATATCATATCGACAAAAGGCATAGAAGTAGATCCTGAGAAATTTCAAGCCATCATGGAAATGCCTCCACCATGCAACATCAGTCCGATGAGAGGACTCCAAGGTCGGTTATAGTCTATCTGATGCTTCATTGAACAACTGGAAGACAAGTCACAACCATTCACCAAGACCTTACAAAAAGGAGTGACTTATGAATGGAATGAAGACTGTGACAAAGGGCTCAAACAGATCAAGAAGTATCTTGCTAATCCACCAAAACTGATGCCTCCTATTCATGGGAAGCTTCTCATTCTCTATATCTCTGCTACAGACACATCATTGGGTGTCTTACTAACTCAAGAAGATCAAAACAACAAATAAATAGCTATTTATTACATCAGTAGAACTCTGGTCTCTTATGAAAGAAACTACTCTATCATTGAGAAAGCTTATCTAGCAGTGGCATTTGCTTCATAGAAACTATAGCACTACATGCTTGCTCACACTATACATCTCATTGCTAAGATTGATACATTAAAATACTTACTCAGTAAAGCTGCCCTTACAGGTAGATTGGTGAAATGGGTCATGGTACTTAGTGAGTTCGACATTGAGTATGTAGAAAGAAAGGCCATCAAAGCACAAGCGATCACAGATCGGTTGGCAGAGGCACTGTTCACAGATCATCAACTGTTGAACATTGAGTTTCCAGATGAGTCCATAATGATTTTCACACATCAAACATGGACTATGTTCTTTGATGTATCATTTACCCAACAGGGGTCAGGCGTCGAGATTTTGTTCATCATGCCACAAAGATACTCTTTACCCAAGGCATATAATATTTTGTTTCCTTATACAAATAACATCATCGAGTACGAAGCCCTGATCAATGGCATGAAGATAGCCATTGAATGGCAAGTAGATGAACTAAAAGTCTTCAGAGACTCACAGCTGGTCATCAATCAAGTCAATAACATTTATCAAACAAAAGATGACAAACTGGTACCTTACAAATGGATGGTCGATGATCTAAGAAAGTACTTTGCACATGTCACTTTCCAGAAAATTCCAAGGGAAAATAACAAAGTAGTTGATGCCATGGCTACTCCTGCCTCTATGTTACAAATGCCAGAAAATGACTTTCAACATGAATTCCTGGTGGAGACATTACGCTACCCAGCCTATGACACCCTTGAATCTAGGATGATCTATTTAGTCATTGGACACAATTCATCTCGCTACCATCATATCTATTCCTACCTCCATGACCAGATTGTTCCGGACACTTACACCTGGAATGAGAAACATCACCTAATCCACAGTGCTTCACGATACATCATCATAGCTAACGACTTATATAGTTAAGGTCTAGACGGTACCCTCCTTAGGTGTTTAGAACCTGATGAGTCTAAACGTGCATTAGCTGAGGTGCATGAAGGCATCTGTGGATCTCATTCGAGCGACTTGACGCTGGCCCATCAGCTTATTAGAGCTGGTTACTATTGGTGAGATATGGAAAGGGAAGCTACACAATATGCTAAGGCTTGTAAACAATGTCAACTTCATGGGAATTTGATTCATGCTCTGCCAAGGAGTTAATTCCATTCATCACTTTCTGGCCATTTCAACAATGGGCCTTTGATTTTGTGGGTCATATTCATCCTTCTTCATCAAATGGACACAAGTTCATTATGACTGCTACAGATTATTTCACTAAGTGGGTTGAGGCAGTGCCTCTGACCATAGCAAATGGAAAATTTGTAGCCATGTTCATATTGAATTATATCATCTGCAAGTATGGTGTACCCTCCTTAATAATCACTAACAACAGGGGGCAGTTCAAAAATAAGGATTTGAAACAGATTTGCTCTAAGTTTAAAATCATGCAGCACTAGTTTTTAATCTATTATCCCCAGGGTAATGGGTAGGCAAAAGCATCCAATAAGGTGATCCTAAAAATCCTACACCACAATTCACAAATTTGGACGAGACTCACACCTCCAGATTAATCTGGCTCTATGGGCTTACTGCACAAGCATACAAACATCAATAGGGGCTACACCCTTTGCTTTGGTTTACGAGGCGGATGCTATTCTACTGATGGAGGTCGAGATTCCTACTTTGTGAGTCTCTTTGAAGGGCCTCATCACTGATGATGACATTAGAATATCTCAGCTATAAGAGCTAGAACTAATGGATGAACGTTGACAAGTGGCATTTGATCATCTCTGAGCATATCAGAAATGGATGTCCAAGAGCTACAACAAGAAAGTTAGACAAAGGGACTTCCAAGTGGGTGATCTCGTCCTGAGAGAGAACCCTAAGAATCAACAATAATAGATCTAGAAAGGAAAGTTTGAACCAAATTGGCTTGGTCTGTATATTATTACTACAACGTTTGGGTCTGACACCTACCAACTCTCTACTACTGAAGGAGAACAACTCAAAGAGCCGATCAACGCTCTGCATTTGAAGCGATTCTACAGCTGAGATATCTTCCGAATGCTCCATGTACATACTCAATTCTGAAAAAATCCTAAAAATTGCAAAATGTCCTGAAAAAATCTATTATTTTGGTGAAAACCTGGTAAACAAGCATCTTAATAATCTCAAAAAAAAAAAAATGGAAAATTCAAAATTACAAAAAAAATAAAAATGCAAAAATACAAAAAAATTGAAAAAAAAAGAAGTGCCATTAATGAAAAATTAGCAAACAGGCATCATGGTAGAAAAAGCAATAAATTCTTCCAAGAAGGTGAAAACTTGGTAAACAAGCACCTCTTGTTCCGCAATGCCATACCTATCATAGCACCGCTTGGCTTTGTACAGTTGCTTTCCTACTTTTAGTTTGCTAGCTCACGCACTCGCTCTCAGTTACCTTCAAGACTATGCTTGACTCTACATGGATTGAAACTGGTCACACTTGGAGGCACCCTTCCTACTCTAGGGGGCACTGTCCTATCATTTTCAGAGGATCTTCCAGGCATCAGTCACTAGTGGTTCTCACTATGTCTACCTACTGATGCCTAGCTAGTCCTAAGATCTCTCTCGTGTCAATCACCAGTGGTTCTCACTGTGTCTGCCTACTGATGCCTAGCTAGTACTAAGATCTCTCTCTTTGAGGATCTTACTTGTATCAATTACCAATGGTTCTCACTGCATCTACCTACTAATGCCTATCTAGTACTAAGATCTCTCTCTTTGAGGATCTTCCTTGTATTAGTCACTAGTGGTTCTCACTATGTCTGCCTGCTGATACTTAGTTAGCACTACGATCTCTCCTTGAGACTATCTCTCACGTCAGTCACCAGTGGTTCTCACTACGTCTGTCTACTATCACTGTCATGTTGAGACCTTTTCACATACGACGTATACTTCCGATCTGACATCAATCTGATGAAACTGAAACTAAACTTGTGACTCTCTGAGACATGCTAAGCTTTTCTCTTGTGTGCTTGTCTTTTCGCTTCATCATTCCTCCTGGAGCAACTCAAAGACATCTATCCTGACTGAGAGATGGGAAGACTGGGGGCATGATCTTTTCTTTTCTTTCTACTTGCTGGTTTAGTTCCAATGATCCAATGGATCCATGCAAAATGGGTGTCCACTATAAGAGCCTCTATCTCATGTTAGATGGCCATGTGTACCTCGACTCTTTTTATATGGAAACTTTGGTGAGGATGGTTCTTCTCCTTATCTATTTGAGTGACTTCTTTCTGCTACAAGTGAACTTTCAAATTCTTGTCTTGCAAAGTGAACATAAGGGTCACTATGAGTATTCTTAGTACGCTTCTCAATCACTTGGAAAAAAAAGGAACTCTCACGTGTCTGGTGTGTTTGTATGCAAGTAACATTCAGGTCATCCTAGCAATTGTGCTTTGATGCTTATGTTAACTTTCTACATCGAAAATAATAGGTGTTCGGGTCATTCTGGCTTCTTGTGCCTTAATGGTTATGCCTCATTCTGAAAAATCTAAGACTCATGTCATATTCATATTCTCATGATTGTCATATCAGTGAGAGTTGTATTACATCTCACGATCGTCTGATACTAAAAGCTTTGTGATGAAAACTATCTAATGGGTCCAGCAATCAAGTCCTAGGGATTGCATCTAGCTTAGACTTGCATTTTCATTCTAGACTTGCATAGCGACAATGTTTCTTGCTCATTCTGTTGTATCCTCCTGGATTGGTATGTCGAGAGTTCTCATTTCATGTCCCGGGTTCGTCATGACTGCACAAGTGTTTGATCATTGCTCGTGATCTTCGAAGAAAGTTCCTTTGGTTAGTACCTGTCATATGTTGTGATATCCTGCATGAGATGTTAGTACCAAACATTACATACATTGCATCCACAAAGTGCATTACCATATATCATTGACATATATCTACATCTACATATTCATATACATGTGCATCCATTATGAGCATAAATCAAATCATACATTGCATCTATCTATCATCGCATTTCACATTGCATACATACATCATAGAAAACATGTGCATATTCATACATGTCATACATATTCACCTACATAATACATACATTCATCATTTAGGATACATCTCATAAAGCATCAACATTAAAAGCATTTGCAACAAGAATGACACATACGATGATACCAAATGAATCGATCTCATATATATATATATATATATATATATATATATATATATATATATATATATATATATATATATATATATATATATATATATATATATATATATATATATATATATATATATCGATTAGAGTGTTAGTATACAAAAATGGTGCTACTCGAGCACAATCTATCATAAGAATGGGCTACAATACAAACATGCATATACATCAGATACATCGTGATCAAAATCAAATGCTAAATCTAGCTCTGGTCATCATCACCTGGAGGAGGTAGAGGAGGAGGCATGTTTGGCTGAGGAGGTGTCTATGGAGGGGGTCCCTATGGAACCTCTAGAGCTCCTGCATACTTTGAAAACCTGGTAACTTGCTTTGCTGCATCAGGAACCACACCAATATACACTACATAATAATAAGCTACATGTGCAGCCTTGTACCATGTCTCCACTTGTGCTCTCACTAGATCCTCTTGCAGCTCCTTGTTCTCCCGATCCCTCTCTATCAGATGAGCATCTCAGATTGCAACCTGTATGTGTAGATCACCCAACTCCCTTTGTGCCTACCGCACCCTATCTTGACTCCTCTTTAGTGCATCCTCCAGCTGTGTGACTGCATCTCCTGGAGGGGGGCCCTGCGCAGCCTGATCCTACATAACCTCATCTCCACCCTCAACCTATGCCTCCTTCTCAAGAGGTTGTTGTGATATCTCATTAGTCCTATGCCTCGCCGATCTCTCCTGAGCTCCGCTACTCCCAGCACCGGGATCTATCCTCATCCGTCAAGCAGGAATGGATACATGTGTCACCCTCTATCAAGGTACTTGCTACTGAGCCTACTCCTTCTGTGATGGTGGCTGAGCCACCTGCTGCTATGGTGGAGGTTGTGCTACCTGCTACTATACTTGTTGACCCATGCCAATTGGATCTGTGTATCAGTGAAATGGATACGCAACTAAGTGATCCTGACATGTCGACGTCATCCCACCATCTTCCACTACCGCCATGTAGTCCCATCGGGTTGGTTCTACCTGTGTCTCAATCATCGAATGACCCTGATCCAATCTCGCACTCCAACCCTTCTTCACCTTATCGATGAATCAGGCTTATGAGAAGTACTCTTGTGATATATCATGAGGCCTGCCGAACTATCACAACACCCATGATAGGGGAAATGCTCAATAATGGTGATAGAGTGGCCAATCAAGGGTCAAGAATAGAAAGTGTATTGAAGCTCCTACCTGGCATCATCCTAGACCTTTGTACCTATCCATGGCCACCACACAACTGTGACCATGTCATCTAACTAAGCCTGCCACTACTCTGTCTTACCCAACGCTAGCTGGGTCATCGGTCTACCATACCTATAAATATATGGCTCTAATGGCTATCTTGTACCCTAGAAGACTGGCCTGCAAATGGGGAGATGCTCCCAGGCCCATATCTGAAGTAAAAAGACATCTGTCGCCATGCTCTGAGCATCTCGATACGTGATTTCATGCATCTCATGGTACATCTATGTCAACATACACTGGCCCCATCCATAACACACGAGCGACTTCTCTAACATTCGCTACAACATCTGACCCCAACCGCACTCTAGTCCATGCTTCCCTTTATCTGGCATCAAATAACAGCCCAAAAATGCTGCTAATACCACTGCTAACCTGTGCCTAGGACTGTAATATCTGATCAGAGCCTCCCAAGGGATCACTCGACCCATAATTAGATCATCCTCGGAGATGGCTCGAAGTGCCACAGTGCCCGCTCTCGGCTGCATGTCATACTCCATGCACGACCCATGGAATGGTACCTACAGAATCTGGTATATATCCTCTGGTGTCACTATCATCTCTCCTTGGGGCAAGTGGAATGTGTTCATTTTTTAATGGAAACACTCTACGAGTACACCCAATAATATGTGATTCACCTGAATGTCAGGTACATCACGTAAGTATGATAGCCCTAATGCATCTATGTACGTCGTCTCCCTGTTGTCCAGCCATCGCACGACCTCACCAATCACAGGATGATGAGATCAGAACATAATATCAGGGAAGTCCACCTGCAATGCAAGCGATAACACATGATTAGTATCCGATTCAGATCATGATGATTTTCAAAGAAAAAATAGAACTTGAATCTATGCACCTATCCTAAATACTGGATATCTAATGATCTACTTGGCTGATTTTACACAAATTTTGACTCAACTTTGGTTCTTTGCTGTAGATTCCCACGCGAGGAAGTAGGAACCTCGTGCGAGATTTCCCAGCCACACAAGAGATCTTCCTTACGGAGGGTTTCCCGCGTAACTTCTGGGTCCTTTTCGCACGAGCCTGTGGAGAGACCCACGTAAGGAAGTACTCTTTTTTACTTTCTTGCATGAGAATCCTCACCGACCCACATGAAGAACCCATTTTCTCACGCGAGTTCTTGCTAGCAAGTTCCTAAGTAACCCTAAATCCTATCTAAATCTACTGAAATGTGTTACGAAATTGAAATGCAGGCTAAGTTATCAATTACTCATAGGTGGGTCATATGTAGGTGGTCAACTGTGACGTCGAGAGCACTCGAACCTATGCGACTTCACTGGAACACTTTGTATTTTCACTCAGAGCTCTCTTTTTTTGTAAAGTCAAAGGTTTCAAATGAATTGAAAATGACCCGTTTGGGCCTTATATAGATTTTGACCTAATTTTCAAAAGTGCTATGTTTTGTGTGAAAACTTCACCCTTGGCTAAATCAACCACTCTAAATCCATTTTCAGGATCAAAATCAAAATTTGACCCTCCTAGATAGCTTAAAATCATGTTTTAAAATTTCTAGGGCCGACGTGATCGGACGCTTGTGCAGTCGACCTTCTGATGTCGTATTCTTGACAAAATCACATCTCATCATCATTTTCTCAACTTCATCTTTTTCATCAAAAGTCAACTCTAGTCAATTCTAGTCAACCTTGGTCAAACTTGGTTAACATGACCTCCAAATCACTCCAGATCACTTGTGAATCTTCTCAATTCTTTCATCATCTATTTTGAGTTCTTCTAGAGCTCTGATTTTATCTCTATCTGCAACCTATTGCTATCAATCCCCCTTTCTAACGTGTCATCTTTTGATTTTGCTCCCAAGGGGGCAGGATGATTGCATCATTGAATCTTACTGGATTGGTCTTGGATCAATCCGATCCAAATCAAAGTTCTCATCGCTAGGGGCATCCCATCACTTGGGGCATGTTTAGTTTTTCATACCTCACGATCAAAATTGGATGTTCCACGATCTTGAATCACTAGGGGCATCTTTGTGCATTAGATCTTGTCATCATACTGCTAGGTATTTGAGAAATCTAACTCAGATCCCTGAGGATCAAGCTTCATTCTGGAAATGGTTCTCAAAATATCTTTAGGTATCTGAGCAATCTAACTCGGATCCCTGGGAATCAAGCTTTGTTCTAGAGAAGGTTCTCAAAATCCCTTTAGGTATTGGGATCTAACCTCAATCCCTAAAAGTCAAGTTTCATTCTAGAGATGGCTCTTGAAAGCTCTTTTTTACTGGTATCTGGGCAATCTAACCTGGGTCTCAAAGGACTAAGCTTCATTCTGGAGATAGTCCTAAGAATATACATCAATTATCATTTAATTGATGGGTATTAGGGAAATCTAACCCCGACTCCTAAAGATTGAGCCTCGTTTTGGGGATAGTCCTACAAAAGGTGGTAATTTGACCGATGTCTTCACAATCTAACCTAGACTTCAGAGAATCAAGCTTCATTCTGGAGGTGGTTCTACAAATCGATCTGATCAGTGTCTTGGAAATCTAACCTCGACTTCCAAGGGTTAAGCTTTGTTCTGGAGATAATTCTGAAAACCTCATCAATTGTCACATTAGACTATTCTTTGAATCAACGCGTTGCTCACACATCAATTCAAAGAGGAGCAAAATGTAATACCCCAAAATTGGCATCTTGATATGCTAACTAATTTTGTTGCCTTTAGTCTCATTCTATCAATTTCTAAATCATCAAAGTCCTATTGTACTAGGTAATTTTGTCTTCTAATTGACTTTACTCGACTTAGTGTCAAATGCAGAAAACCTTAAATCTGCATCAATTACATATCATATTTAATTCCTAATAATGACTATAAATTGGCTAAATAAACCCTATGATTGATTAATTTAATTATAAAGTCCTAGCACTTTAATTAAATTAAATTCACCCTCTTTAGCTAAAATACACATGAAAAAGGAATTAAATAAATATTTGGTTTTAAATAAATATCCTCATTTCAATAATTGAATTTAATTATTCAAATAATTGAGAAAATCCACTTATGAGACAATATTGTATTTATTTAATCAATTATTCTCTCCAAAAATCTTCTCTTTAGTTCAGAAAAGGAAACTTTGAGTTAACTAAGATATCAAAAGGGCAATAAAACAGTTAACTTCTCCACACAGGCAAAAGGCAAACAATTGACTACCTCTTTGCAGGAAACTTTCTATTCCGAACAGAACTCTCATCCAATCTCCACCGTTCGTCTGATTCAATCTCGACCATCAATTGGACCTAGGATTCTATAAAAGAACCCTCATTTCTCATTCAAAGGATCCCAATTTTTGAGCAACAAAGTGCTGTCGCATTATCATTGCTACTTGTTTACATTCAAAGCTTTCATTTCCATTGTTAGTTTGATAATCATTTTAGATTAATATCATGCTTAGATTAAATATGTACTTGTCTTAATTTGTTATAAGTAGTGGTTGTCGTTGCACCAAAAGAACCTGTTAATGCCCGATACAACCACTAGACTTATAGAAGACACATGAGGTTGTTAAGCCATGTCATGAATCCTGAGGGGAGCACTGACCATTTTTCCAACAATCTCCCCCTCAGCGTTACCCAAGGGGATTTGAACTTGTGACCAAGCTCTGATACCACTTGTTACAAGTAGTGGTTGTCGTTGCACCAAAAGATCGACCTGTTAATGCTTGATACAACCACTAGACTTGTAGAAGACATAAGAGGCGGTTAAGCCATGTCACAAATCCCAAGGGAAGCACTGACCATTTTTCCAACATAATGTAGTTTTCTTTCAAAATTCTTAGATTAAATACTCATATTTCATTTCTAGATTAATCTTGCATATTCATTTTAGAATAAACTGCATCTTGCTTTCAATCAAATCCTCTGTTCTAGTGCTAGTCTATGGTTGTTGGACGCTCAATTCTGAGAGCAATCCCGAACCCTACCTAAATAGGAGGCAATAGGTTGAATCATCCAGATAAGAAAGATGAATGATCTCATATTCATTCTTGTATGTAGGCGGTGAAAAATGACTATGTTGAAGTGTGAGGCTAAATTAGAGGCCCATATTTAGCTTATACACTAACAAGGTCAATATCTTTAACCATATAGTTTTGATTAATAGATCATTTGTGGGTATCATCCCCACTAATGTTTTCCCTTGGCTAGGGTTTCCTCAAGAACAAACATGGTGTTACGAGTTCCTTTATTTTATGGTTGTGTTTATTATTCAGTTTAGTTTCTTATGCAAGCTACAAGCTAATTACATATATCCATAAGTGGGCAAAACTAAAAGTTTGTGAAATACTGATTCAACCCCCCTCTCAGTATTTCCTATTTTTAACAACAATTAGGTATTTCAATGATCTCATCAAGTGTGACTGGACCTTTTTGTGAATGTTTTTTTTTGTTTCTTCTTCTCATGCTTGCTTGATGATGGTGACTGACTAGGTGGAACTAAAGCCTATTGCTCCTAATGTATCTTTGGTGGCTTGGTAGACATCTTACCTTCCTTATCCTTCCCCATAAAAATTACCTCAGTTTGAGTTCCTAGGGCTTGTGGCCTTGTTCTTGTAGTAGAGTCATCTAATTTATTTTCATTTTCATCCTCTTTTATTTACCTCTGCATTCATGGTCTCGATGGTCTCTCCATCTTTTGTAGAATCACCACAATGCTCAGTATCTTTTTCTACTTCATTACCCTTGTCATCAACTATATCTTTTTCTTGCTCGGGTGGTATACTCTTTGTTGCCTCAGTTTCTTCATGTTGATTATCAATAATATAATTAAATAAATTCAAAGAATCTGTATCTTGTACCATTTATGTTTGTTGCTCGACAACTGTATCAATTTATTGTACAAGAATAGGTAAATCACCTTATATGTGTGCTCTAGCTACCTTGGTAGGTTGAGCTTCTTCCTGATTCTTGGTAGCAGCAGTAAAATATTCATCATTCTTTGCTTCCTCATCGAGGTCTCCTTCTATAATATCTTCTATAAGTATTTATTCTTCCCCTATTTTCTTCAACATCTCAAGAATATCTATAGTTTGTGCAGTAGATAAAAAATATTTAGTATCATCTATTTTTTGTTCTGCTAGTTTCTCGGTGTCTGAGATGTGAATAGGCTCTTTAGGTGGTCCTTATGTTATGCCAAAATCAAAATCTATTTGGACTTCTTTTCCTTTCATTAGTACAGATTACTCGGTGTCAACTGTGAATGCAGTTTGCTCAGTTTCATCCTTTGAACTAAGAATAATTGTCCATATTTTTGAACCTTCTTCATCAACTTCTTGCAATTTGTCTTTCAGCATATTAAGTGCCCTTGATTTCATCAAAAATATGTTTGCATTGTAGATTCAATATCTGGAATTGATAGACTTGGCATTGCTAGAATTAGGGACCTTTCTCTCGTCTCTTTTTTGGTGTTTAAGGCATAGGTCCATCTGGCTGGAATTTTATTATACAAATCTTTATGAATTATATGTGAAAAATCAATTGATACTCTTTTAAATTTGTACATCATGTAAATAATAGCCTCTTCAATTTTATCTTGGTCCTATTTGCTCAGTCTGGAATATCTTTGAATCTTAGGATAACTTAATCCTCCTCTTTCTCTTATTCCATTTGCAATTTCATCAATTGTTTGAGGTGTTTTATTGATTACAACTCTAAATTGAATATTTTCCTCTTCCTCTGAGTCAATGTCATCCTTGTTTCTGATCAATCTTCTCCTCTTCTTGGGTTCTAGTAACTTAGTAGAAGCTTGTGTACCTCTCTTCTTTTGATAAGTTTTTTGTCGGTGCAGGCTTAGTGATCTTAGAAACTCCTCTTCTTTGAGGTGAAGTGTTACCTATAGTAGACCTTTTCCTTACACATGTTGCTAGATCAACTTGTTTTCTTTTACCTTTCACTGCCTTTGGTGGCTTTGTCTTCTTCTCTTTTTCTAACTCGGTTTCTTCTTCTTCTTCTCCAACCAATCTTTTCTCTTCGATTGCTTCTTCAACTGACTTCTCTGCTTCTTCAATATCACCAAATTGTTTTTCTAAGGTTCCAATCATTTTCTATGATTTCTTTCCAATCTTTTCTCCAACTAATTCTATTTTTATTCTCTTAATGGCTTCTTCATATGTGCCAAACCTTGTAGCCCCTTTGTCTTTAGGTTCTGCTAATGATGCCTCTATTGACCTAGTGGCTCGGTCAATATCCAATTCATACTCCAACGGTGGTAGCCATGCAATTCTCGGTTCAATTTCCTTGATGAGTGCGATGTCAGTGTCCACTAAGAAACATACATCATTCCTATATTTTTCAACAAGTTGTGCTGGGATCCTATATCTCTTATGCATTCTATCCTTAAACTTACTGAAATAATCATCCATAACTGGTTCAAAATTCTTGTCTAAAATGTTAATGAATTCACTGATTTGAAAAATGATGGGTTTGTCCACATCCCATTCTATATTACCGATCGAGGGAAATGAGTTCTGCAAGTATAAAAATATACATACCAATAATGATCCAAAATTTCATGTGTTTGACTTTGCAACTTAGATTGTCCTCATGTTCTCTTCCAATTGCCTCAACATAAGTTCAGTTAGGTCAAGTTGTAGACCTTTCTTCACAACCTTGTACACAATATCAACAACATTGCATGGAACATTGTTTGGTCTTCTAGATTGAAATATCTTGTATGCAATCACACATGCACCAAATCTGGTCTTAGGGTCATGAATGGTGTTTATTTTCATTCCTCCATCATCCCACTTAGCTCTAGTTAGTTTATCGATCTCATTCTTCAGTTGATTCCTTGGGGATTTGGCTTTATCACATACTAGGTACCTTGTAATCATGTGAATCACATCCTTAGTGATTTTTACCAGCTCATCTAGTAACATCTTTCCTTCATGGACTTGACTTAGAATGATCCTTATCCATTTGGTCTTGAACTCCTTTGGGAAATGCATTGCATTGGTTAAACCTTTTACCTCCAAATCCTTGTGTTCATACGATGTGTTCTTGATCAATGTAACTTTCCTTTCCTTGCCAACCTTTGATTGAACAAATTTTGATGTGGATGCCATTGCTGTCAATAAGTTAGGGTTTTGATAAATTTGCATTCAAGTCACTCAATTACGCTTCAAACCTTCCTAAATAACCTACAGTCACTCCAGAGAACTCACAAATCATTGCATTTTCTCAGAATCTAGTTGCACAATCTTCACTCTCTTTCTCTTTGGTTCGTCTCTTCGAATGCAATGTGAATAATGAATTGGTTCAACGTGTATTTATACCCAAAAACACTTTTTGATATAAGTATGGTATAATTTATGCCTTACCAACCACTACACGGTCAATGAATAATCACTCAGTTTTCTCCATTCTATCCACATTAGATACTTCAGCTAGGTTTACACTACCAGTGCTCGATTGATACCATCTTTAATTATGCAACTTGGTTACCTTTACCACTTTCACCGACTGAAAATCACTTACTCGATCTAGCTTTATCGAGTATGCTCACTTCAAGTTAATAACATATAACAACCTAGTGCATCTTAATTCATGCTAATATGGTATTCATGCAATAGATATAAGGAATTATTGTGAGATATAGCTGATTAAGATTCAATTCCCTTACTTACTTGACTGTGACTTAAGTAGAAGTGGTGGAATTACATAATCCATTGGATGAGGTGTCACCAATTGTTGTGCTTGTTCCTCTATTTTCTTCTTTTGTTCTTCTCCACATTTGGTTTATCCACCTTTTGATTTCATTAATGGTATTTTAATTTACATATTCATTTGGTTTTGGTACTCGGTTTCTGCAATCTCTACTTAAGTGACTAACCATATGACAGTGTAGACATGCCATTCTAGAATTTATCTAATTTCTAGATCTTCCTCTCTAGTGTAGACTCATACAATTTGCAACTATATGACCATATCTTCTATATGCAGTACAATTAACCTATGTGTTGTAATCCCAAGTATGGGAGTTACCTTTTCTTCTTGGTTGATATGTATTGTTTTGTCTCTTTGGTTTCTAAACAAGCTTCAGCTATACCCTGCATTCTTGTGACATAGGACCATGCTTGGTGCAAATACGACAATGACTATCCATGTAGTGCCTCTTAGGTGACTTGTTTGTCTTTGATCTACATTTAAATTATTGATGTACATATTTGTTTCAATTGTAGCAATAACCATCAAATTTTGGAATAGTATTGGGAGTACCTTTGGCTTTACTAAATTTACTCCTGCAGACATTAGCTGTATAAACTGGTTTCCCACAATGATAGCATGAGGGCTTCTTAGGTTTTGGATTCGCATAGACATTCCTTTTCTCTTCTTTCTTTAATGATTCTCCTTGCTCGATATATCCTAATCCAGTGGTGTTGTCTAGTCTCCTCTGACTCCTTAAAAATTCATCCATCATTTTGGTTCTTTCCTCAGCTTTCTTCATCAATTCATTATTTTGTTGTTGCATCTTGAATTTATTTTTCAGTTTTTCATTATCTTCCCTTAATTCACCAATGTCTTCCAATTTTCTAGCAAGCTCATTGTTCACCCTATTAACTTCTTGACTTATGATAACCATTTGATTACCAATGTCAAAATGATGCTTGACCAACCTTAGTATTTTTTATTCTTTTTCTTCCATTTTTTCAGTCATTTTTCTTATGTCTTCAATAGCCATGTTTCTCTCTTGTTCACCTTGTCTTGTACTATTCATAACTTCAATCATTCTTACCATTTGTATTTCTTGTCCGATTTGTAGTGCTTTTAGTTGCTCGGTGAGGTGTTGATTATTTTATGATAGATTTGAAATTGTTACTTGATATGCATCAAATACACTTTTGGATCCTTCTGATAATTCTTCAATCTCCTCTTCCTGATACTGAGTGTCATTTTGTTGAAGTTCTAATTCCTTCCTCTTGCTCAGTGACTCCCTCAACTTTTCTTTGATATCTTTAAGTTGTTCTAGGGTAATCTGCAACTCCAATTTCTGATTTTCAATTATCTTGTCAAGATTGTACCTTTCCATCTATATGGATCTTTCCTCTTTAGTGATTAAACTTCTTTAAAACGAGAATAAGCTCTGATACCAATTGTTGGGATTATGGAAAGGTGAGTTACTGAGAGGGGAGGGGTGAATCAGTAACCCTAAAAACTTTTATTCTCAATCCTCAAGATAATATCCTTCATTAACCAACTGTCATATTCATAATTACCATTCATTCATGAGCGTAACTAAAATATAAAATATATCTAATATATCAAATAAGCACTCATGAAACTTCACACATTTGACACAAATATTTTGGTATCATAGAAACCCTTGTTAGAAGGTAAAAACTACGGTGGGGATGAAACCTACAAAGCTTCACTACTGCAATAATAAATTTGCATGTTAGAGAATACAAATTTGATCACTTCTGATGATCTTACCCTGTTAGGAGTAACATATAAGACCTGTTAAGATCTACCTTGTTAGAGGATTTAGCAATACTCATTAAGTGTGCACTTGGTTAAGAGATTTTACAATGAGATGGTTAAGTCTACTATGTTAAGAGATTCCCACTACAATTGTTAGAAAGTAACAAAATAAATGATCTGGTTGTTGCAACTTACTTTGTAGAATATCAGATCTACTTTGCCCTTATTTGAAATCACCTTTATGTGATAGATATCAACAATGTCTCCTCAAATTATTGCTTGTTAGCCTCTGGTCTTCTTCTGATATAATCCTTCATACTCAATCAATACTTAGAATCATAACCTTGGTCTGATCTTCAGATATCTCCTTATCATTTTTATTATATTTTGTCATCTTGACAATGCTTAAATCATAACGATTTAGACCTAATTAGGGTTATGGAAACATCTAGAAAACATTTGATCAATGATCCATATGAATAACCTAATTCAAATCTGCATAGGGATCATCACCAATCCATTTGAAATCTCCAATAAATATTTACCTTGATTTATGTAAACCATTTTTTAGTTCGGTAAAAATTGTTTGCCTTGTTTTAACTGTCATTCCAAACTTTTATGTGAATCCTGCATTTCTCGGTAAGTATTGTATCTCTGCCTCGGTAAAAATATTGTTATTTGGTAATCAAGTATACTCGGTTATCATTGTACTCGGTAACATGTGGCTCAGTGTAGATGATCGATCAAGTCTATGCTTGGTTAACATATCATTCTCCTTATAATCTGCTCGGTTAATATACTTATTACTTTGATCGACTTGTCTGTTTGCTTTTATTTACCGATTATATGTGTGACACTAATGACAACACTTAATGCAATTATGTGTAACACTATTCTTCCACAATTAAAGAACTTAAAAGGTAACTTACCTTTGTATCTATTAGTATCTCGCTTGAATCTTCTTGAAAGATATGCTTCAACATCTTCTAACATCTTGCATGTCTTTAGTTGTGTATCTTCAACAACTCTAAATTTAGTCTTTCTATTTTCTCTTTCAAATTCTGCAATCTTAGGTACAAAAAGTGACCCAATAAGATGATCAATATAATACTGACTCAAATAATTGCTCTTCCTTATTGAAAAATTCATTGGTATGAACTCCTTTGATAGGGTTATAAGATCTTGAGTATGACAAATGTGTCTTTTAGATGTCCATCAACAACATCAATAACCCTATAAATGTAGCTTTCAACACTCTCATCTTCTACCTTCCTTGGGACCTCATACTTTTGTTTGAGATTCACTAGTAGTTCTTGTTTTGTCTTTAAATATCCTTAACACACCAAGACTAACTTATTCTAGATATCTTTAGTACCTTTCAAACCTTTCACCTTCCCAAATGTTGTGTCACATAAGCTAGTAAAAATAATTTCTCTTGCTTTCACATTAGCTTCCTTTTGTCTTTCTTCTTCAGTATTCAAAGGCCTTCCAAGAGAAAAAAAACTACTTTGAATTACCTCCCAAATACCATTCTACAAGGTTTCCAGATATGCTTCCCTATTGTCCTTCGAGTAAGGAAAATTAGTGCCATCAAATACCAGAGCCTGAAAATGTAAGTTTTGTGTCATCTTGAATCTGCCTCAAGTGGTTAAGCTTCTTCTAGATGAACCAAGATCATATACCAATTGTTGAACACACTTCGAATGTTGAGAGTGGGGGTTGAACCAACATAAACTAAAATTCACTTACTAACTTCAATAATCATCACATAAAATAATAAGTAATGAACAAAACCAACAACACATAAACACTTAGATTTTATACATGGAAAACCCAATCTAGAAAAAACCACGATGAGCACTTGCACACAAAGAATAATTCACTAATGTATAGATCTGATTATAAAATATGGTAGGAGATCACTGTTCTAGACTTGTAGCCAAAGGCTCACTACCAATACAACAATGAATACAAATATCAACTCACTGCTCTGAACTTGCAAACAGAGGCTCACTGCCAAAGTAGTAAGGTACAACAAAAAACTTGTGTACCCAAGACTCACTATCTCAAGAACATAAAAATATTTATAGGAATAAAGAAAGACTCTCCTAATAATGCAGCTAATTTTCACAACATAGTCAAACTTAGTAGCATGTTGTTACTATCTTTTCATCGCTGCCATTATCACTGAAATCTGCTCTTCAAACTGTAGATCTTCAATGGTTTGCACATTGTTAACTTGCTTCACATCTTAAATTTTTCCAAAGCATAAATTGCACTTATATATACAAGACATTTCATTACATATTACAACAAAATTGGACATGCCAAAGGGATATTACAATTTGAGTTACAAGTCAGCCAAGACAATAACAAAATGCAATAATGTCCCATGTCAAAAGCATATGGACCAAAACATAGAGTGGACCTAAATTTATAAGGGATAACATTAAATACATAAGTCACACATAGCATGAATCCATCTAGATAAGAGACAATCATTAAATGCAATACTTCATACATAAATTAAGAAACATGATCCACTCTAGGAGAGAGAGGGACCATGAACACGCCACACATATCCCAATGCCAAATATATAATAATCAAAACAATTAAGGCTATCTCAATCATGTAGAAACATGCTATCCAAATAACCACTTAACATACTGACAAAATCCAGACCTCCACATGCCATGATGAGATCCATACGCCATGTTAGAAACACTAGCACATGTCACCAATCCACATCAGAATTCGTCACAACATATATCTAGACTAAAACAATTATTTTTAGAACATTAGGAACAATTTTTAGAACACTAGAGAATACCACAACCTGACTCCAACTACATAAGTATCAACACACCTTCAAGTCTAATTTACAAAGTAGTATCCTTCTCAAAATCACAAAATGAAGCACTAATAATTGCAACTTAAAAACTACATTTCTCTATTTATTGAACCATAGATATCTGGAGCAACAAACTTATGGATATAAGAGTAAAGCATCAAAGCATTGTAACACATTATTTTTATAAGATCATAGGATACATAACTATATTCCATTATTCTAAAGGTTTAGTACACAAAATTACTCCTCCAATAATATAAGAATAGTAGACTTCCAAACCATAGTGTTTGAGATACCACAAACACATTTGGAATACAATGTTTGACATCAGTGACAACACATTCCATATATATATTTCCAACATTAATGTGGTTTTTCAAGATCCACATTGAGTTATTTTCATTAGATGATGTTTTTGGGCCAATTGTTTATGTCTTACATTATTTATCTATCTATTACATTTAGTGACAACTTTGGTGGATGTTTTGTTGCACGGGAACCATTTGGAGAAGATTAGAAAGATGTATTATGATGTACTTGGGTCCCCCTTATCTCCTAGACTGGACCATAGTCATGACATTATATTTGGTGTCCAACATGATTTGAATCATATTCATTCTATTTGTGGCTGATCTAACTTCAAAGGTTTAGTTTATGAAGTTTCTACATATTGAAGATCATTTCAACATGTTGATGTGGTGGATTGAATGTTAATCATGTGGAAGATTATGTGTTGAGGAAGAAGTGCAAAGATCAAATTGAGATGCAATTTCATGATCATACCTTTTTGTGTGATAGAGATTGAGACAACATATGCGTGTGTGTGATGTTTATCATCAATTTGGCTGCTTAAGACAATGATTCATAGACAATTTGCATAAGAGACACTTATAGGAATTGCATATCAAGAGAATATAGTTGTAGGATAAATTCCACCTTTGGTGATGTGATATTTTTATCACATTTTTATATCCACTTATAGTAGAATGAAAATTCCACCTTCAGCAAGTGTTCCTGATGAAGGGTGCTCCCCTTAATACCACAAACACATAACAAAAATAGAGAAACACCAACAATTTGCAAGAACAGAAAATGGGCTTCTTATTATCTCCACAAGTGTAGAATTATAAATTTCAAAATTACAATATGCAAAGCACATGGGCATTTTCCCTTACAATATTTTGTAGGAAAAAGCCTCAAATTATTACCCAGAACTACTACCCCAAACTACCCTAGAAAACACTACAGGTCTTCCTTATATAGGCAATTTTCCACCGCCCGAGAAGGTTCTAGAATTTTAACCATTAAGGCCGAACACCCTTAGAATTATTTATTTTCATTTTTTTACAATAGGGTCAGCTCAAAATAATTACACAATATGTTTTTAGGTAACCCAACTTCCGGAGGCCATAAATTTTTAACTGTAGCTCCATTTTTATATTATAACCACTTTTTAGAAATGATATGACTTGATCTATAGTGCCTAACTCGCACAAGCTCCAGTTAGCTGGGGGTTAATTGCAATCTAGAGCCTCTAAGGCCTTCAAAATTGAGCTCAAATTTCATACCCAAAAACCTCAATAACTTCACCGACACAGATGATATGGCAATGAAACTCAACTGGTAGACTGATATGACTAAGATGAACCTCCACCTGTGAAATCAAAAAATTCTGAGCTCACATGACCATCTTACTAAAAATAGTAAGTTTCCATAAATAACAGCTCTACACAAGATAACCCTTATTGAAAAGAAACCAAAAATATTTTTGGGTTATGCAAGATTTCTCTTACCCAGTATGCTCCTGCATTAGACACCTGGGGTAATTTGAGAAGTGACCATGTCACGTCTCAGGTGTGAAGAGGAAAACCAAGACGGTTAACCTCCTCCCTTGTCAACCATGATGAATCTTCAATAGGTCATCCTATCCATTACCAGATATTCTTCATATGTCATGTTCCTTGTGCTTCTGCCAACATGACTATCCAGTTGTAGTGTGGAAAAATGTGATGGATAGGTAGGGTTTTTAACAATGTACCTAATAGAAGTCCTAAACCAATATTTACCACAAAACATATAAATTGAAATGTCAAGTAATATAAATCTGAAAATGCTTGTAAATAATACTAAAATTAGATAAGATGAAATACATACCTCATAATAAAGCTGATCTAGAAATACCTATTTTTTGGTGTCTGTACCAGATTTTGGGAAATTCTGCAATTGGATCTGGGGATAAGAAAATAGAGACAAAGAAAACCCATAAAGATTTTTCCTTTCTGAGACAAGTTGACCTTGACCTAAATATAGGGGCATAATCTTGCCCCTAGGCACAATCTTACCCCTTTATGTTGACCTTGACCTACACTATCCTGACAAAAAATCTGTTCGCGAATCCTGAAAGTTTGCCGAAAAGGGTACTCAGATCTGCTATGCAACTACCAAAACAACGACTGTAGATATCTGAAAATGGTGTTTTGGAGTGGCTATATAGGGTTTTGCCTTAGTCAAACCCCCCTTTTGGTGATCTCTACCTCCACGAATAGCCGAATGTAATAGAATATGTGTGTGTATTGAATGTGCAATGCCAAGATCTAATCCTCTAGATTAAAAACCCTAGCATGAATTGATATGAGAAAGAAATGCATAGATTTGAATATGATAAAGAAAACATACCAAGATCCCAAGGCTAAAGTACTCCTACCAAACTCACAATCCATAATTGCTACCCCATGATTGTATCTTTGAATGCTTGAATGTTGAAAATGCTGGATCAAGGAAGAAGGGATCTTTCTTGCTCCAAAGGAATGTCCACAATAGTTTTTCCACAAAAATTCTTGATATCAACAATGTCTTGATCTTGTATATCATCCTCTTGTAATATTGCATCATCACTTCATCATCACTTGCTTACTTCAATTGATTGTGTGTTGTGTGATGAATACTTGGTTAAAATTAAAGCAAAAGAGAGTGCTTATATAGAGATTTCAAGGCAAGGCTCCTCAGGCAATGTAAGGGCCCATAATTCAAATTTCATCTCGAATTATGGTCCAATCAAAATAACCAAGGAGGGAAAATAATTAAATGAGTTTTACATTAAAAACCTTTCTCATTCAGATCTGGAGGCCCGACATTAATTTTAAGGCCCACTGTGACCACAATGTGAAAAGAAAAACCAAAACTTGACAGGGGTCAAGGTCAACCTCAAGCTTGACCTAGGTTAGAGTTGACCTCGAGCCTAACCCAAAGGTTCAGGCCCAGTCAACATTGAAAATAGGGAAGTCCCGGAGTCAGCTAGAGACTTGGAATGATGAGAAAACATGGCAGAGTGTTGGAAAAGGGCACAAAGACCTAGAATGAATGTGATGAGGACTAGGAGGACCAATACCTATATCCTACCTATAAAATAGAGCCATAGAGAAGGGAAATCAAGGATAATCCTTAGGATCCTAACCCTAATTTCACCTAGCAACGAAGAACCAAGTGCAAATGCATCCTAAATGCAAATCTATCATGAAAAATGCACTAAATGAGGGTGCTAAATCTACCAAGATGGAAGTGCTTCCATTTTAAGATGATACACCAGTATATCCTCAATCTCCTTGATAGTTGAAGTAGTTGCTGGAATACTCCACTGTGCTTCTGTGATCTCATTTTCAACACCCCCGTCATGATACTCTTTAAGATCTGAAATGTTAAATATTGGTGAAATATTAATCTCAGTAGGCAACTCTACCTCATAGGCATTTCCTGAATCATGCTTCTTTAGTATCTTACACGGCCCAAACTTCATCATTTTCAACTTGCTATATGTACCTACTAGAAATCACTCCGTCCGCAAATAAACCATGACTTCATCCCCAACTTGAAATTCCTTATGCCTCCTTTTCTCATTTGCCTTAGCCTTATACTGCACATTCATCTTGGTAATGTGCTTCCTCACTTCCTCATGGATGTTCTTCAAATGTTCTACAAAATCCTCAACTTCAATACTACTTATCTCTCCTTTGTCTATCTTTCTTAACTTTGAAGCATTTTTGGGACTACTTCCATATACAATCTGGAATGGTGATTTACCAATGCTCCTATTGATAGAATTATTGTATGCAAATTCTATCTGTGGTAAAATCAAATCTCATCCTATTGGCTTAACTCCAACCAAACATCTCAACAAATTCCCTAAACTCCTATTCACCACCTCTGTCTATCCATCAATCCGTGGATGATGTGATGAGCTAAACTTTAAATTTGTCTTTAACTTCTTCCACAATGTGCGCCAAAAATAGCCAACAAACTTAGTGTCTTGATCTGAAACTATGCTCTTTGGAAAACCATGTAGTCTCACCACTTCTTTGAAAAATAATTCTGCCAGATGAATTGCATCATTAGTCTTCTTGTAGGGAATGGAATGTGTCATCTTTGAAAATCTATCAACCACCACAAAAATTGAATCATGTCCCCATTGAGTCCTTGGTAAACCAATAACAAAGTCCATACCGATATCCTCCAAAGGCTTCTCTGGTACAAGTAATGGCTAATACAACCATGTATTATGTTTTGCTCATTTTTCCATTTGACATACTCTGCAACTCTATACAAAATTCTTGACATCTTGCTACAATTATGGCCAATAATAATTCTCATTAACCAAAGCAAGGGTTTTATCTCGACCAATTTGTCCAGCCAATCCTCCGCTATGCTTCTCCTTAATGAGATTATCCCTCATAGAACTTCATGGAATGCACAACTGACTCCCTCTGAACAACATACCATCCTAGATGATGAAATCCAACCACTTCGTTCTGTCTAGAGTAACAGGTTCTATACAAGCTTTCCAAGCTTCACCAAAATCTGGATCCTCTGGATACAAATTCTTGAGTTCCTTGAACCCAACCACCTCAATCTGCATCTTTTTTAGCAAACATTGGCTTTTGCTAAGTGCATCTGCAACCTTGTTAGACTTTCCACTCCCGTGTTTCAAAAAAAATGTGTAACTCTACAAAAACTCAACCTATTTCAAATGCCTCTAATTCAACTTTCCTTGACTATTCAAATGTTGCAAAGCTTAATGATCAATATAGAAAAAAAACTCCTTAGGAAGTAGATAATGTCTCCATTTCTTCAATGCCTGCACTATAGCATAAAATCTCTGATCATAAACAAAATACTTTCTCTTGGCATCATTTAACTTCTCACTAAAATAAGCAACAACTTTACCTTCTTGGCTCAAAACAACTCCTATTGCAGTACCACTAGCATCACAATATACTTGAAACACCTTATTAAAATCTGGAAGTGCTAAAATAAGTTGTTTTGTAACTTTTTCTTTCAACAGTTTAAAACTCTTATCTGCCCCAGTAGTCCACTTAAACTCTTTCCTATCTCCCCTCATTGTTTCAGTCAAGGGTCCACAAATAATGCTAAAAATCTTGATAAACTTTCTATAAAATCTATCCAAACCATGAAAAGATATTACCTCAGTAGCACTCCTTGGAGTAGGCTATTCAAGAATAACCTTCACATTCTCTAGATCCATTTTTAGACCTTCTGCTAAAACTACAAATCCTAGATACACTAACTCTTTCTTCACAAAACTACACATCTTCAAATTGATCAACAATTTATCTTCGCTTAACTTCTCAAACACCCTATGAATATGCATTATATGCTCCTCCAATGTCAAACTTAAGATCAAAATATCTAGGTAAAAAATGACAAACTTACCCAAAAATTCTTTCAGAACCTCATTCATGAGCCGCATGAAAGTTCTAGGTGCATTAGTTAACCCAAAAGGCATGACTAACCACTCATAGAACCCTTCCTTTGTCTTGAAAGAAGTCTTCCATTCATCTCCTTCTCTGATCCAAATATGATGATATCCACTCTTTAGATCTATCTTTGAGAAATACACAATTCCACTCAAATAGTCCATAATATCATCTATCCTCGGTAATGAAAACCTATACTTGATTGTGATCTTATTTATAGCCATGGAATCTGTACACATCCTCCATTCTCCATTATTTTTTGGTGCTAATACTTCTGGTATAGTACATGGACTTAGACTCTCTTGAATCAACCCCTTTTGCAACAACTCATGTACTTGTTTGTTCAACTCTTCACTTTATGTTGGTGTCATTCTATGTGCTGCCTTATTCGAAAAACTAGCTCCTGAAATCAAGTCCATCTGATGATTGATCTTCCTTATTGGTGGTAATCCATTAGGCACATTATCAGATACAATATCTTGAAACTCATTCAACAAATCTGCAACTTCTATAGGTACATCTTCTACTTCCTCTTTACCATCTTTTGGAATTAAAGAAAAACACATATGCTCATGCCTCATACGATCTAGGAATTTTCTTCCATCAACAAAACTTATTCTTGCATTACCACATACCTTTTCTTATGTGTCCTTCAATGGCTTTATCTTATGTCGCACTCCATCCTTTGTCAGGGAATAGGTATTCACACGACCATCATGTACAACGTGCCTGTCAAATTTCTATGGCCTACCCAACAATTTATGACATGCATCCATAGATATGATATCACATAGTACCTCATCATGGTATCTGCCAATCTTGAACTTCACTAGCCACTGTTCACTGACCGTGACCTTGTGGTCATCCTACACCTAGGCAATCCGATATGGATGTGGGTGTTTTTGCCTCTTCAGCTTCAACTTTGTGACCATCTCTTTTGAAACTAAATTTTTAGTGCTTCCACTATTGATAATCACATCACAACATTTATCCTCACATTTGCATCTAGTGTGAAACAAGCTCCTCCTTTGCTCAAGTTCATTATCACCACTCAGCAGGACTCTTCTGTTAATTATTGTTTCCCCTCTTTCAACATCTTCAAAATGTGATGATTTGGCATCTTCATCAACATGTGCAACCCTATCTTGGCCTTTAGTTCTCCTATCTATCCTTCCTTGGCTTTGAGGACATTCAAATGCCCTATGACCTTCTTCTCCACAGTGAAAACATGTTCCACAAAAGCCTCCTCTTCCGGATCCTTGTCCTCTTCCTCTTCCTCTTTGATCTCTATTATTATGATCATGGAAATGATTGAAATTGTTTCCTCTTTGATTTTGACTGCTAATAGCCTCATCCATTTCTAAATCCTACCTAGAAAATAGAGCCGTGGAAGAGGGAAATTCAGGAGAATGCTTAAGAGCCTAACCCTAATTTCACCTAGAATGAAGCAGAAAAGGAAGTGGAAAGTAGGGAGAAAAGCCAAATACATGCAAAGACCCAATCAAGATGCTTAACATGACCCCAAACCACCTACTAGGAGGGCTAAATGCTCTTATCATGGAAGTGCTTCCATTTTAAGATGATACATTAAGCCCCTACTTTAGCAAGAGTATGGACTTGACGCAAACTCTTGGTAAAGGAGATCAAAATAAAAAAAATAATCTTATCGTAATCCAAAGGACAAAGAGAAACCTTAAGCCCCCAGGGACTCAAGTCTTCGTCAACTCCTAGATCACAATAAGAGAGACATCTCTAGAGAGAGAAAGAAGGTGTGATTACCTCACCCAATGAGAACTTATGTCCCATTGTGAACCACACAAGAAAATGGTGCAACTGGAAAGATGGAATTGAACTGCCTAGTGAATGTGGCTACTCACTAGTTAACCCATCAAGGATTTATCCTTAGGAATATTCTATTCCATGAGAATAAAACCAAAAACAAAAACAAAAGAGATCTAGTCTTAAGGACACTTCCAACCTTAAGGGATCACAATATATGTGTGTTTGAAACTGGAGGGATCAAGAGATCCTAAAATATAAATCTGTGCTTTAAGGATTAGTTACTAATCCAAAAAGGGAAAAGAAGTATCTTGAAAAATATGTACATATTGAAAATTTCATGTGTGCAACAGGTGAGTAGAGCGTATGCCCCCACGTTAAAGTCATTGTTGACACTTTAACATGAGAAATGGCTTTAACAGAAACAAAAACAACTCCACTGATTATGTTTCCACGTCGAGATGCCCCCAGATGAAGACAAATCAAGGGAAATATCATAGAAACATATAGAGAACACGGAAGGGATCTACCTACCATGGGGTCAGTATGATCATAAGATAATATATATATGATATTATTGCAAATGAATTGACATCATTCCCTAAAGAAAGTAGAACTATGATCACAAAGGAGGAAAGATCACATAATATATACGAAGGAGAATCTTTTTGGACCATGAAATGGAGACCAAAAAGAATTAGTGCTACCATATCTTGAATCCAAGCAGATTATTCAAGGAAACATTTATGAATAATAGCACAATTACGACATAACATTGAACAATGCATAGAAGAATAGAGATACATATAGAAGAATTTGAACAACAATTTTGATTCCTTTATCACCTTGCACCAACTGAGTAACAGGGATCGTGTAAAAGAATCTAACAACAGTTAGAAAACACATTATGGCAGAATCACAGTACAACAGGCAAACACACAACAAAGCTACCATGAAGGACAAGCTGGTCAAGCATGCCACCTACTCTCCCCATCTCATTGTATATCATTTAGGGAAGGTGAGTAACTTGCAAGAGGGACTATATCCAACACAGTAGGAATGATAGCCAGTTGCAAACAAGGATCCTCTTGAGAATCACTATGTTCGACACTAGGTGTAAGAGTTAATTGTGATGAAAGCATATTAGGTAAATCAGTGGCAATGTGAATAGTTTCATATTCATCATTAACATCATCAGTATCATCAAGAGTATCTTCCTCATCCAAATTAATCAAAATAGGATCTAAGATATGAATAGAATCATCATAATCATGCATGTGAACATCATTATTAGTATTAACATCTTCTACTACATTATGCATAGGTTTATCCGAAGAAGGTAGAGATCTTTTAGCTTTAGCATGAGCACGATGCTTTTTACAACATTCATTAGCAGATCGGTTACATTTTGATTTATTTGAAATAGGTTGAGAACTAGGAGGAACAATCACAGGATCCTTCATAGGTTCTTTAGGAAGATCAATAGAATTATTATCCATAGGAGAAACAATCACAGGATCTTTGATAGGTTCAGTAGGAGGAACTTGATTAACAGAACTAGAAGCCATAGTTAAAGGAGGTATCGAAGGTGTAGGTAAAAGACCATGATTAAGATCCATAGGAGGTGAAATTAATTCAAGGATTTTACAATGTTTATAAGCTTGATATGATCGAAAAATATTATCAGGTCTAGGAGGACATGAATTAGGTAAGGAAGGCCAAAAGAAATCTAGAGCAGCACAATCTCTAGGCCTAGAAGGTTGATATAGACTATGATTGATTGTCTTCACTTCGCCATCATGAATGAACTTAAGACACTTATGGATAGGTGAAGCAACAACATGTATAGTAGTCAACCAAGGCAAACCTAGCTTAACTTGAAATTGATCAGAAGTAGGAACCACAACGAAGGTAGTGTTCATAATTTTTCCAAAAAGTTCAACCGGCAAGGTAATAGAACCAAATGAGGGATAAAGAAAACCATTGCAAGTTTGAATCCACACATCCGATGTATCATAGAAGTCACGTAGTAAGATTTTCATAAAAATATTTTCTTCAGTGATAACATTGACTAAGGAGGTAGGATCAACAAGACAACCACGAGTAGGTAGCTGAGTAATCCTAGCAGCAATGTAAAGGGGACCATCAGGAGCTTTAATAATCTCAGAGTCATCAAAGGTAATCAAAAGTTCCCAAGGTCTTTTATGCTTGAATTGTTGTCGAGGTTTAGGTTTAACTTGAGGTTGAGATTGAACTTGAGGTGAGGGTTGAGGTGAAGATATAGACTTATCAATATGCTCCACTTGATTAACAACATGATTGAGATCATCCATCTTTGAATCATACACAATTTCCATAGCAGATGGTTGAGCAATAGTATTAGTATCATGCATAGGTAAAGGGTTCATATAGATTTGAAGGTTCTGATTAGGAGGAGAGACAGATTGATTCCCACTACTATCCAGATTGTCAATAGATAAAACCTTAGAATCAATGAGATTTTGAACCTTATGTTTTAAAGAATAACATCTCTCAGTATCATGACCATTCTGACGATGATATTGACAAAAAGCATTTTGATCAAAAGATTTGGATGCGATTGTAGTATGTAAAAGAGGTTGAATAGGAGGTAAAGTAATCATATTAGTAGCTAACAACCTATTCATAATAGCATGTAAAGTTTCAGCAAAAGGAGTAAATGTACAATTTAATCGAAAAGTAGTGGATGTAGAAGTGGCATTATGAGATGCAATAGCAACTTGATCAGCAACTACATTCGCTTGTTTGTTTACCTTGACATAGTTGTTGAATTTTTTAAATTTGTTTGGATTAGGAGCAGTATCACTCTTATCAACTAGAACAGGAGCCATTGGAGTGTTGCTCTCAAATTGACTCACTTGTAATTGATAATGATGAAGTGCTGCACAAAGTTGTTGAAAAGAGGTAAATTCAGTAAGCAGAATCTTATCTCTAATATCCTTTTCCAAATTTGAAATAAACATACGTTGAATATCAATATTAGGAACATGATAGGAAATCTGAGCATGCAAATGCTTAAATCTACCAATAAATTCGGTCAATTTTTCTTTAGCACTTTGTTTACAATGCATTAAATCAGTCATCAACACTTGCGGGCCAATATTATTTTGAAATTTTTGAATAAAGGCATTAGCAAGTTGTGGAAAAGAATCAATGGAATAAGGAGGTAAGGAACAATACCATTGTAAGGCCTTGTCACAAAAGGTTCTGGCAAATAGTTTGGCTAAAATCCTATGGTCATGAGCATAATTACTACAAAGGATTTGGAATGTTTTAACATGATGAACATGATCTCCTTTTCCATTATAATTCTCAAGATGAGGCATCTCACCTTGCTAAGGAACAGGAGTACGAATAATATCCTGGGATAAGGGACTTCCCATGTCGCATGTAGGAATACTAAACTTATTTTGAGTTAAGGAAGCAAGTTGTTGTTGTAAGGATGATACAGTTTGAGCCAAACTAATGATGGTTGAATCATTAGAGGAAATGGGAGGAGTAGAAACATTAGACACACTAGGTAAAGTGTAGGAAGCTGCAGGAATAGAGGACACAACTGGAGGAACACTAGGAACTACAGTTGGAAGCAGATTAGAATAAGTAAAAGGAACATTATGATATGAAGGTTGTGATGTAGGAAGGGACATAGGAGGAACACTCATAGGAACAGAGGGAACTGTCACAGTCACCAAAGAAGGAGTATACATAGGAACATTAGGTAAAGGATTAGAAGGAGGTTCAATACTAGTGATAGGAGGAATTAACCCTAAATCTTGAGCTTCTTGAGCTAAAGGTTTAACATTTTAATGCACAAGATGAGTAATACCATGCAAGAGGTTAAAACCTTGATCACTATCACGGAGAACTTTCTTAAGAGCCTCTATATCTTGAATGGAATCTTGATTATGGTTTTCTTGAAGAATCCAATTACCCATTTTATCAAGTTCAGTGGAAAGTTTTTGGACTTGTTCAAGAGGAACTCTTAAAGCATCATCCTCATCATGAGATGAGTGAGAAGAGTTTTGCTCCATACGAGGATTGGAATCATGAAGAATCGGGTTATCATCCGGGATCCTAAGGAAAGGAGAAGAAGATTCAGGTTCAAAGGCACCCATGAGTCTATGACTTCTTCTAATCGAAATGTTATAAGTAGGACTAGTGGTAGTAAAGCTCATAAACCAATGTAATGTAAATGAACTAAACTAAGAACACATAAAGCAGGCATATGAAGTCTAATTAGCATGCAAGATCAATCATAAAGGAAAAATCTAATACTAACAAGATAAAAGGAAAGCATAATAAGGCATCCAATTCCACAAAAGAAAAGAGAGTAAGTATGTTGGGTTCACCAAAATGAATAGATGTAAAATGGATTCACCTCTATTCAAATGTAAAGGGGGAAATATGAGATCTATTCTCAAAACCCAAATTACCCAAAGAAGAGATCCGATTTGATCAACCAAAAAGGTTAATGCACAATCGAATCAATTTATGGAAAAGAGTAGAGAAAGAGAGTAAATCCAATATTTCCCTATATGGAGGAGGATATTATATTTGGAATATAGAATAATTGAAATACAAGTACTAACCTCAAATTAGGGCAGATTTGGAAAATGTTGAATTCTGATGTCTGTGTGCACTTTCAGGAAAATCTAAAATCTATCCTGGACTGGAAATGCCGAGACAGAGAAAACCCAGAAATCTTTCCTCAAGATGGCTCAGCTCGGGTTTGACCCTCATAAAAGGTCAAATTCCACATTCTTTATTTGAAGTTTGATTCAAATTTTGTTCGTAGATCTCGAAAGTTTGCTGAAAAGGGTATCCAAATTCACTCTCATACTTGAAATTTTGCACCTGTACCTGCAAGAAAATGGGTGTTTTTTGTTGTATGGAGGGTTTGCCTTGGTCAAACCCCAGTTTAGGAATTAACCTTGAAATTGAATTGAAATGTAGTATGCATAAACAAAATAATTGGAACAAATCACCTTGCTTATGTTGAAGTCCTTGTAGAGGATTCAAATCCTCAAATCCACAAGTAGGAATGCTTCAATGGATGTAGGATGTCTCTAATCAATAGTATTTGATCTTCAACACCAATCTTGACTTGATCTTTGCATATGAGAAGGCTTGAATGAATGGAGAAGGATAGATCATCAAAGGGGGCTCTAAAGAGATTGAATCCTTCAATAGCTAACAATGGATCTCCTTGATGAATGGATGCTTGAACACTTGAATGCTTGAAGACTTTCTTGCACTTGAGAACCCTAGATGCTTGATTGCAAAACTTGATTATGAGATATGAAAACTTGATGTGAAAATGAGAGAGGAAGGCCTCCTTTTATAGTGATCTAGGGCACACTCCTCTAGATAGGCCACCTTGGAGAATTAAATCCCAATTAGGTCCTCACCTTTAGAAAATATACCTAGATTAAATGCAATTAAAGGATTTACCATCCCGAAACCCGAAATGGCAGACCCAGAAGCGGGAAAATAAATCTCCCGAAAGCCCGAAGCCTAAAAATTCTAGAAAATAGAATTTTGAGAGAAGGGGTCAAAGTTGAGATTGACCCTAACCTAGTCAGGGTTGACCTCAACCCTAACCTAGTCAGGTTCTAACTCAACCCTGACCCTGGTCCCAGGTTGACTCAGAACCAAGTCAGGAGGTCCCGAGGATGCCTAGAAACCTAGAACTGATGCCAGAACAGAACAAAATGTCAGTGATAGACCTAAAATCCTATGATTATCATGATGAAGGCCAAGAGGATCCATTTCTAAATCCTACCTAGAAAATAGAGTTGTGGAAGAGGGAATTTCAGGAGAATCCTTAAGATCCTAACCCTAATTTCACCTAGAATGAAGCAGAAAAGGAAGTGGAAAGCGGGGAGAAAAGCCAAATACATGCAAAGACCCAATCAAGGTGCTTAACATGACCCCAAACCACCTACTCGGAGGGCTAAATGCTCTTATCATGGAAGTGCTTCCATTTTAAGATGATACATTCGGTAACCCAACTTCTGGAGGCCATAAATTTTTAACCGTAGCTCTATTTTTCTATTATAACCACTTTTCAAAAATGACAAGACTTGATCTATAGTGCCTAACTCGCGCAAGCTCCAATTAGTTGGGGGTCGATCATGATCCGAAGCCTCTAAGACCTTCAAAATTGAGCTCAAAGATTTTGTACCCAAAAACCTCAATAACTTCACCGACATAGATGATATAGAAATGAAACTCATCTAGTAGGCTGAGATGACTAAGATGAACCTCCACCTGTGAAATCAGAACATTCTGAGCTCGTATGACCAACTTACTAAAAATAGTAAGTTTCCATAAATAGAAGCTTTGCACAAGATAGTCCTTATTGAAAAGAAACTAGAAATATTTTTGGGTTATGCAAGATTGCTCTTACACCCAGGATGCTCTTGCATCAGTTCCACCTTTAGTGAAATTATCTATTATTTTCTCCTACCTACCCATGTATCTCATTAATCCACATGTCATCCTTGTGTTCTATCTTCTCTTATTACCTTACCTAAATAATAAACCACTTGTAAATTATACTTAGTTGATTTTATTACATCTTGATGAGAATATAGTTTGTTCTTATCCATCTTATTCTCTCTTGCACGAGGCCTTTTATTATTTCATAGGTCATACTTCTTCATCTATCCTATAATCAACCACTATCCATCATCCTTTGTCTGGCCACTATCCGACCTCAACTCCCTGTTGTCCACTGACAACAACTCTTGCTTCTACCACTACCTCACATGATAACAACCAACCTTTGTGACCTTTAATGATTCCATGTCGCTCTGACTAGTGTTAGGTGGATCAAAATCATGTAATCATAATTCAAACAAAGGTGGGGTGTTGTTTAATATAAATACCAACCATTTTCTTCACACAATAAATGTGGTATTAAACAATCTTGTCACCGTGAACACTCAACCGACACGTAGGTGGTCACATAGTGCTAGCTCTATGCCAATGAAGACCCCACATGACATCTAGGTCAGTGATCCATATTATGATTCTTCAGTTAATGCAACACTCAATTAGTACACACATAAGCATACAATCAATTTCATGACCAATACATGCACGAGGACACATTATCAGACACATCAGTACCTCACCTACATAGTCATTGCCACACCAATGTCACATCACTATATGGTATGCTACATCACCCAACTAGTCGTTAATCACATCAATGTGTACAAACTTGGTAGATATTGTCACATGGTATAGGGAAATTTTTTTGTGATGATCATTTGACTATTAAATGTAAGCTCTCTAGACATTTGAGATAACCTTTTGACCATAAAATTTAAGCTTTTTTTGTTTTGTGATGGTCATTCGACCATTGAATTTAAGATAATGAAGTACTAACATCAACACAATTTCAAGATTTGTCCCCTCGTCACTATTTGAGTTTTTAGATTTGCAGTTCAACTTGGAGGTTCATATCTTGGTCATTTTGAGGCCTTATTCAATGTAATGTTTTTTGATTTGGGATAATTTTTTGTGTACTTTGTTGTGGTATAGTTATTTTTAGATTTTGGTGGACAAATTTTCTAGAATTTTTAATTTCTTACAACTTTACCTGTTCAATCCTCATTTTTGCAACTTTCGGGGCTCCATTCAAGCTCATACGAACACATTTTTAAGTGTCACTTTTTTTAAGTGCATGATTTTTTGTCTACTTTTTTTTGGTGCTATTGATTTTCATCATTGCAAGTGGATATATCACTTTTAGAACTTGGTCTATTTTGACCTATTTTGTCACTTGTATTTTCTTGAATCTTATAAAGATCTTGTGTATTATTCATTTGAGTTTGTTATAGCCTAATTGAGGCATTTCTAAATATTGACATCAAAAGTCCATAATTCCTTATTTTGCAAGTGGCAATTGTACATGCACTAAGTATAAAGTATCAAAATCATTTTTTTTGGGGAGGTGGGGGTGGGGGTTCTTTGATTGAGTGAATTGGGGGGCATCTCGTGTGATGTGCCTCTTTCTCTCTTGTACTCTTTCATTTTTTCATTATGGATTCTCCTAAGTTTCCTCTTTTAACTCCACAACACTATGCTTCTTGGAAAATTGATGCACAAAGTAAGTTAATCATTTGGGAAAATGATTAACTTGTTATATTTATGGAATTTTCATTGCACCATTTGATCCTAGTGCTCAAATGGATTGGATCAATAAAACTACCATTACACTTGGAATTTTGAGAAAGTATGTATCAAAGGATCTCATTTTTCACATTGAAAAGTGTAAGATATTTAAAGAGGCTTGGGACAAATTAGGTCAATTGTATGGTTAAGTTGATGAGATTAGGGGCTATTATCTTGATAATGATCTCAAAAAGTTAGGTCCCAAGAGTTATAACATAATCCAAGACTATGTCACTAAAGAAAATGAGCTAAGAGAAAAGCTCAAGGATTGTGGCATTGACAAGAAGGATGTTGTACAATCTTAAAATCGACACACTCATTATTTAAGACCTTTTAAATCCCATCCTTTACCAACTTTATGAATAATGGATGGATTCGTTCTTGATCCCCATTTTCTCTTATTTTGTCCCACATCTTCCACTTTCAATTGTGCAGTTGCTAAGACCTCAAGACTGCATCCTTGTGGGCCAGCCCTCAAACAAGTTGACTAAGTCAACCTATTCCTCAAGGATTTGAAATCCTGGGGCCAATTTTGTCTTGGGGAATTAAATTATAAAATCAGGTGACCTTGTCGGCTTGCTTTATTTTTCCCAACCAAAAAATAGTATAAAAGGAATCTTAGGCACCTCATTTTGACATCCATTAAAATCCATTAACATCTATGACCATTCATTTGAACATCCATTAGAGATCCATTATCATCCAATAATCCCATGAGAAAGTTCGAGCATTCAAGCATTCATCAAGCATTCAAGATTCAAGGATCCTTTGTGAGCATTTCCTCTTTAAGATCTAGCATTTTTTTGGCCATCAAGGGAGGAGATTTACATTGAGACATTCATCATCTTCTTCATTGATGCATGTTTACATCCATGCCTCCATGATGTGGTTTTGGTAGATCCATTGCATTGGTGGAGATTTCCTACATCCGTCATTGCAAATTCAACATCTACAACATACAAGCATTACAAAATCCTTATTGACAAGGGTTTCTACAAGCAAGGTGAATACTTAAATTGGGATTTTTTCATTTACATATTTACATTTCAATTTCAAGGTTGATTCCTCAATCTAGGGATTTATCAAGGCAAATCCTCATCCACCCAAACCGCAAAACAAGCTTTTCTATGTGCAGGAGCAGGATATCAGAATTACAACCACAAATTTGGAAACTAATTGCCAAGACATTTTCAAAGAAGTTAGGTCAAATTTTCTATAGTGTTCCAGGAACATAGTGACATCATGGAAAATTTTTTAGAACATGTTGCACCAGGTCGACCTATTCCTAGAGGTATGACAAAAACAACATTTTTTGTGTTTTCTATTGTGATCATGAATATATAGTCAGAAGTTCTATCACATGTTTAGATCTATAGTTTTCAGAGAAAAAAGGAATATTCCTATACACATTTCAAGGTGATTACTCTATCATTCATTTCATTTCTTATTCTAGACCTATTTTCATATCTTAATTGGGCTGATTGGATACAATTAGCACCTATATCTATCTTACTTTTCCCATTAAATCAATTGGTTCAATTTCATAGTTGCATTTATACGTCTTTAATCAAATCCTAAATTTCATGAAAGAGGACTTGCTTGTGTACTTCCTTGACATAATTTGGGTTTAGCATTGGCATCCATTCATCTTATTGGGTTTTACTAATCTAACTTGAGTTATATTGAGAGTTATGTTTGGAAGCCCCTCTTTCTCTTGTATTTTGAGTGTTAGTGTTGGAATGGTTAATCAATGAACTCATCTCACATATTTTATATTGTTAGATTCATTAGGATCCATTTTTCCCCTAAAAAGATGCATAGTTGATATACAATTTGATGGGAAAGATTTCACCAAAATATGTAGCATTTTTTTCTAGCTTCCAAACCTGTCACTTGAAAGTGAGTAGTTTATTCACTACACCACCATTTTATATATTCATAGAAATGTTGATGTTAGAGAAATTAAAATTGATGAGCATGAGGATTCGTAGGTCTTCAAAGTCCAAACTTTGGTGGCTAATCATGGGAATCAAGGAAAGGGTTCTCACAAGAAGAAAAATCATGGTAAGCCAAAGACACAATAAGATAAAGCATAATAATCCTCTCCACAAAAAAGTGATTCTTCCATGAAGGGAAATTCAACTAGGAAGGAGAGGCCAACTTGTTTATATTGCAAGAAATTTGGTCATGATGAACATCATTACCACTCTAAGAAAATTAATGAGTTGACAAACATTATCAAGAAGAACACCATCAATATTTTATCTACCTACAATAAGAAGGAATCCAATCCCTCATAGACAAAAGGAAAAGGGTGTGAATTTGTGGAAACTACATGTTCTTCATAGGAATGGATACTAGACCCAAGTACCACTCATCACATAGGTTCTATGAGGGAGTGACGTGCTTCATTGGAGTCATCTACGGTATCTTACATCTTCATAGGAGAAGATACAAAAGTGGAAGTTGAAGGCAAAGTGTCATTTCTCATGGATGATGGAACATTAGAGAATGTTCTCTATGTTCCTAACTTGAGTACCAATCTTCTTTCAATGTACCAAATCACTCACTTTGGAGATGGAAACAAATTTGAGTTTCTACTTATTTCATTTGTGGTCAAAGAACTTAATGATGATGCCTTGGATGTAGTGGGACAAGCCAATTAAAACACTCCTATTTACTCATTCTTCCACTTTGTCCCTTGATCTCCTTCTACCACCTTTCTCACTCATTCAAATTTAGAAACTAAGTTATGGAATGAGAGGTTTTGATATTTCAATCATCATTATCTTCAGTATCTTAGCTCCAAGGATATGGTCATATGTATATGACCTCTAATTAAATTTTTAGATGGTGTATTCTCAGAGTGTTCCATAAGCAAGCATCCATAAGAGAAGTTTGATAAAGGAAAGTCTTGGATAGCTTTAGAAGTTCTTCAATTGGTTCACAATGATGTAGCAAGCCCTTTTCCAGTGCCATCATTTAGCAAAAAATTACTATGTTCACATTCATTGATGACTACTCCCACTTCACATGGGTCAAATTTCTTGGTGACAAAGTGAAGTGTTTAAAAATTCTTTAGGATTCAAGGCTCATGTTGAGAAGCAATAAAGGAAGTAGGTCAAGATTCTCCTCGCAAACAATGTAAGGGAATATATGAACACTAGACTTGAGTACTTTTTTACTTTTGAGGGGATTGAACTTTAGCACTCATTTGCCTACACTCCACATTAGAATGGGCTATTTTATGAGATTTATTACAATAATTCCAACCTCTACCATTACCGTTAGGAGAAGCCATAGACTCATGGTATCTTTTGATCACGATTCATCTTTTCTACCTAGGACCCATGATGATACTAATATTTTCCCTCAAGATCCCAATCGCATCATGGAGCATAACTCTTCTCACTCTTCCCATGATGAAGATGAAGTCTTAAGATTTCCTCCTTACCAAGTTTATAAGCTCTCTCATGAGTTTGATAAATTGGAAAATTGACTTGTGCAAGAGAACACAAATCCTAATAGTGTTGTTTATATTGAGGATATTAAGAAGCTTATCACTCACAATGATAATATCTCCATTTTGCATGATATATCACACCTTATTAACACTCATGCTAAGGCTTTGACAAAATGTTCTCAAGAGTTAGGATACATTCCTCCTTACACAATAGTTGAACCATCTATTCCTATTTCCAATACTATTCCTAGAATTCCTACCTATGCACCACCTCTCATGAAAAATTCTACACAAGTATCTAGTCCTCTAAGTGTTGGTCTTCCTAACCCTTCACTTCCTTCAAATCTTCCTCTTGCCTCCATACCCTCTTCATTACCTTCATACAATGTCATTCCTTTTACATATTCCAATCCTCTTCCTATTCCTTCTAATCCTCCACCAACATCCTTACATTTTCCTTCCACCTCCTATAACTTTTCTAGTACATCCAATGTGTCTATGCCTACTATTGCATCTTCTAATCCTACCATTAGTAGCTTGGTTCAAACCGCCACCGCTTTTCAACAAGTGGCTCATCACTCAATCTAAGTACATCATCCCTACATGTGACATTGCTAATCCCCTTTCCTTAGATATCCTTCATGATTTTATCCTGCAACATATTGAGATACCTCATCTTGAGACTTATAGTGGTAAGGGTGATCCTGTGATTTGTGTTAGGACTTTCCAAATTATATGTAGTAATTTTGCTCACAACTATAGGCTCATGGCTAAGTAGTTCACACATACTTTTAGAGATACAACTTTGAAATGGTATTGCTCTTTACCTCCTTATTCTATCTTATTCTATTAATTTATTTCAAATGCTCGATAATGCTTTCATTCAAAAAATTTAAAATATTATTGGTCCTCAAATTTCTTTGACTGATTTAATGCATTGTAAGCAAAATGTTAGTGACTTTATTTTTAGATTCAAACACTTGTATGCTTAAATTTATTATCTTGTGCCTGATCATGATATTCAATGTATTTTTATTTATAATTTCCAAAAAGACATTAGAGATATGATTCTCCTTACTAAGTATACTTCCTTTTCACACCTTTGTGTAGTGCTTCACCATTATTAGTTACAAGTGAGCCAACTAGAGAGCTCTACTCCAATGGATCCTATTATTGTTGATAAGAGTGATGTCGTTGTTCATCAAAACAAATTCTAAGCCTAACAACTACATCAAGATTCATAATTTAACCAACACAATTGATGATCAAGTGGCTACTACATCCAAAGGTATGACTACTTTTTCTTCTATGTATCATCCTAATCGTAAGTACACTCCTTTATCTGAACCTTTACCTATGGTGATGACAAAGTTAATTAATGCTAACATTATTAAACTTCCTCCAATCCATCCTATTGACACTAGAAAACCAATTCCTAATTCATTTAATCAAAATTATTTTTGTCAATACCATCGTCAACCTAGTCATGATACTCAGAAGTGTTATGCTTTGAAGAATTATATTCAAGATCTTATTGATTCCAATACTATATATGTTGATGATGAGGTTAATAGTACAAATAAATCTGTAGCACTTCCAAATCATAATTTTCAAATTTACACCAACCCCTTACCTTCACATTCAAAAAATATCATTAATCAACCGTCTTCTGTTAGCTTGTGGTGACTAATCAGGAAAGTACTATCCAGGAAAGTACTGTACACTTTTCCTCCCGACCTCGCTGGAGTTCGGGGCCGGGCTGGGCCCCGAGCGGGGGTTTGGGGGTGGCAGCCCCCAAGAGCAGGGGTTCGGGGGCGCAGCCCCCGAGGAATTTTTTTTTGAGGCCGACTAATTTTTGGTTATTTGGGCTGACTACTTATAACTCATTCTAACCCTAAAGCGGAAAAATATTGTATAATATGGCTTAGGGTTAGGGATTTTCATTATGTATGATTTTAGTACTTGCGGCAGAATTGGGCTGTAAAGGGATTACAGATTGTAATCAGGTTGTAATCACTGGATAATAATAATATTGGACTCGCTGTTGGTGGACGTAGCCCAGGGATTGGGTGAACCACGTTAAATCTGTGTGTCTTGTGTTCTATTCTGTGTGGTTTATTATTTTTGATATTAGTTATATTTGCACATAATTGTTATTTCTGCCTTGTTAATCCTAACAAGTGGTATCAGAGCGAGGTTATTTCATTCGTTCTTTCATCTATTCTCTAAAGCAGGTCTCACAAGTTAGTGGGAGAGTCTCTCGGTTAAGTGGGAGAAATGGAAGACGAGGGTAGGCTGAAGGTTGATAAGTTTAATGGGTAGAACTTCCAATTATGGAAGATGCAAATGGAGGATTATCTCTATCAGAAGGATCTATGGCGGCCATTAGAGGGAGTAGCCAAGAAAGAGCAATCAATGTCTCAGGAGGATTGGGATATTTTGGATAGGAAGGCACTGGGGAGTATTCGTCTATGCCTGGCACAATCGGTGGCATTCAATATTACTGAAGCAAAGACAGCTAAAGATCTGATGGAAACCCTAGCGAAGTTGTATGAAAAGCCTTCAGCTTCAAACAAGGTATTTCTTATGAAGTGTTTATTTAATATGAAAATGGTAGAAGGTGGATCAGTTACTGATCATTTGAATGAGTTTAATACAGTTACAAGTCAATTAACCTCAGTTAAAATTACTTTTGATGAAGAGGTTAGGGCTCTCTTGATTTTGTGTTCTTTGCCAGAAAGCTGGAATGGCTTGGTAATGGCTGTTAGTAATTCTATTTTTGGTTCTAATACCCTAAAGTATGATGATGTTATTAGTGTTATATTGAGTGAGGAAATTCGTAGGAAAAGCTCAGGGGCATCCACATCAGGTAGTGTATTGAACACAGAAAGCAGAGGCAGAACAAGAGATAGAGGAAACAACTCTAGAAATCGTGGGAAATCAAGAGGAAAATCAAAGGGAAAGAGGTCCGAATCTAAAGGGCCAAATGATTGCTGGTACTGTGGAAAACCAGGTCATAAGAAGAAAGATTATTGGTCCCGGAAGAAAGATCAAGGAGACAAAAATGATGGAAACAAGGAGGCAAATGTGGTAAGTAACAAATCCGAGGAGGATGCTTTGCTCTTGTCCTTAGAAAGTATTGATGATTCATGGGTTTTAGATTCTGGGGCTTCATTTCATGCTACACCCCATAGAAGTTATTTTATTGATTATGTCCAAGGGGATTTTGGGCTAGTTTATTTGGGAGATAATGAACCCTGTCAGATTGTTGGAAAGGGAAAAATTAAGATTAAGTTGCAGAATGGGAATCATTGGCTACTACAAGAGGTAAGACATGTTCCAAGGCTGAGTAGGAATTTAATTTCAGCAGGGCAACTGGGTGATGAGGGTTGCACAGTTACTTTTAATGATAAAAATTGGAAGGTTTCAAAAGGTTCCTTAGTAGTAGCAAAAGGTGTGAAAGTAGGCACCTTATATCTTTGTACAGGTCATACTGTTCCTTCTACTTTAATTGTTTCAGAAGATAATGAATGTTCAGGAACAGTGGCTGCAGTTGAGCAGGAAGAACATCAAACTATTGCTGTAGATTCTGACACAGCACTGTGGCACAACAGACTCGGGCACATGAGTGAAAAAGGTATGAAATTACTTCATTCAAAGAAAGTTTTACCTGGTCTGAAATGTGTCAATATGGATTTCTGTGAAAGTTGTGTTTATGGAAAACAAAAGAGAGTTAGTTTTGTGAAGAGTGGGAAGGAAAAGAAAAATGAGAGATTAGAGCTTGTGCATATAGATGTATGGGGACCAGCTCAGGTATCTTCCCTTGGTGGCTCTTTATATTATGTTACATTTATAGATGATGCAACAAGAAAAGTATGGATTTATTTCCTTAGACAGAAATCTGATGTATTTCAAACTTTTAAGAAATGGAAATGCTTGGTTGAGAATGAGACTGGTAAAAAGTTAAAATGTCTCAGATCTGATAATGGTGGTGAGTATTGCAGCACAAAATTTGAAGAATATTGTTCCTCTAATGGTATTCGTAGGCAAAAAATTGTACCAAGGACTCCACAAGAAAATGGAGTGGCTGAAAGCATGAACAGGACAATAATGGAGCGTGAAAGGAGTATGAGGTTGCATGCTAGGCTGCCCAAAAATATGTGGGCAGAGGCAGTGAACACTGCTATTTATTTAATCAATAGAGGCCCCTCTACTCCTTTGGACTGTGGTATTCCAGAGGAAGCATGGAGTGGTAAGAAGGTGAGTTATTCTTTTCTCAAAACCTTTGGTTGTGAAGCTTTTGCACTTATAGATTCTGAAAATAGAACCAAGCTGGAAGCTAAGTCAAAGAAACGTGTATTTGTTGGGTATGGCATTGATGAATTTGGTTATAGGCTTTGGGATTTTGAAAATCATAAAATTGTAAGAAGCAGGGATGTCATATTCAATGAGAAAGTATTGTACAAAGATCTGTTGCTGCAGCATGAGAAGAAAGAAAATGACTATGTAGTACTGGATGATACTCCACAAGTTCATGTTCCAGTAGTTCCTTATGCTCCACAACAACAGCAACAACAAATACCACACACCCCAGTGAGTGTTAGACGGTCAACAAGGCTAAGTAGACCTCCAGAAAGATTTTCTCCATCTTTGTATTCTATTCTGTTAACAGATGCTGGTGAACCTGAATGTTATAATGAAGCTGTGCAGGTGGATACAAAGCTTCAGTGGGAGTCTGCAATGACAGAAGAAATGGACTCTTTGCTGAAAAATCAGACATGGGATTTATGTAAGTTACCTGCAGGTAAAAGGGCTTTACAGAATAAATGGGTTTACAGGATCAAAGAAGAGGATGGAGGTACGAAAAGATTTAAAGCCAGATTAGTCGTAAAAGGATTTGCACAGAAACATGGTATTGATTTTGATGAGATATTTTCTCCAGTTGTTAAAATGACTTCTATTCGTACTGTTTTAAGTATTGTGGCTACTAAAGATTTGCATTTAGAGCAGCTTGATGTTAAAACAGCCTTTCTTCATGGTGATTTGGATGAAGAAATATATATGGTTCAGCCACAAGGATTTGAGGTCAAGGGTAAGGAGAATTTGGTGTGCAGATTGTAGAAAAGTTTATATGGCTTGAAGCAAGCACCTCGGCAATGGTATATTAAATTTGACACTTTTATGAATGGGCATGGATATAGTCGGTGTCATTCTGACCATTGTGTTTATTTTAAGAGGTTGGATGATGACAACTACATTATTTTATGTTTATATGTTGATGATATGCTTGTAGCTGGGTCTAACATGGATCACATTAAGGGGTTGAAACAATAGTTAGCAAAATCTTTTGCCATGAAGGATTTGGGGGCAGCAAAACAAATCCTTGGTATGAAAATTTGTAGAGATAGGAAAAATAAGAAATTGTCTCTATCTCAGGCTGATTATATTGAGAAGGTGTTGCAACTTTTCTCTATGGAAAATGCCAAAGCTGTCAGCACACCTTTGCCTGGTCATTTGAAATTGACTAAGGATATGTGTCCCAAGACACCAGAAGAAGAGACTAAAATGTCTAAGGTACCTTATGCTTCAGCTGTAGGGAGCTTAATGTATGCTATGGTATGTACTAGGCCAGATATTGCACACGCAGTGGGAGTCGTTAGCCATTATATGAGTAACCCTGGTATTGAGCATTGGAATGCAGTCAAATAGATTCTCAGATATTTGAGAGGCACATCGAGTAAGTGTTTACACTTTGGGGGTTCTACTACTACTGTGCAAGGCTATGTTGACTCAGATTTGGCAGGAGATATAGATAGCAGGCGGAGTACTACAGGTTATATATTTACTGTTGGTGGGACAACAGTGAGTTGGATTTCTCGACTACAAAAGGTGGTTGCTTTATCCACTACAGAGGTAGAGTATGTTGCTGCTACAGAGCCAGCCAAGGAGATGATATGGCTTCAATTCTTCATGGAAGAATTGGGACATCAACAAAAGGATAATTTTCTACATACAGATAGCCAAAGTGCCATTCATCTTGCAAAGAATTCTGCTTTGCACTCAAAGACAAAACACATACAGTTGCGGTACCATTTCATTCGATCAGTTTTGGATGATGGACAGTTAAGGCTGGAAAAGATTCATACTGATGATAATCTAGCAGATATGTTTACAAAGGTAGTAACAAGGGAGAAGTTGAACTCATGTTCAGCTTCAGTTGGTCTTCTAGACTGAACAAAATAAAGGAACAGCTGAGTCCAAGGTGGTTCAATTCAGTGGGGGCCTCATGTGGGTAGCGGTATTGCTACAGGATCAGTCTCCAAGTGGGAGGTTTTTTAGTATAGTGTGGATACTGATCAGTCACCAAGTGGGAGATTGTTAGCTTGTGGTGACTAATCAGGAAAGTACTATCCAGGAAAGTACTGTACACTTTTCCTCCCGACCTCGCCGAGGTTCGGGGCCGGGCCGGGCCCCGAGTGGGGGTTTGGGGGCGGCAGCCCCCAAGAGCAGGGGTTCGGGGGCGCAGCCCCCGAGGAAATTTTTTTTGAGGCCGACTACTTATAACTCATTCTAACCCTAAAGCAGAAAAATATTGTATAATATGGCTTAGGGTTAGGGATTTTCATTATGTATAATTTTAGTACTTGCGGTAGAATTGGGCTGTAAAGGGATTACGGATTGTAATCAGGTTGTAATCACTGGATAATAATAATATTGGAATCGCTGTTGGTGGACGTAGCTAAGGGATTGGGTGAACCACGTTAAATCTGTGTGTCTTGTGTTCTATTATGTGTGGTTTATTATTTTTGATATTAGTTATATTTGCACATAATTGTTATTTCTGCCTTGTTAATCCTAACATCTTCTCCTATTACTAACATTACTTATGATGAAAAGGTAGAAGAAGTTAATCATGTTGAGTCTCAACCTCAAGCTTTGATTTTACCTTCACACAAACCTAAATCTTCACCTCCTATGACCTTTGATCATTCCAATATGTTTAAAGTACCTAATGGTCCTCTTTACATTATTTTTAGGGTTGCTCATATCCCTTTTCATGGTGCTTTGATTGATCCCTCTTCCTCTGTGAATTTTATCACTAAAGAACACCTTTTTAATAAAGGATTGTATAAGGATACCTATGATACATCTAGTATTTGGATTCAAACTTGTAATGGTTTTCTTTATCATCCTGAAGGTTCTATCAGTCTTCTTGTGACCCTTTTTGGTAAGGTTGTTGTCCATACTCATTTGTTGTCATTCCTACTTCCGATCAATTTCAAGTTAAGCTCGGTATTTTGTGACTCTCTTCCATGTAGGTTGTGTCCTCTCCTATTCATAAATGCATAAAATTTAGTCATAAAGGAGAAGTTTTCACCATTAATCATTCTCTTTATAAACCCTCACCTCCTCAAGATTGAGATGAGATAGATTTCTTTTTGCCTTCTCTCCCTCAAAAATTGTGTAACCATCCTGATCATCTTTATCAATCCTATCAAAAATACAAGGTAGAAAATATTCTTGAGCTTAGCCTTCCTAAGGGTGATACTCCTGCAACTATCTTACCTACCCAACCTATTCCTTGACATATCATTCCTCAACCCATAGTCATTGCCTCCTAAAAACCTATGATTTTTGAATATAATCCTTCAAGTTTATCTCGTAAAACCATTTGTAATCAACACTCGTCAGCGTTGCAAGAACCATCAAGCTAATGCTAAGGCCCGCTCTCTTGCTTCTCAAATTGCTTCTTCATCTCAACCTTTTCCTTCCTTCGATCAACCCATGCTTGACCCTTTGAAGGAAGTTAATCATAATAACAATATGCAAATGGATAAACATGATGATTATGCTCATATTTTAGATTCTATTAATCTTGATATGGAAGATACTCTTGATGATGATGATTCTAATGCACATGCTAGTAATGATGAATAAGAAAATATTGATATGGATTATGATTTTCCTAACATTCTTTCTATGCAGCTAACACTCAATCCTAGTGAAGAGCACAATGACTCCCACCAGATTCCTTGCTTGGATCTGGCAGTGGCTCCTACTGTGTTGGATGTTTTTCCTCTTGCGAGTTTCTCACCTTTCCCTAATATTTTAGACTAAGATGGGGAGGGCACGCATCACGTTTAAAGTGGACTTCTCTAGCATGGCAGTGTTTGTGTGTTCGTGTTTTTTTTTCCCCCTATGTTGTGCTCTTTGTTATATGTTTTGTTTAGATCGCTTTAGATGATTATTGTCACTTTGTTGCCACAAGATGATAAAGTAATCAAAATAGTCATGAATATTTTTCTATTTGTAACTCTCTTCTTCTATTTGTCATTACATGTTATGTTGTCTATGTTCTATTGTTCGTATATGTGCCAAGGTTATGTAGTCTACTTGAATGTTGGCAACATAGTAGCACCGATTCTTTTTGGTCTCTGTGTTTCCGACACAAAAAAATATTCTTCAAAACTCTTACATACCTTTCCCTCCATTGTGTTGTAGTTATATTTCCTTTAGGGAATAATGACATTTCATACTTGATATAATATAACATATTATCATATGATCATGCTAACCCCAAAGTTAGTGGATCCCTTCATGTTCTCTCTTTTGTCATGTGCTTATTTCCCTTGAAATGTTATCTCTTGGGGGTATTTCATAGTGGAAATGTTCTTTGTGGATGCATTTACACTTCCATTAAATATATTTTTCACGTTAAGTTGTTTGCAATCACTTTAATGTGGGGGCATACACTCTACTCACTTTTGCACACATGCATGTTGACACTTTGGTTTTCTCTATCAAACTACTGAGAGTTCATGGGGTCTTGGTCTTTGTTATTTTGGATCTCTCTTTGGACTACTAACAATTCAGGATGCTTGACCCTTTCTTTTTGATCCCTCTTTGGATTACTAATAGTCTGGGAGGACTGATCGTTGTTTGATCCTTCTTTAGACTATTGACTATCTGGGAAACCTGATCATCTTTATGATCCCTTAAGGACACACACATCCTTATGCCTGGGTCATCTTTAAATTCTTCTTCTTGGTACATGGAGTTCCCTTGAGGATGAATCCTTTTTATGAGTTGACTAGCATGAAACACACACTTGCTAGACCATTCAATTCATCTTCGATGGGTTGACTAGCATGCCACACACACTTGCTAGACCATTTAACGCTATCTCTGGTTGCACCCCCTTTCTTTTTCCTACGTAGTTCACAATAAGGAACAAAAACCTTATTGGGAAAGTTGGCTACACTTTCTTGTTAGTGACATCTCTCTTCTTTTGGCTCTGGATATGATGAATACTTAATTATTTTGGGGGCTTGATGATTTCTTCGTCTCCTTAGTCACGATGAGATCAACTCTTTATTTTTTATCTACTTTACCATGAGTTTGAGAAAACTCATACTCCCGCTAAAGTGGGGGCTAAATGTACCCTCTTAAAATGGATGTACTCATTATTTAAGACCTTTTATATCCCATCCTTTATCAACTTTATGAACCATGGATGGAGTCGTGCTCGATCCCCCTTTTCTCCTATTTTGTCCCATAGCTTCCACTTTCAACTATTTAGTCTCTGAGACCTCAGGTCCAGCTCCCTGTGGGTCCTATTCTAGAATAGGTTGAGTTCTTCCCCAGGGATTTTAAATCCCGGGGCCAATGTTGTCTCAGGTAATTAAATTATAAAATCTGGTGACCTCATCGGATTGCTTTATTTTTCCCATCTGAAAACTAGTATAAAAGGAAGCCAAGGCACCTCATTTTGACATCCATGAACATTCATTTGAGCATACATTAGAGATCCATTATCTTCTTAATTGATGCATGTTTACATCCATGGCTCCATGATGTGGTTTTGGTAGATCCATTACATTTGTGGATATTTCCTACATCCGTCATTGCAAATTCAACATCTAAAACATACAAGCATTAAAAACTCCTTATTAACAAGGGTTTCTACAAGCACCGTGAATACTTAAGTTTGTCTTGTTTCCTTTACATATTTACATTTCAATTTCAAGGTTAATTCTTCAATCGAAGGATTGACCAAGGCAAGCCCTCATCCATCCAAACCCCAAAACAAGCTTTTCTATGTGCAGGACCAGGATATCAGAATTACAACCACAGATCTGTAAACCAATTACCAAGACATTTCTGAAGAAGTTAGGTCAACTTTGCTACAGTATCCCGAGAACATGATGAATTCATGGAAAAGTATTTGGAACATGTTGCACTAGGTCGACATGTTCCTGGAGGTCTAAGAAAAATAACATTTTTTGGGTTTTCTATTGTGATTGAATATGTAGTTGGAAGTTTTGTCAAAGGTTCAGATCTACAATTCTCATGAGAGAAAAAAGACATATTCCTCTACACATTTCAAGGTGAGTACTCTATCATTAATTTCATTTCTTAGTCTAGACCTATTTTCATATCTTAATTGGGCTGATTGCATACACTTATCACCTAGATCTATCTTACATTTCTCATTAAATCAATTTGTTTCAATTTCACATTTCCATTTACATATCTGTTAGTAAACAGATTTGTCCTTTCTTGTTTCTTTTGGAAATAACTCTTAATGCCCAAATGATGAACAATATCTGGTTACAACAGTTGAAAAGCCATTTTCTGATTACCGTCTTTTCTCTGAATTGGTAGGTACAACTCCCTATGTGAATGGTATTCAAGGAATTATGTTTTGTTCCTAAAACTAATGCGGGGTATGCTCTTAACTCGAGAGCAGAAGAGGCAAACCAAATTAAGTCTAACCAAAACTTAATTCAGGCAAGAAAAGCTTTCTATTCATGAACCAAGTTGCAGAACTCACACATACTATGAATCCATACACTCAGTGTTTAACCAATCTACAACAATTACTAACAGAAATATAAATGAAATGATTAAAGACTTCTAATGAATCCTTCTTCGAACACCCCAAAGCACATCCTACTGTGGTTTATTCATATCCTCATGACAAAAGAATGAAACATCTTTCCTTTTCTTCTGTAATTCAGATTTAAAGAGAGAAACATAGAAGCAACAACTTCTAACTAAATGGAATAGAAAATCATTGACATAAAACACTCTTCAATTGACTCTGCAACATCAAGTCTCTTACACCAACAATTTTTCCGACCCTTCTATTAATTTTCTTAGTAGTATATATAGAGTTTACAATCGTATGGCATCCATGGGAATACAAAATGTTTCAAATTCTAGAATTTGAAAAGTCTGAAACCAAGGACTTACGAAAATACAATAGGAGGAACTAGCATGGCTTTGTCCCTTCATCTGGCCTTGCTAATCAATTTATGTGTTCACAAATCTCAAAAGATGAAAGCATGCTCTTGACTTATCTTGGAATGTTTTTATGATACTTTACTCTGTCCAAATCACTCTCGGCTTCCGTTCTGCATTGTCGCATGATCGCATGATACTTGTTTAATTCTTGCGATCATGCGACCGCTTTGAAGAGAAGCGCTTAAACATATTTCCACCCGTCACTTTTAAGTGCATGAGTATCTTTCTAGCTTAAAGCACATGCTGTTTGAAACACTTAAATAATAACATTTCTTTTTATGCCAAGCTCGGGGGTTACTCATTTCACCTTGTCACATGATCGCATAGCAATATTTTAATCCATGCGATCATGCGACCGCTCTATGATTGGTCAACTCTATAAGCATCTTCGGTCCCACCTAGACATGTGGAAGGATCCCACTTTACCGCCAAGCATCTTTGATGACTTACGTTGTCGCATGATTGCAAGACCAAGAAAATTGCCTTGAGATCATGCGACAAGGCATAATACAAAGCGGGTAGGTGCGGAGGAAGTGCGGAAAAGGACAAGGAAGATTAGAAAGGTGCCCAGCTGGCATCCATGTCCTCCAACATTAAGCATCACAAAAATTTCAAATGCGGTTATGTGCCAAATTTCCATCCATCCGGCATTAACTATTTACCTTTTCGCATGATCGCATAGCAATATTTTAATCCATGTGATCATGCGATCGCTCTTTTCTAACCCAACACAAGCATCATAGTACTGCCACTCTCCATCACCCGCCATTTCCACCTCAGCATTCCCATGTCTTGGGAGCATCTCTCTCCACGTATCACCAGACATCGGCCCTTGTCAACAATAACTTGCACTGGGTAATTTGTAACATTTTAGGTACACTAGTTAGATATAAAAGAAATACCCTGCAGTCATACTTTGCAAAAAGAGCCTTTCCTGTTCTAGGTTCTCCATAGAGGATAACTTCTTTTGGAGGCTTTATACCAATGTCTTCATACAATTCAAAATTAGTCAAAGGAAGCTCCACTGCTTCTTTAATTTCTCAAATTTGAGCATCTAAACTTCCAATGTCTACATATGACTCTAGTGGTGCTTTCTCGACCTTCATCATTGATACCATGGAAATATACCTCATTTTGCAAAAGAACTTAGACATAATTCAATTTATGTCTATCCAAGTTTCTGCTCTTGAAGGTTGATGCCAAATCAGTAGATATAATGCTATCACTTGCTTGATGTTGGGATCAACAGTGTATTCTTCTCGGGTAATCACCTTCTCATTCTACAATTATCTAGGAACACTTCTTGAGACCCCTTTAGATTACAGATTTTTAATAGAAATCAATGTCTTTAGATGTAATTTCTTCTTCAATTGGATTGTACACACTGCAATATGAAGTGGAATTTTGAATAGTCTAATGCCGGCTCTATCCCTACATTATTCATATGAGGGATCTTTTCTCTGATTTCTTGTGAATGTCTGGAGATCATGACTTTCAATCATCATTCTGCTTGAGAAAGAACATCAATAGGAGCACATTATCCTTGCCGGGTTAGGATCTATAACCTACCCATTATGAAAAGACTTCCAAATAACCCACTCGGCTAGAAAAGATAAGACAATAGCAGGGAAACCCTGACAAGGATAGCCTATCCAATGAAAGACTTAGACCTAGACTGAGACATGACCAGACCTAACTATGAGATCAAAATCTTCCACTTTGACAGCATGGTTATGGGGTGAAAAGTGGGGCAACAATATCTTTAATCAAATCCTACATTGCATGAAAGCGGAATTTCTTGCATACTTCCTTGATATAATTTGGGTTTAGCATTGGAATCCCTTCATCTTCTTGGGTTTTTCTAATCTAACTTGGGTTATATTGAGAGTTATGATTGGAAGCCCCTCTTTCTTTGTATTTTGAGTGTTAGTGTTGGAATGGTTAATTAATGAACTCACCTCACATAGTTTATATTGTTAGATTCATTAGTATCTACATTTCACCTAAACAAATGCATAGTTGATATACAATTTGTTGGGAAAGCTTCCCCCAAAATATGTATCATTTGTTTCTAGCTTTTAAACTCATCATGTGAAAGTGGGTAGTTTATTCACTACACCATCATTTGATATATTCATAGAAATTTTTATGTTAGAGAAATAAAAATTGATGATCCTGAAGATTATCAAGTCTTCAAAGTCCAAACTTTGGTGGCTAATTATGGGAATCAAGGAAAGGGTTCTCACAAGAAGAAAAATTATGGTAAGCCAAACACATGACAAGATAAAGCATAATCATCCTCTCCACAACAAAGTGATTCTTCCAAGAAGGGAAATTCAACTAGGAAGGAGAGGCCAACTTGTTTATATTACAAGAAATTCGGTCACAATGAGCATCATTACCACTCTAAGAAAATTAATGAGTTGAAAAACATTATCAAGAAGAACAACATCAATATTCCATCTACCTACAATAAGAAGGACTCCACTTCTTCCACTCCCTGATAGTCAAAACAAAAAGGGCGTGCATTTGTGGAAACTACAAGTTCTTCACAGGAATGGATATTTGACCTAAGTACCACTCATCGCATGGGTTCTATGAGGGAGTGGTGTGCTTTATTAGAGTCATCAAAGGTATATTTCATCTTCATAGGAGAAGATACACAAGTGGAAGTTGAAGGCAAAGTTTTGTTTGTCATGGATGATGGAACATTATAAAATGTTCTCTATATTCCTAACTTGAGTACCAATCTTCTTTCAATGTACCAAATCACTCACTTTGGAGATGGAAGAAAATTTGAGTTTCTACCTATTTAATTTGTGGTCAAAGAACTTAAGGATGATGCCTTGGTTGAGTGGGACAAGCCAATTAAAAAACTCATCTTTACTCATTCTTCCATTTGTGCCTCGATCTCCTTCTACCACCTTACTCACTCATTAAAATTTAGAAAGTAAGTTATGGCATGAGAGGTTTGGTCATTTCAATCACCATTATCTTCAGTAGCTTGGCTTGAAGGATATGGTCATACGTATACGAGCTCTAATTAAATTTTTAGATGGTGTATACTCAGGGTGTTTCATAAGCAAGCATCCATAAGAGAAGTTTGATAAAGTGTGGCCTTGGAGAGCTTTATAAGTTCTTCAATTGGTTCACAATGATGTAGAAATCCCTTTTCCAGTGCCATCATTTAGCAAGGCTCGCTATGTTCCCATTTATTGATGACTACTTACGCTTTACATGGGTCTAATTTCTTGGTCAGAAAGTGAAGTGTTTGAAAAGTTTTTAGGCTTTAAGGGTCATGTTGAGAAGAAATAAAAGAAGTACGTCAAGATTATCCTCACAAAAAATGTAAGGGAATAAGTATTTTATGGATCAACTTTATGGAGAAATATCTACCTTTGAGATGTGGGAACTTTAATCTGATAATGTTAAGAAGGGAGCTACATTTAGAGCTAGTAAGAAGGTTGAAGATGAACCTAAGACAAGAAATGATCTGGATGATGCAAAAGCAAAATTTGTAAGAAAACTAAGGAAAGGTTATGGAAAATACAAAGGTAAGTTTCCATAATTTTTTTTAAGTTGTGGTAGAAAATGCCATTATGTTGCTAAATATAATTTCAAAGAAGACAACTATAGAAGGGTTGATGATAATAACAAAAGAAAAGATAACTATAATAGAGATGATAGAAACAAAAGAGAAGATGAGAAATAAATCCTAAAAAGAGTTTCCATTCAAAGGAAATCCATTCATTTGAAAATCAAGATTGCGATGGTTCAATGATGAAAAGCTATTTTTGGCTATAAAAGAAGATGATAATAAGAAGTTTAGTGCTATGCATGCTAAAGAGAACAAAAAAATATCAATGATTTTGTGGTCTTCTCTACATGCAAAATAAAAAATAAAAATCTTGGATGATTGATAGTGGATGCCCAAATCATATGACCAGTGATAGAAGAAAATTTATTGACTTTGAAAAGTATGATGGTAGATCTGTTGATTTTGGTCTAATATGTAGTAAATGAACTATATCAATTGATAGTAAGAACTTGAGATAGAGGATGTTTAGCTTATCAAGAATTTAAGGTATAACCTTCTTAGTGTTAGTCAAATGTGTAGTAAATATTACAAACTTACTTTTCATTGTTTTAGATGTGAGATCATAATAGAGGATTCCTAGAAAATTAGTTGTGGAAGGATATAGACTTATGTTAATTTCTATTACCCAAAGAAAATATATGTTTGATGGTGCAAAACATTGAATGTTGGTTGTGGTAGAAAAGGATGGGATACATTAATTTGGAAACATGGTGAATATTAGTTCTACTTAAGAAAGGAGGGATTTACCAAAAATTATCAAGCCTACTAATACAATATGCAAGGAATGTCTGATTGGGATGTAGACAAGAACCATATTCACGAACAAGGAGTTTTCTACTACAAAACCTCTAGAGCTGATTCATATTAAACCATATGGACCTAAAAGGACAATAGTATTGAATGGTAAAATATATTTTATGTTTCTTATTGATGTATTCTCTATAATGATATGGGTTTCTTTCTTAAAATAAAAATTAGAAGCCCTAGATAAATAAAAACTGTTCAAGTCTATGGTTGAGAATGAAGCCAAAGCTAAGATCAAATGTTTAAGGTCTAATAGACGTGGATAATTTACATCAAATAAGTTTGAAAGATTTTTTGAAGAACATGGTATTAGGAGACAATTATCTAAAACTATAAATCCTCAATAGAATGTAATTATCGAAAGAAAGAATAGGATTATTAAAGAGATGTCTATGACAATGTTGAAAGATGTTAACCTACTTGATATCAATTAGAAATAAGTTGTGCATATTGTTATTTATATTATCAACAAGGTACAAGTATTGTTATTCTAAGACCCCTTATGAGCTATGGTATGGAAGACCCCCTACTGTAAGATATTTTAGGATTTTTGGAAGCAAGTGTTACATGAAGAGAGATGAAGACGATCTTGAAAAGTTTGACTTAAGATATGACGAAGAGATTTTTCTTAGATATTCTACAAGGAAAAAAAACATACTAGTGTTACAACAATAGACTCAAAATGATTTTTGAAAGAACAAATGTTAGAGTGCATAAATAATTAAAGTACATTACTCTAAAACTTGAGATTTGTGAGATAGAATATACCCCCTACACTACAAGAGAGAAAGACGATGGAGACACAAAAGAATTAGATATTGAAGAGAAGGAATCAAAACAAGTACTTAAGACACCAGAAAAGTATGTTTAGAAAAATCATTCAGAGGACAATATCATTGGAGATAAAGATAAAGGAGTTCAAACTCAAAGAAGACTTGCTAAGACAAGTGAAAAACCAAATTATTTTTTTCTTCTCTAAGGTGGAACCAAAGACCTTTGTGGAAGCTAACAAAGATGATGGATGGATGAAAGAAATTAGAGAATAAATGAATCAAATTGAATATAATTAGACATGAGAATTAATGCCTAGATTGGTGGACAATAATATGATAGGAATAAAATGGGTGTTATGGAGTAAGTTGAATGAAGATGGAGAAGTGACAAGGAACAAGGCTAGATTAGTTTGTAAAGGCTATTCATAATTTTAAGGTATAGATTTAGAGGAGAATTTTTCTTTGGTAGATAAGATGGAAGCTATTAGGACGTTTCTTGCATTTTCTACTTACAAGACCTTTAAGGTAAATCAAATGGATGTAAAATCAACATATTTGAATGGAGATCTATAAGAAGAAGTTTACATTGAGTAATCATATGGTTTTTAGTTGTCAGATGATCTAGATATGGTATGCACATTGGAGATATCTCTATTTAACTCAAGAAAGCTCCTAGAGCTTGGCATGAAAGGTTGGAGAGGTATTTACTACAATAAGACTTAAAGAAAGATACGAAAGATAGTAATCTTTGTATAAAAGTTGAAGGTAACTAATGCTTGATAGTTATTGTGTATGTTGATGATATAATTTTTGGTAGAGATGATAATGTATCTAAGAGGTTTGTAGTAGATATGTAGATAGAATTTGAGTTGTCAGTGATTGGTGAGTTGTAATTTTTTCTTGGTCTTGAATTAACAGAGTTGGATGATGGTATTTTCATTTCTCAGACCAAATATATCAAAGACATTTTGACAAAGTTTGGTATGAAGAACTCTAAACTAATAAGTACCCCTTGTGTGTGTGAATTTTGTACCTAGTTGTAGACACAACACTTCAGTAAAACATTAGAGGTTAGCCAAAAACCAAAATCCTGTAATGAAATGGAAACTAAACTAACCAGGTGATTTACTGCCTTCTAGTAGGTGCGAGTATGATACTCTCAGATCAAATCGAGACTAGTGACAATGCTGTTGGACTACAACTGATTTGGAATCTGATTGAAGGATTTGTGATTACAAGATCACTGAGAAATTGCTAATTAGATATGTAATATGATTAAATTAGTATTATGTTGTCATTAATGTCAACTAGTTTGATAGCACTTATCTTGTAAGTTACTACACCGAGACATCTGAAGAAAAGTGGAAAAGAGATGAAGAACAGAGAAATCTACATGAGGAAAGATGTACATGACACATGAGGATAAGGAACACATTGAGTAACTTTTTGATGAGTCTATGACTTGATGACACTGACTTCATTATGTTGCATTCATCTATAATGAAGTATAGAGCTGAAAGACACAAAGTAGTGTTGTCGGTAAATGAAGCATTTCTAGTATACACCGATGGAGTGTAGTATACCGACCACAGTATTAACTGAGCAGTGTTCATCGATGCATTTCTTTGTTAACCGAGTGGAATAGAATGAATTAAATGTTTAGTTTAGCTGATAAGATTGATGAGTTGGCAAGAGTATAACATCAAGGTAACAGATAATGTTTGTTACGCAGATCAACGACTGACAAAATTCAAAGAAGATCTAATGAAGCAGATTGAAACGTGTTATTGACACAAGTACCGAGAAAGTTTAAGTGGAAAAATCTATGAATATGATTAAGCGAAAAAATCTGATGGTGGAGAAGAAAATGATTTACTCGTCTATATAAGAGAACATAATCTCTTTATGAAAATGCTGGGAAGAAGAAGAAGCTGCAGGATTATCGCATGAATATGGTTTCATGCATTCTGATCATACTGGTTACTGAGAACCGAGCTGTAGAGCAATTACCGAGCTACAAAGAGTAGTTACCGACGGACAGTAAGTTGATACAGTATTGAATCTGAAGTGAATTATTGATCAGAAGGATTTGAATGAACTAAATATTGATCTGTAATCTACAATTGAAGTTGTATTAAGGCAGGTCATTTTACTATTACATATTTAACCATTGTATACAGTCTAAATCTCTTAACCGAGTGGACTCTGAAAGTCTTATGATGTATCATTCATAGAATGAACATTGTTATCCTGTCAACCCCATAGTGAATGCTAGTTGGACGATGATTTCTAGTCTAAAAACCTCTAACAAGGTCACACCTAACAGTGTGTTTGTAACCTTTAACAAGGTTGGGTCTTAACTGACCTCACTTCAGAAGAGTGAACAATTTTGGGTTACCGGTCCCAGGTGGTTTTTCCCTTTATAGGGTTTTCACGTTAAATCTCTTGTGTTATGTGTTGATTGTGATATTTGTTTGTTATCATACTTTTCATGTTACATATTAGATTTGATCGATAAACAGTTATAAGTATTAGATTGGTAATCGGTAAACGCACAGACAGTAAGAGTTATTATTGCTTGCTGACGAGCAGAAATAGAAGAAATTTGTTTTGGATTGTACATTTTGTATTGGGACACTGGATAACTAATTCACCCCCCTCTCAGTTATTCTAACAAATGCAACACCTAAATGAAGGATTTGAATGCAAAGAATGAAAGATTATGAATGTAGATTAAGCTATATTTTTGGATTTTCTGTGCAATAATATGGAAAAATGTATGAAATTAATCTAGAATGAATGAAATTGGAATGTAGATTTGATCTAATATTGCTATGAATGAGTATGAAACTATGAATAAGAAACTATGTAAAAGCTAAATGATCAAGTATGAAAGATCTCACAAATCGCCTGTCGCAAATGCTCAATCCTTCAATTGCCAATTCGCCAGAGTAATTGTGCAAATTTGAGTGTTATTAATTATGAAGAGCTGAGCCTTGGTTTTATAGAAATCCAGGGCTTTGAGGATGCAAGAGAAAAGCCATAAATCACTCTTGATAAACTCAGGTTGATTTTTGAGTGATCAGGAAATTAGAGATAATGAACTCATAAAATCATGCAAAACCATGCAAGAACAACTTTTTAACTCAAATCAGCAGTTTAGATCAGCTTTGAACTCAAAATAGAATGTTGAGTTTCCAAAAGTTAACAACTTGTATTGATTTCTTGATTTTGAGTTTAATTGCTCTTTGAATGTGCACAATTAATTATGAATTAATTAAATAAATAAAGTGATTTATTCTCAACTTAACTGATTTTTGAATTAAAACAATTGATTTATGAGTTAATCAATTATTAAATCAAACTTTATTCAAAAACTATATTATTAAATATTGACAACTGACTTCAATTAATTAATTAAGAATTTAATCAATTATTCATAAGATTTTAGATTTATTGTCAAAATTAAATAATATAATTTAGGAATAATTTAATTAAATCTAATAAAACAATTAAGTGGCAGTATTAAATCTAATTAATTAAATATTCAGAACATTCAATTATTCAAACTTTAGGATAAATAGAATTTATCACCAAATAATTATTAAATTAAAAATAATTATGATAAATTAGGAATATTTCTAGGAATATCCCCCGATGTGGAATTTAGGATAAAATCAATTAAAATTTGATAATGTACAGATGTGCCTTAGGTTAGGACTTTGATGTTGATTTCATTCAAATTGAAGATGTAGAAGGTTATTGAACTTATAGCCCATTTTTGGAGTATTACATTTTGCCCCTCTTTGAATCACTGTGCAAAGTGTAGTGGTTCAAAGAATAGTCTGTGTTTGATATACGTATGAAACTGATTTGAAAGATTTGAAAGATTAATTGATTTCGAGATAGAAACCGATTGAAAGATTTAAAGATTCAAGATTTAAGATTTAGGTCCCGAATGACCAAAGATAATGTCAACTATAACAACAATGAACCAATGATTACAAAAAAGTGCCAAAACACCTGATTCTGAACCTTATGATTGCGAAGAAGTGAGTGACTGATTCCAGACCTGAATGTCATTGTATGAATCATATTGGTATCACATCCTGAACCCATCAGTTATGAAGAACCAAGGAAATGACGCTAATGAACCGATAGTTACAAAAGTTGATACAATTTACAAGATAGATTTAGGATACTAGATTGCAATAGATTTGCCCCAAGCAACGAGGACTTTAGATGAATCAACAACTAGATGTGGTTGTTGTCTTGATTACTGAGGAAATATTTGATTACAGATTTAGATTACAGACTTTGAATGATGTGCAATACCATGCCCCCTTCGGGATAAAAAATGAAATCTGACAAGAAAAGTCAGCGTTGTAGTTTAGAAGCATGTTAATTGATTTGAGAAGTGGTTGTACATGTTCGAGAACGTGTTCTGCATCATTTAGGGGTCATGGAGACCAAGTTTGACTAGGTTAAACCATGAGTTGACCATAGTTGACCAAGTTGAAATTTTGATAGTTTGATGTAAGATAGTCAATTAAGTTGAATTTTGGATTTCTGTGATGATTGAAGGTCGATTATGCAAGCAGTGAGATATCTTGGGTCCAAAAATTTTAAATTGTGATTTTGACATAGTAAACAATCTCATATTTCAATTTTGATCCTGAAAATGGGTTCAGAACGTCAGAATTAGCTAGGGGTGCAATTTTTGTGAAAAATGGAGCAATTTTGAAAATTAAGTCAAAAGCTATATAAAGACCAGAAGGGTCATTTTCAATTCATTTTCACTGTTGACTTTTGAAAACCTTATGGAGCCCTCTGAGCGAGAAAATGGTAGAAATGAAGGTACATGTGTCTTTTCACTATTTTGAGCACAACCGGAGGCATCAAAGACCTCGACAATATGGACATCCGGTAGGTGGACCTTTGTGCTTCTCTAAAAATTCAATTTTTCTTTGTTTCTAGCATTTTTAGCATTTTTTTTCGTATGTTTTCAATTTTGAATTTTTGCATGCATGGAAACTCGTATGACTATCCTTCTGGGCTCGTATGAATTTTCAATTCTCATTAGGTTGTCGTATCATTAACCCCCAAGACTCATATGAGAGGGACCCAAGAGTCGTATGACATTTTGTCGGGTCCCTCCTAACTCGTACAAGGAGATATATAGTGTCGTATCATCAGTTTGTCGTATGGTAACTAGTGAAAACTCATACGAGTTTTTCTAGAAGTCTGCTTTGTCATTTGAAAAATAGTGAACCCAAAACTCATTTCTAGGTCAAAATTTTGAATTTTTTGATCTTTTAGCTTGATTACCGAGTCCTTGATCCACCTTCTGAAATAGCAAACTGTTCAATTCCTATATTTGTAGCTTATTTTTCAACCAAAGTACTGATAGGATTCCTTGTTTCTATGCTGCGTAGGTCACATATCTTGATGTTCATGTACGTATCTCACATCCAGCCACTCAAAGACTCTGTGTTTCCTTTCCTGATCCGATGAGAGTTCATCTTGCTTCATGCAGATTTGAGTATTTAATCCATTTACCTGAGATTAGGGTAAATCATGGACTCTTGACTGCGTTGATAGAGAGGTTTCATTCTGAGACCCAGACATTCGACCTGTCGACCAGGGAGATCACTGTGACACCAAAGGATGTATATCAGATATTACGCATTCCCTTCCATTCAGGTCAGCGTCCAGCTTATGTGAGTTTGGGGAACTCTAGATTACTAGCATTCAAACATCTTTTCAGAGATGATACTTAGTTGACTGGTTCTATTTCCTGGGAGACCTTGGTACAATGCTATGGCCAGTCCCATAGATTAGAGTGCATCCTTGCTGGGATGATAGGTGGTATTATCATGTCCGACCGTCAGTAGAACGGTCTTCTGATGGGTTGGGCCCCGATAGTTGCACGTCTAATGGCGACTCCTTTTGAGTTAGCCTGGGGTCAATGTCTTCTAGCCCACATGTTCTCTGAGATGCACGAGGTAGTGTATCAGGAGAGAAATTTTTTTGCTGCTGGTGCTCTAGTTTTACAGATCTGGGCATGGGAGCATATCACAGTTTTGAGACTAGTGTGTCAGTCATAGCGACAACCACAGGAGCTTGTGATTTATATTTATGATGGATATGTCATACAGGGACGCATGGGCCATGTAGAGTACTAGAGATGGTGTCTTGATGACATGACATTTGTACAATGGAGGCCCTATGTAGAGATTGAGCCTTGGCCTACTGCATGAGAGCAGTTCAGTTTCTTCTTTCAGAGCTGGGTGTTGATAGGATGATCATCCTCTGTACTAGAGAGATTTATTATTACTAGGGTGTGGCAACAATATGGACGAGTGCAGGATGTACCTCAGGATTATGCCACGTATGCTCAGATAGCCCGTGAGCTCAGACTTGGATGGACCCCAAGGCTTTCTTATGCCTTGTGTTCACAGGAGTATAGTGGTATTATTGGTAGAGATTGGGAGTACAGACCATAGGTTGTTGATGCTGGAGTGACATATGGTTTTATCACATGGCTCGTTGATCATCCGGTCTATAGATTCTTTGACCCCACAGAGATGATACCTTCCATGGAGGAAGTGATGGATGTTATTGGAGCTCTAATGAGACAGAGTCTGAGACCCACACAAGTTTCAATTGTACACCCCTCACCTCTGAGACCAAGAATGATGGCTCCCCCACAAAGACCATCAGGACAGATGAGGCCCCCTCGTCCCACTAGTTCCACAACAGGTAGGCCTACAAGTGTACAGAGATGGACTAGGGGAGAGGGTGGTACTTTAGGTAGTGTTGATACTACTAAAGAGGTACTTGTAGCTGAGGAGGTTTTAGGTGGTGGTTCTGATCCCTTACAGGAGGATACCGGTTTTGATCTTGGTGTAGAGGTTAGACACTGTAAGGCATAGAGAGCAGAGACCACAAAGCAGCCTGCTGTAGATACTGATATACTGGCGGCAAACACTGATCCTGGTGTTCCACTGACTACACAAGAGATTGTGAAGAGACTCAGATTACAGGTTCGGGACCTGAAGGTTCGCAGTGCTCGCTAGGAGGAGAGGTTTCTAGAGGCAGATAAACAACGTGCTGAGCTTCGTGGTGAGGTTCAGAGATTACAGGCAGAGGTTATTCATTAGACCTCAAGATATGCTTATTATGTTTCTGCATACTACACTGTGGTACCACTTGCTCAGAGAGTTCCTTCATACTCTCAGTATATGATAACATCAGAGGGAGCGAGAGCACCTAGAGCTGAGGTAGTACCAGATGCACCACCACCACCTCCACCAGACGGAGAGGATCAGGTCGACAGCTGATCTGTCATGATATTCAGATATTTTTGTTGCTCTTTTGATATTGTTCTGACTTTTGATAGCTCACATGAGCTCATTCTTTTGTACATTGTGCCAGTAGTGCACCCCTGACTATTTTGAGTTTTATGATATATAGATGAGATCGAGACTTTTGGTTGTGACTTCATTTGTACTTGTCATGTTTTTGATGTATGATGATATCATGTGATGTAAATGCTATGAGTAGAGTAGAATGTATGTATGGATTCATGCAATGCAATAATTTTCTTTCATATGTATGAATGTTATGCAAATGTACTTGATTATGGAAAGTGTATGTATGAAAATGTATGTAATGCAATAGATGGAATGAATGATTATGAATATGTAATGTAAGTGCAATGATACACATGATATTTTTTGCAGGTATTGATGAAGACAAGTACTCAGTCTTATGTCAAAAAGGATGTTTAACCCAGGATTGTGACTACTTGCGTGTCTGTGAGAAGACCTTCGTATGAGATTCAACTCTTTGTGTTCAGTTTAAGTATAGTTTTTAGAAGGATTGTTGAAGATTGTCAAGCAATTTGTGAGATCAGGCAAAGTGCAAAATGTAAAATGACGTGCAAAATAAAATGCAACCTAAGACCTAGGACCTAGTCACTGATCATGTGTCGGTCATTTGTCATCATTGAGTTTTTTTTTTTAGGTAACCGGATAAATCAATACAATGTCCACTAGATAGGAAACTATAGACATATGAATATTGAAAATGTATGCGCAAGAATCAATACAAAGCCCATTGGTCATATAACTATGAACATATGAATATTGATTTTGTTTTCAGAATGTTGGATTAGATACAAGCACCAAGGCACAAACGCCAGGATGACCTGAATATCATGTCCATTTTGATATAGCAATTTGTATAAGCATCAGAACATAAACATCGTGATGACCTTAATACACCTTACGTTCAAACACATCAAACAATCAAGAGATAATTCTAAATCCAGTGTGAATTACTCGTAGTGACCCTTTATCATTCACATCCTTAGGCAAGATTGCGTTTCACAGTAGGAGAACTCACTCACTCAAAAAGACAATAGTTAGATCAAACTTCTTTAAATTTTTTGGGTATCAATGGTCGAGGTATGCATGGCCATCCGATTCGAGATAAAGGCTCTTATAGACGGACACCATTTCAATCTAGAATTTCCAAAGTTGTTAGATTTTCACATACAAGCGGAAAACAAAGAAAAGATTATGCCCCTAGTCATTACTCTCTAAATCCTGTAAAGGACATCATCTACGAGCTCGAAGGGACACAATATGCAAAAATCTCAATGCAAATCAGTAAGCATACAAGGAGATAAAAGCATGTAAAAGCATAGATTATTTTCAGTTTGATGTTTGATTGTGTTGTTGTAGATGCAAAATCCTTTTTGGAGAGAAGACAGACAGATAGACTCAGATGAAGCTTCAAAGGACTCTGACTGGATATGACTCATCTAAGGTATACTGGAGACCATAGGATATGCCATTGATTGCCCCCAAGTGTTAGGCATTGATAGGATACAGACGCGTGAGCCAATTGGTGTACCAACTGACTTATTGAAAATAGGAATGTGGGAACAAACCAAGAAATATGTACAAATTAAAGCAAGATTGAAAGCTGGGAAAGACCAAGATTGCACTGATAGATGGAGCATTTTGAAACAAGTGGCACCCATTTGCCGAGTTTTCACCATCTTGGCAGAGATTCTATTTTTGCCACCATGGCGCTTGTTTCCAGGTTTTCACCAAGGCACTTTTTCTTTTTCTCATTTTTTTTGTATTTTTCATTTTTCCAATTTTTTTGTACTTTTGATATTTTTTACTTTTTTTGTGAATCATCAAGGCACCCATTGCTAGGTTTTCACCAAGATGTTCATTTTTTTAGGACTTTTTCCAATTTTAAAGATTTTTTAAGGATATTTTACCATAGACTGAATGCCTTAGGTGTAGAATTTCTTCAGATGGAGAATGTTGATTGGTTCTTGGAGCTGTTCTCCTTCAGTCATTGAGAGTTGATAGGCACTAGAGCTAAAAGTAGCAGTGATTACAAAGGGACCCAACCAGTTGGGTTCAAACTTCCCCTTGCGCTCTCTATGTGATTGATTTTTAGGATTCTCTCTCAAGACGAGATTGCCAACCTAAAATTCTCTATGTCTGACTTTCTTGTTGTCACCTCTAAACATTCTCTTTTGATAGACTTTGAGATGATCATACATTGCTTGTCTGCACTCATCTAGTAGTTCAAGTTCTTGCAACCTAGACACTCTGTAGTCATCATCAGTTACTAGACCATGCATTCTGATTCTTAGTGATGGGATTTCAACCTCAATAGGTAGTACCCGCTTCAGACCCATAAACTAAAGTGAATGGTGTAGCCCCAGTGGATGTTCTGATACTTGTTCTGTAGGCCCAGAGAGCTTGATTGATCATGAGATGCCAATCTCTTCTTGTTTTATTGACTATACGGTGCAAGATTTTCAATAGATTCTTGTTAGAAGCCTCTGCTTGTCCATTCCCTTGAGGATAGTAGATGGATGACCAATGTTGTGTAATCTTGAATTTGGCACATAAATCATCCAAGTCTTTGTTCTTAAATTGTCCACCATTATCTGTGACTATAGAATGTGGAATACCATACCGGCAGATGATGTAGTTCAAGATGAACATAGATATTTGTTTTCCAGTTGCTTGTGTCAAAGGGACTGCTTTTACCCATTTTGTAAAATAATCTGTAGCTGTGATTATATGGGTATGTCCATTAGAAGAATGAGGATGTATGGCTCCTATAAGATCAAATGCCCATTGGTGAAAAGGCCATTGTGTAGTAAAGGGAATTAGATCTCTCCCTGGAGCATGAATTAAGTTACCATGTACTTGGCACTTTTGACAGTTCTTAGCAAACTTGATAGACTCTTTCTCCATTTCCGGCCAATAGTACCCAGCCCTAATAAGTTTTTGGGCTAGTGTTAAACCGTTCGAGTGTGACCCACAAATACCATCATGGACTTCCTCTAATGCACATTGAGACTCTTCCCATTCTAAACATCTAAGTAGCGTACCATCTAGACCTTGTTTGTATAGATTGTGACCAATGATGACATATCAGGAGGCATTACAAATAAGGTATCTCTTTTCATGGCGGTTAAAGGTGTCGGGAATGATTTGGTCTTTGAGATAGGAGAATAGGTTTTTATATTGGGATGAATCATGACCCACAACAGTGCAGATCATACAGGTATCATGGGAGTTATATGCAGGATAAGGTAGTGCTTCCACCAAGAACTTGTAGTGTAACTCATGTTTAGGCTGCTGTAATAAAGTAGATAATGTTGCCATTGCATTGGTAGCCTTATTCTCTGTTCTAGGTATTTTCTCAAATGTGATAGATATAAAATATTTCTTTATATCATCTACCATTCTCTTGTATGGAAGGAGCTTTTCATCCTTCGTTTGGTATACATCATTGACTTGATGGATTACAAGTTGTGAGTCTCCCTGAATGTGTAGTTTTGTTACTCTCCACTCAATTGCTATTTTCATACCATTTAAAAGGGCTTCATATTCAACAATATTGTTTGTACAAGGGAACTTTAATCTGAATGCTTTGGGTATTGAGTACCCTTGAGGAGTGATAAACAAAATGCCTGCTCTAGATCCATTCTGTGTATAGGAGCCATCAAAGAACAATTGCCATTCTCTAGAAGAAAGATTCATGATAGAGGAATCTGGAAATTCCATTTGCATTGGTGTGTCATCAAACAAAGGTGCATCTGCTAATTGATTAGCAATAACTTGGCCTTTAATAGCTTTTCTTTCAACGTATTCAATGTCAAATTCACTTAAGAGCATGACCCATTTGGCTAATCTACCCGTGAGGGCAGCTTTGCTTAGTAGGTACTTTAGTGGATCAATTTTAGCTACCAAATGTGTCGTATGAGCCAACATATAATGTCTCAGTTTCTATGATGCAAAGATCACAGCGAGACAAGCCTTTTCAATCATAGAATATTCTTTTCGTATGCCACCAATGTTCTACTGATATAGTATATAGCTCTTTCCTTTTTATTCTCACCATGTTGTGCAAGCAATGCCCCCAATGATGTATCTGTTGTGGAGACATCTAAGATCAATGGCTTCCCTTGAATAGGAGGCATCAAGATAGGAGGATTTGATAGATACTTCTTGATATGATCAAAATTCTTTTCACATTCCTCGCTCCATGCAAAGGTCACACCTTTATGTAATGTCTTTGTAAAAGGTTGTGATATGTCTGCTAGCTGAGATATGAAGTGTCTAATAGATTGTACTCTCCCTTGCAATGTTCTCATTTGACTAATATTCTTGGGAGGTTGCATCTCCATGATAGCTCTAACTTTAGTGGGATCAACTTCAATGCCCTTCTTTGAAACAATGTAGCCTAAGAGCTTTCCAGAAGTGACACCAAAAGTACACTTCTTAGGATTTAGTCTGAGACTAAATTTTTCCATTTTGTCAAGTATCTTGCTCAAGTAATTTAGATGTTTAGCTCTAATCATATATTTTGCTAAAGTATCATCAACATAATCCTCCTTAGTCCTATGCATCATGTCATGAAAAATAGAAGTCATAGCTCTCTGATATGTAGCAACAACATTCTTAAGCCCAAATGGCATGACATTCTAGCAGAAGGTACCCCATGCACATGTGAAAGCAATTTTTCTTGATCCTCTGGAGCAATTTTGATTTGATTATATCTAGAAAAACCATCCATCAAAGAATACATCTCAAAGCCCGCAATCATGTCCACTATCATATCAATGTTAGGTAATGGAAAATGATCCTTAGGGCATGCTTTGTTCACATCTCTAAAATTTGTGCACACTCTTATAGATTTGTCTGGTTTAGAAATAGGTACAATATTAGAGATCCATTCAGCGTAATCAATAACTGGGATAAATCTAGCTTTTAGGAGCTTCTCTAATTCAACTTTTACCAAAAGTGCAACATGTGGATGCATCTTTCTCAATTTTTTCTTAACAGGTTTAACGTTTGGAGCTATAGATAAATGGTGCATTATAAGATCAGGATCCAACCCTGGCATATCTGAGTATTTCCATGCAAAGTTGATCTTCTTTTCTGTTAAGAATGTTGTAAATTTTTGCTTTTCTTCTTCTGATAAAGATTGTGCCACATGGATCAATTGTGGTTCCTCTACTATTCCCAAGTTGCTAGATTGAGTGGGCTCAATTAGAACTGGAGATCTATCTTGTAAATGACTCAGAAGGACATCAAATATCTCATCCTTAGGTGCCTTAGAGAGGTTTTCACCGTTGGATACGTCTTTTATTTTAACTTTTGTAGGTTCTGAGACTACCACAAAGTGGTTTTCACCCTCAGAACTCCTTTTCTTTTTATTCTTATTCTTATTTTTTTGACTAAGATACTTGATGTTCAACTCCATCATGCTAACGCTTGGTTCACTGATAGAAGTCCTCATAGGCTTGACTGCATTTAGGTAGCAAGCAAGGGCATAGTCATTCGGGAAGGTATAAATACCATAGCTTGGATTTGTGGAAGTTTGGTCAAGAAGTTCAGGATGTTGGATAGTCAAAGTGGTAAAAGATTGGGAAAGAGTGTTTACGGATATGGATCTATCATCATTGGTCCTAACCCGATGCTCAAGTTCAAAGGTGATATTACAACTTAAGACATTCAATTCATGAATAAGCTCAATGTCAATGTGGAAGTCCACTTCAACCATTGGTGGATCAGACTCAATAAGTTCATCATTTTGCTCTAGACTTATGTTGGGTTTAGGTGCATATTGGTGAATAACGTCAACATGTTTTTCTGTAATAAGCTCATCTTCTTTTGGAATGGCTCCCCATTCATAGTCATTAGATTCTTCATGTATGCCTCTAGAAAAACTAAGAACATGAGTAAAGTCAGGATGAATACCCCAAGAAGGGTTACCCTCAGATTTTGATTTGAATTCATACTCATAGGAATCTATCTTAGAATAGCTACCACCTTCCTCCTTATTTGTGTGATTGTCTTTGAGATTAGATGGTTCTTGTGTTGCAACTATCTCTTGCTCTATAGTAGGTTCTTGTGTTTCTACTACATTAATTCTTTTTATTGGATCATCTTTAGCTTCAAGGAGGTCTTTTATTTCTTTAGGAAAATGCTCATAAGGAATGAGATCTTCAGTGGTGTCCAAATCACCACTATTAGATTGTTCTGTTGTTTCTCCCTTTAGTTGATTTGCTATGGATGGCTCAACCTGTTCTAAGACATGTGGGGAGTTCTTGCTAAGACATAAAGGCTTCTTCTTGTATCCTAGACCTGTTGTATTCTTGTTTGCTCGGCCACGATGATCAAGAGGTGACATAAGACCTTTACCCTGTAGTCCTAGAGGTCCTTTTCCTTTATATCCCATTTTTGTGATCAATTTGTCCCTTGGGCCATATGACTTAGAAGGGATAGTCAGAATTTTAGCATCACATTTTTGAACCACTTGGGATTTAGGTTCATCTTTGTATAGCCATACGAGCACAGCTTCATCCTCTTCAAACTTCTATTTGGATACTTGTTCTACAACAAAATTTCCTTTATATGCCTCAAGAGGTTCTTTAGACTCTAGTTTGGACTGTTTTAGAGTTTGTCCATAAGACTTAGGCGATATAGGGAGAGATGTCAAAGATAAGACTGGCTCTATAGTATATTCTCCCATACCATTTTCTTTGATCTTGACCTCTTTAGAAACGTCTTCCATTTTGGACGTGGATGCTACATCTGTTTTCTTAGTGGAAGATTCTCTATTATTGGGAACAAGTTTATCAACACTCTCTTTCAAGGTATTGCAAGTTGTATACAGATCAACTGGAATCGTCACCTCTACTCCTTCATAAGGAAATTTCAAACACTGATGGAATGTAGAGGGAATGGATTTTATTTCATGTATCTAGGGTCTCCCTAGAAGGATATTGTAAGCCAAAGGTAGATCAAGAACTTGACATATAGTATATCTGATGACAGGACCTGCTTTGATAGGTAAGACAATAGTTCCCTTAGAAGATCTTTCTTGCTCATCATATGATTTGATAGTTATATTCTTCCTAGGATCAATGGCCATTTCTGAAAATCCCAATTGTGTAATCAAGCTTAAAGAACAAATGTTTAGGCCAGTGCCCCCATCTATCAACACACGTTTGACACGACGGTTTTGGATCAAGACTTTAATATGCAAGGGCTGGTTATGCGGATGACTCAAGGAGTTATCATCTTCCTCTGAAAAGGAAATGTACCATGGAGATGTAAGATGACCAACCATAGTCTAGAATATATCTAAATCAAGGTCATCAGGAATATTGGATCCGAGCAGAGCTTTGTCTAGAATGGCTCAATGAGCTAGAGATATCCGAAGCAAATCAAACATGGAGATTTTAGCATTTGTGTGTTGGAGTTTTTGGACAATACTATATGAAGTAGGCCTCGTGTCTTTAGGATTTGAAGATTTAGATGTAGCCTTCTATTTAGAAGTAGATGAAAGATTGAAAGGCACCTTAGGGACATTGGATGAATCTGGTATTTGTCCTTGTAGGTGTGCATGAGCTTGTGATCGAGTAACTGCATTTGTTGATTGATTATCTCTATCTCTTCTTACAATTGTGATGACATTGCAACACTCAGATAAACATGGTTCAACCATATTGATGATGACATTATTTTCAGAGTATGCATAAGTGACTTTAGCACCCATATTAGGCTGAGAAGAAGAACCTCTTTACCATGTTTAGGAAATGGTTCTGTGAATGCTGTATGATCATTATTGCTCTTATGATTGTCAATCATGATATCTCCATTATCAATTTTGTCTTGTATGATGTGTTTCAAGTGGATGCAGTTATTAGTCTTATGACCTTTATTGCGATGGAATTCATAGAAATCATTCTCTCTCCACCATTTCAGTTTAGGTTCAGGATCAAAGACTTTCATCTCAAGCAAGTAGATGATTTTATTTGCCAATAGAGTTTTCATGGTAGATTCCAAGGATTCTCCAAGAGGAGTGAATTTGTGATTAGGATCCGTAGCCCAAGGTTTGTAATCAGATGACTTTTTGTTGGACTCTATTGCTTTAGCTTCCGAAGCTTTGATGGCTTGGGTACCAACAGTGATTTTGAAAGCAGGTGCCTTAGATGGGGCACGGATATTATCAACAATGCCATCTATGACAATGCCTTTATTCTTATTCCAAATTTTGTTCTTGTCCTTAGAACTAGATCTAGATTCATACTTGTCTTTTTGAAGTGTGATGTCTCCTTTTTTCACAAGTACTTTCTCAATTTTGATCACATTATCTACCATCTTGTCAAAAGATGTATGATTTTGCATTTGTAAAGGGTAGTTGATTTCTGGAACAAGATTGTTGATGAAGATTTCCAACTTCTCAGTTTCCGGAATGGGTCTAGCATATAGAGAAAATTTCTTCCTCCACCTCTTGAGAAATGTTAGGAATGGTTCTCCTAGATACTATTTCAAATTGTAGATGTCGATCATGGTGACCAGATGTTGAATATTGTAGGAGTATTGTTGATAGAACAATTTGATTAACTCCTCAAAATTTTTGATAGTAGGAGGCATTCTAGAGAACCAATGAATGGCTCCTCCTCGCAGAGATTGAGGGAAAAGATGCATTAAGTAGGTTGGTTCATGCATAAACTCCATAGATTGAGTACAAAATTCTCTGACATGATCTTGAGGGTCAGAGTTTCCGTCATACTTATCATATTTAGGCATCTCCACTCTTTTAGGGAATGACGACATGTACAAGTCTTTATCAAATGGAAAAGGGCATAGAGCTTCCATGGAGAACACCTTAGGTTCCTTTTCTTTTTCAAGTTTGTTAAGTTTGACTTGCATGGCATGCATCTATTTCATCATAGCCATGATAGGAGTTTCTTCCTCATGTGTAATGATATCTTCCACATTAAATTTTGGAGGAAGTTTAGCTCCTTGATGAGCTAACTCTAGAAAGTATGCCTCTCTATCTTCCTTCAAGAAATGCCTCATCATTTTCTTGAAGTCATCATCATTTTGATATCGAGCAATTTCAGAAGGTGTAGGTTCTTGATCCACACCATGTTGAGAATGGTGTCCTTGAGATCCATGTTGTGTCCCTCTGTGAGACATGTTAGGAGTTTTAGGGATCCATGGATTAGATTAAGGAGGGGTTTGTTGATTACCTCCTTGAGTTGATGGAGGGGCTATGTAGCCAGTTTTCAATCGAAAATTGCCAAGACCGTCGTCTTCGTAAAGACCAGAATTATAGAGTTGCTCAAGAGTGGGACCCTTGTGAATAGTCAAAGGTGCGGTGCTAAGTGCTTCTCTGGATTTCTTGTGTGACGAAGCTCTAGTTTCCACCATTAACCTTGGGTGAAGCAAAAGAATGGGATGAAGACAATTGAAGAATGAATTGATTCAAGAAGATCGAATGACGCAACCTTGTCAAGATTGAAGTGATGAAGGATTAGATCAGATGTAAATGAAGGATACTATGCCATAGTAGTGTGGGTAGATGCCCAATAGATGGCGGGCATGAGCTCTCAACACTTAGCCATTTAGCAAGAAGACTGAATTTGAAGATAATGTTGACAAGGTTTTGACACAAGATGAAAAAGACTCAAATCGATAACCCAGAAGGCAAGATCAGACTCAAAGGCCCACTTGAGGAAAATGAATGAATTTGTTCTAGTTTTTTCTCTATTCTTGACATAGTGATTTGTTCAACAGATTCTAGAAATAGGCTGTAAAAATTGAGTTTCTGACAATTTTGACCACTTTCTAGCTATTTTTCTCAAATGACTTTTTGCAGGATCGTACGATAGTGGGTATGCTATGAAATGACAATTGAAAAAATTGTATGATAGTTACAAAACTCGCATGACAATTGATAGAAAAATTTTTACTTTCATTTTTTACTGGTGGCAAAACTCGTACGACACTATACAAGCTATCATACGACAATACAGGGGTTCTAAAATGACAAATGCCAAAACTCGTATGACTTTCTGACCTGGTGGGATGACTTTTGACTCCAAAAAGGATTTTTACTTTAGATTTTGCAAATTTTTGGTTTTCAATTTCAGATTGTTCACAAAATTCTTTGTCCAGGTTTGAAGATTATTCTGAGATCGTTCATTTTCGGTAGCCAAATAGATAAACAAGCACACAAAATAGCAAGTAAGTGATTCCAAGCACGTCTAAAAAGAATGAACAGGGGACAAAGCAACCTTGCGCATGAACAATCAAGTGACTACATGTGCTAATTGTGTATGTTCCAAAAAGTTTTTTTCAATAACGCACATATTCCTAGAAAAATGAAAATTTGGCCTCACTAGGGTTTGTAGTAATGGTCCGACTCTGCAACTTTTATGATCTCAAGAGGGAAAACTCCAATCCAAGTGCACCGGGGTTTTGACACAATCTGAGAAATTAATCAATCAGGAGCTACTAGGGAGATCTAACAGCCCAACAAGAGACCGTGCACCTATGAAGGTTTCCTCCACAAGGACATTTATATAGCGGCTGTTGCTACCATGATGAAAATGGATATTATCACTTGAGGTTTCGTCCACGTGGTTGACCCAATTAAGGGAATGTCCACTATGGTTAACCCTCTCTAAAGGTGACTCACAAAAGATACATGGAGACTAGTTCTAGATTCAAGGATTTGAGTTTCTGATACTACCCAAAAAGGGAGTAGAGCATAGTCCTCTAGCCTTTTCACTTTTAACCAAAACAAAGCAGACAGATTAATCCGACACGCTAAGACCAAGATTATCTCACAAAGATCTATGATGTCAACCGCTTATGATCTATCAACCTCTCTAGAGAGAGAATGTATTAATCAAAAGTTGAAGACACACGAATCTAGTAGAACGTGAGACTCTCTCAGTACCTTCCCTACCTATAAGGGGATCCTTTGTCAAGAGGAGCTTCACATGAATAAACAAGAGAAAGAAGCTCAATCTCTCAAGATCATCGACAAATAGTGTTCATAGGGCCTATTTACTATGTGTAACAGATATGTAGAAAGCAAAATCTATGTTCGTTTTATAGCCCAAAATGAAGTCTGTGATATGAAAGCAAGAAAATCACACAAGCTTGACATGTGAGAGTTTGTTTTAATCCAAATCAAAATGTTATCAACTTAAGAAGAATACTTGAATTCCTCGCAATGTGCTTAGTAGATTTTTACCTATTTTAGCAATTTAGTTGCATTTTTTCCAATCAGATTTAATAAGTATCAGTAAAAAATAGAAGATTTTAATTGTTAGGGTTAGTTGTTAGACCAAATCTGAAAAACTGCCAAAAATGTTGAAACAACAATTGAATTCTAGAGTCAAAACTCGTACGACAGTGGGTTACCTCCCAAATGACAATCTAGAAACTCGTACAACTGTGGGTGTCTTCTCATATGATAATTGAGCTTCCAAATGATAGTGTGTACTCTCTGATACAAGCCTTGAAATCTGAGCCTGTCGTACGATAGTGGGTACCTCTTGAAATGACTTTCTGACAAAAGTCATACGAAAAATGTATAGACAAAATAAAAATCACAGTTTTAACTAGAAAATGACAAGAAATTGATAGAAATGGAATGGAAACCCGTTTCAAGGTCCCACGATGGGCGCCAGAAATGTGTGTGAATTTTGTACCTAGCTGTAGACACAACACTTCAGTAAAACATTAGAGGTTAGCCAAAAACCAAAATCGTGCAATGAAATGGAAACTAAACTAACCAGTTGATTTACTGCCTTCTAGTAGGTACGAGTATGATACTCTCAGATCAGACCAAGACTAGTGACAATGCAACACCTAAATGAAGGATTTGAATGCAAAGAATGAAAGATTATGAATGCAAATTAAGCTATCTTTTTGGATTTTCTGTGCAATAATATGGAAAACTGTATGAAATTAATCTAGAATGAATGAAATTGGAATGCAGATTTGATCTAAAAATGCTATGAATGAGTATGAAACTATGAATAAGAAACTATGTAAAAGCTAAATGATCAACTATGAAAGATCTCACAAATCGCCTGTTGCAAATGCTCAATCCTTCAATCACCAATTCACCAGAGTAATTGTGCAAATTTGAGTGTTATTAATTATGAAGAGCCGAGCCTTGGTTTTATAGAAATCTAGGGCTTTGAGGATGCAAGAGAAAAGCCATAAATCACTCTTGATAAACTCAGGTTGATTTTTGAGTTATCAGGAAATTACAGATAATGAACTCATAAAATCATGCAAAACTATGCAAGAACAAATTTTTAATTCAAATCAGTAGTTTAGATCAGTTTTGAACTCAAAATAGAATGTTGAGTTTCCAAAAGTTAACAACTTGCATTGATTTCCTGATTTTGAGTTTAACTGCTCTTTGAATGTGCACAATTAATTATGAATTAATTAAATAAATAAAGTGATTTATTCTCAACTTAACTGATTTTTGAATTAAAACAATTGATTTATGGGTTAATCAATTATTAAATCAAACTTTATTCGAAAACTATATTATTAAATATTGACAACCGACTTCAATTAATTAAATAAGAATTTAATCAATTATTCATGAGATTTTAGATTTATTATCAAAATTAAAGAATACAATTTAGGAATAATTTAATTAAATCTAATAAAACAATTAAGTGGCAGTATTAAATCTAATTAATTAAATATTCAGAATATTCAATTAATCAAACTTTAGGATAAATAGAATTTATCGCCAAATAATTATTAAATTTAAAATAATTATGATAAATTAGGAATATTTCTAGGAATATCCCCGATGCAGAATTTAGGATAAAATCAATTACAATTTGATAATGTGCAGATGTGCCTTAGGTTAGGACTTTGATGTCGATTTCGTTCAAATTGAAGATGTAGAAGGTTAATGAACTTATAGTCCATTTTTGGAGTATTACACTCCTATGGCTACTTGCTATAATTTTTGAAAGGATAAGGAATATCTAGAAGGGGATTAAACTATTTATAGGTCTATAGGTGGGTTATTATATTTGACTACTTCAAGACTTGATATTATGCATGTGGTGTTTTGTTTACAATATATCAAGCTAATTCTAAGAAATCTCATGACAAGGTAGTAAAAATAATATTTATATATTTCAAAGGAACTTTGTATTTTGGTTTATGGTATTAGAAAGATGATGGTTTCTCTTTCAAGGCTTACACAGATGTTGATTGGGTTGCATTGGTTTATGACTAGAAGAAGTACCAATGGCGGTGTATTTTTCTTGGGAGAAAAATTGGTCTCTTGGATAAGTAAGAAATAAGATTCAGTAGCTTTTTTTATAGAAGAAATATAATATATTGTTGTAGCATCTTATTCCACTCAAGTGGTCTATATGAAGAAGACTCTATGAGATATCAAGGTGATGTATGATAAGTTTATTCCAATTATGTGTTATAATACAAGTGCAAATAATATTTCAAAGAATTCAGTGATGCATTGAAAGACCAAATACATTTCTATCTAGTATCATTTGTTAAGAGATAAGAGTGTATAGAAAGAAGTCATATTAGAGTGTGTTCCTACAAAGGATCAGATTGCAAATATTTTCACAAAGGCATCGTCAAAGGATACTTTTGAGTATCTTTGATAGAAGGTAGGGGTCATTTTCATTCCTAATTTTAATTAGAAGAATAAAGTGGTGCATCTTTCTAGGGGGAATTAAAAGCCTATCTTTTGTCTCTTGGATTGATGTTGCAAATGCTTTTAGGGGGAGTAGGAAGTTTGTAGTATCTTGGTTACAAGAAAATTTTGTAGAAGTTTGAGAGGGGGAGATATATCACTGATAGGGGTAGAGATGTAAGAGATGTGCTCATAAGAGGGAGAGAATTTTGGAGTTTCACCCTTTGTCCTTGATGTCAAAGGTGAAGAGTAATATAGTGGGAGAGAGAGAAATTGATTTTGTGTTGTCATTGGTGTTGTCATCAATGGAAAATGGGGAGATTATTAGCACTATGGGTTTGTGTTGTCATTGATGTCAACCTAATCTAAATAGAGGTTAGAGAGATTACTATCATTATGTGTTTGTATGATCATGAATGTCATCTTGGTATGAGTGGAGGTGTGGAAATATGTGTTCATATGATCTTTGGTTTTTCTATTGAGTATGTGTTCTTTCTAGAAGGATTCAATTTTCAAAGCTATAATATGTAGGAAAGAGTATTTGAAGTTTGTATAGGAAAAAGCTCAATATTCCTATGTATTTGGTGATGTTGGATTTTAGTTTTGAATATAATGTATAAGTGTGGATACAGAACATTTATGGTATTAGGTACTTGGTTATTCAATTGATGTGGTTGGTAGTTGCAATTTTATGATAGTGTAGTTGTTTGTCAAGACTGGTCCAAAGAATGCTCCATAGTATTTTTTTTGGTTTTGTATTTTGGAGGACATGTTCAAAATGATTGTGTAGTGTGTCAATTGAGTTTTAAAGTATTGGTTTTCTCTATAAGAGACATTGTGATGTCCCATTTCTTGACAATATGGGTTGTTTTGGTCCTTGGTTGAATCAAATGATTTTCTTGTTTAGATCATATTATGTTGGTCCAAACTTATGTTGGAAGTTGAGTTAATATGTTTTTATGGGTATTATTGTGGTGTTTGAAGATCCACATTGAGTTATTTGAATTAGATGATATTTATGGGCTTATTGGATGTGTGTTACTTTGTTTATCTACACATTAAATTTGATGCCAAATTTGGAGGATGTGTTGTTGCATGAAAACCATTTGAAGAAGCTTAAAAATATGTGTTATGATGTATTTGGGTGCCCTACATCTCCTAGAGTGGACCACATTCAACATAGTTGTATTTGGTGGCCAACTTGATTTAAATTATGTTTACTTTATTTTTGGCTAACCTAATTGAGGGTTTAGTTGATGATGTTGCTATATATTGAAGAAAATTTTAGCATGTTGAGGTGGTGGATTTAATGTGAATCATGTAGAAGATTATGGGTTGAATAAGAAGTGTGAAGATAAATTAGAGATGTGCTTTCATGATCACACATACACAAATATATATATATATATATATATATATATATATATATATATATATATATATATATATATATATATATATATATATGTATATATATATATATATATATATTATATATATATATATATATATGTATATATATGTATATATATATGTATATATATATGTTATATATATATGTATATATATACATGTATATATATATGTATATATATACATGTATATATATACATGTATATATATACATGTA